>CALSBV010010478.1:13027582-13115048 GCA_943590825.1 Bovichtus diacanthus
CTTAAGTCATAATATATTATTAACACTATTCTTAAGTCATAATATATTATTAACACTGCTTAAGTCATAATATATTATTAACACTATTCTTAAGTCACAATATATTATTAACACTATTCTTAAGTCACGATATATTATTAACACTATTCTTAAGTCACAATATATTATTAACACTATACTTAAGTCACGTACGCTATTTTAAACAGCAATAGGTGGAGTATTGTGATTACATATTGTGATTAATTACCTTTTTTTTTTTTTTTTAACTGCAATCAATACCTTGTCGTCATTCATTTTATCTAATTGGATAAAGTTTTCGCCATATTTTGGATTTCTTTCTGCAATGTCCCCATCTTTGTTTTGAACAACTTCCTGCCAATCCTGCTGACCTCATCTTAAAAAAAATCTTAATACTATGCTCCATCTATTCCCCCCCCCCCACTACCAGTCCTGTGACGCTGTAAGAATGGTGTGGTGCTACCATAACACACTCTTCCTTTCTCACCGTCTCTGCTGGCTCATTCATAAACAGCTGCACCCTATCCAAGAACCCAACTCAGAAAAACGGCATCCAACAGAAAGACTGAAGTCTTCTCCAGCAACAAGGCTCAAGCATTAGAAAACTTCAGTTTACTGATATTTGGCTAAAACAAAGTCAGGTTGTTTCACCACCAGTGATACTGCCTCATGTATCCAGTCTTTAAGCTAGAACACAGTCTCACACTGAGAAGACGATCTACTTTCTCATTTACTGTAAGTACTTTCACACATGACCAGTTAAAACAAACTCTGTTGTGAAAGCTGTCAATCAAACTCTGCGTAATATTGCAGTAAAGACACATCTCGTTCGCCCGTCTCTACACGTGTGTCATTACTCATAACATGCGCTTGATTTGCAGTCTGCAAGTCTGCAGGCAAATAACTCTCGTGATTTCTTTGTGACACCGAACATAAATATAGACGTAAGAAGCGGTAAAGCGCAGAATGAAACTGCTCCCCACGTGGGTCCATGTAGCGCTGATGATGCAGGACGCCATCAACAAAACGGTCAAATCAACGAGTTACTCTGAACATGCAGACGATACTAGAACTAAAATGCAACAAATCATTTTCTGCCTCCTCGGTCGAGACCAAATGAACCCAGCTACAGGTGTGAGAGCAGCCTTAATCACCATAGCACACATTGTCTATTAATGATCACTTTACCAGTGTCTTTATTGTTGTTGGTATCAATTAATACATACATACAAAGTAGAGGTTTTTATATTTTTGACTCGAGAATCGGATCTGTTTGCCACAAAAAAACCTAAGAATAGATGTTTAGTTTTATTCATTTGGGAGTTAAATTGTATGTTTTATATTAAGACAAGACAGACAGAGAGAAATTACAGATAAAAACCAAATTGGCTCTGGATAATACAGAAAATTATTGAAAACATAAAAATGATGACAGAATCAAAAAGCCCCAACAATATTGAAATCCTATTACATATACATATTTACAACACCTGCGATTACATCAAAGTTTTAACTGGCCAAACAATTTCACTGAGGACAAACAGAGCAAAAACGTTACAATACAAACACAGAAACCCTACTGGTGTTTTCATAGGCTTCCAATTAACTTTTTAAACATCATTTATTACATTAAAATACAAGGATCAACTTTAGTTTTTTCGGTTTTGTGAGGAATCTATAAAACCCAATTCCTTCTGAGATCACCTACTTCCCGTCACTCAAAAACAGTTGGCAGCAAAACTACCCAAAGGGCTGAAAAAAGAAAGAAAAAAAGCTTCTGGTCCGGACGGCATCTTGAATAAAATGAGAAATAAGAAATGTCAGACATTTAAAAACTAGGTAACCTGATTCGCAACACAAATAAGTTTCCTTTGACCCAAAAATAAATGTAAAACCCTGATGGAGGGTTATCATATATGTTTAATGAGAATATGGAAATAAATATGTGTAGCTACTTCTGCAGTGCAATTAGGTTCAGACCGGCCTCGGAAAAAGAACATTATGCATTACACCTAAATCATGTCGGCTTTATGCCACCATGTCAAACAACAGACCGCCCTTAAGTCGGACAAGTTTAACTGATGTCCATGTAAATGTAAGCAATCCAAAGTACACCCCTCCGCTGCTGACTCACAAAGAGCTTCTGACCTAATTTGGTTTCCTGTATAAATGAACTGAGAGCAGCGCTAATGGTAAAACCAATGACTGCTTCAAACGCATGTTTACAAATAATGAATGTGAAGTAAAAACCTAGACTGAGAAGGAGCAAACAGTTTTCAAAGGGTTGATGTCGCAGGTCTCCATCACTGTGTGGAAGTTACACTAAGTTGCCACTTTTTATTTACAGAAATATTCTGCACCAGCTCCTAAACTTCTGGAGAAAGAGGCGACGTTACTCTCACTCGCAGACAGACAGAGACACAGAAAGCGAGAAAGCTCACTGATTTGCATGTCACGACATTAGCTAAGAAACGAAAATGACAGTCAAAATCTTATGACGGACGACGGTAAGAAACTGATAAATATCAACCGAAATATCCACATTATGTAAACTTTCTGAACGAGTACCGGTATATACAAATCACCAAGAAGCAGGCAAAGAGACAAAACAATGTTGATAGAAATGTAGGAAATAATAGAGTACGAGTATATACAAATCACCAAGAAGCAGGCAAAGAGACAAAAAAAGGTGTTAATAGAAAAGTAGGAATAATAGAAAATGTATAACCATGCATGCCAACATTCGCTGTATCCCCAGTGTCCATGGACACCGTAATGTAGAGCAAATGTACATTACAGCCGGAAATTGTTCATGCACAAATATGGTCCAGGGATGTGTAACGAGTGTGTTTTAGTAAAGGCAGCTTAAGTAGTTCAAATAAGTAGTACATTGAGCCTCAGGAGTACACACATCAACATGTCCCAAATTACAGTACAATAAGAGTTGTCAATATCATTTTTTACTAAGATATAGACTCAGATGGTGTTGCTTCATGTGCTGGAGAACAATGTTAACTCTATACTTTCATATCTCTAGATTTAAATCGACTCATTCAATGAAAAACCTGTTATTTTACAAGCAAAAAGGTGAACCTGTCGAGCAATATCAAAAACAAAGAACGTTTTTAGTGATACAAATCTGCAAATGCCTGTTTGAGAAATAAGAAAGCAGCCCTCTGTTGTAATCTTTGGTTTAACCCACCAAGCTGCGCTCAAAGTGCGGCAGCAGTGAGACTCTTTGTAGCTGTGTTTTAGTATTTTAGGATCCAACTGCTGCCAAACCAACCTACACTGGCTGCTGGTCACAGCTAACACATGCACCACTCCACACCACTAAATACTAATTATTATTCATTCAACAGCAGGCACCCACTGCCCCTCAACACTGTACCAGTCAATGGCCTCATCAAATGTGCATCATCAACACAGCTGGATGGGAGAAATTATGAATCTCTGTTTGAGCCACTTTGGGGTTTTTTTCCAATCCATCTCAATCTGGCACACTTTTGAAGGGTTTTGCCAGTCCCACTCCGCCTCAATTATCTGGCTATGCCCAGCTGAGATGCAATAATCCAAACTCTCATTCCCTGCAATTTCCACACTTCTGTCTGCACACTCGCTTGCCTTGTGTTCACAATCACTTATGTAGGTGCTTCTTCCCTTTCCTTGAGGATCAGAGACACAGGAGCAAATACTGAGCGCTGAAGGAAGCAGGGACTTTACCCAGAGGCCGGACACAGTGCGGAGGTGAAGCAGTTCATTCTCACATCGTTATTTCTTAAGTTTAGTTTTGCATAATTCCATTTCACAACATTTTTCAAGAAATAAAAATAATAACTATCACCAGCTGAGGTATTGATGCGACTCGAAGTTTATGCTTGTAGACGCAACAACATTTAAAAGCTGAGAACTACAGAAAGACCGATAAATGACAACATGTGAGGCTGTGACAATCTGCATTAAAACGCTTTAAAAAATATATATAAAGTATGTGTTTATGTTGAATACTAGCAGCTCATATATTATCAACTCCCAAATATCAATATCAGTATCCTAAAATTAGAATCCATCCAGAAGTCAAACATACTGTATGTATCTGCTTGTTTGATGAAAAAACATGAAATATATATTATATATCTGTATTTAATCAAGTTATTGGCATCCTGGATCAAGATCCGCCAGAAAAACACTAAAAACTGAAAGAAAAACAAATTCCTTTCAATTGTTTTAATGCCCGGCACATATTCATTTTTGACCACCGGCACAGAAACCATTACCCAATCCACAACATACCATAAATATCATCTCATTTAACATGCTGGGTCTTCTTTACGGGTAATATTGAAGTACTGATTTGCCATTTAGCAATCATTCAGATATTTGAGGCTAAAAAGCTGTTGAAGGACAGTAACAACATTTAGAGAAGAAACAAATGACACTGATCATATCTAAGGATTAAAAGTGCAAATCTTGCTCCTTCGTGTTTCCTTTGTCAATAAACGTGTCCACCGTCATGTTAACCATCATATGTGGATGTGTTGCAATATTTTGTCTGGTTAATAATAATTAATTATTATAATAATAATAATTATTATATTATAGCTGCCTTCTAAAACAAATCAGTTACCAATTAAATGTACGTTGCAGATAATTCACTAGAGCCAGAAAAGTTCAGTTTTCTTTTTTGGGCCATTATATAGATAGCTGAGATTGGGAAAAAATTTTATAAAAATATATAGGCTGATATTTAATTTTTGCAAAATTTTTTTTTTATTTATTTATTTTTTTTTTTTAAGAAGGCTAAACATATGATTAGGGGGGTGAATCAAGTGCCATCACTATACAATAGTAAATCTATTCTCTGGAGATATTATTATATATAAAAATCTTCATAGGAAATGAAAATAATATAAATATAATCTATAAATTAAACCATTATTTGAATTAAGTATAATTTATGTAGTCATGTCCAAATTATCCTAAATATTTCTTGTCGGTAGTGGCACAAAACAACTGCTCACATTTAGACTTTGTTACGTTTCTACAGAACAAAGCTGCTCACAGACAATGAGCTCTGCCTGTAACACACGATTCTCCAATTCTTTTCTGTTCCACACAAAAAGCAGCGTGCTGATGGCGTCTAATTCAGAAGTCACAGAGTGCAAGGCCCCGCCTGAAGTAGGGCTGCAACTAAACATTATTTTCATTTTCAATTAATGTGCAAATTATTTTCTAGATTCATCGATTGCTCTATAAAATGTCATTGTACATTTTTGTACATTTTTGCATCTTATACTGTCTCCTACTGTGTATTGCAACTGTTGCACAACAATTTCCCTCGGGTTTAATAAAGTTCTATCTTATCTTATGTCAGTAAATAGTGAAAAATGTCCATCCCAAAGATATTCAGTTTGATGGGATGTAAACAGAACAGGACATCTCCATATTTGAGAGGCTGAAAACAGCTGTTTCTGCCATTTTTGCATGAAAAATTACTTTAACTTTTGGTGATTTATATTTTATTTTTCATATTATATATATATTAAATCATAAAGCACACATAAATTATTTCTCTATGCAGTACATGGATGTTTGAGAGTTGACAGTCATTACAGTATACATGAAGTACCATCAAGAATCAAAAGTTTCATTATGCGCCATCAGTGTGTTTTAGATATGACTCAACAACCTGGCTTGTGAAAACATTTCATTATCCACAATTAGAAAATATACAGAGAGTTACCAGTGTATAAGGTACACCTGCATAATCTGTTCAAATCTATTAAAAGAAAACTGTAATAAATCTCATCTTTGAAACTTTTTGTTGACACCGTTTCAGAAAGGACTTGATTTTTATTTTATTTCTATCTTTGATGCTGCAGTTAGTGGTGTTGATGTACTGGAGTACAATATATCCACAGGTCAATAAAAACAGCTTTTGTACGATTACAATTATCTCACACACACACACACAGACACACAGACACACACACACACACTAGGTATACTAAAATGAATCCTCACAACTCCATAGTTCATGTGAGACAGCTCTGTTCCCATTTCCTTTTCTTTTCCACTAAGTGCGTCTTTCGTTTCACAGATAACAGACTACAACGAGGCTTTGTGGATGCACACAAAAACATGCTTTCAGAAAACATAATGCTTGATTGTTGACTTTCTCTAGTAGCACGGGACAATAGATGTGCTTCGGGTAAATGTCCTGTAGCATTTATATCTGGGAAGCGATCCAGAATCAGGGAATCTGAACTTTTGGTTTAACAACCAAACCATCCATCAAGATGCTGATAAATAAACAAAAGAAAGTCAATTGAATGTGTGTGTGTGTGTGTGTGTGTGTGTGTGTGTGTGTGTGCACTATCGGGACTGCCCAATCATCAAACTGCTACTTGTGCAAAGAAAAAACACACTACAGCATAACTGGATGAGAGGATGTGTCACAATCCCATGAAACTACACACGCAGCTCCACTTCCGACTGCATCAGACGTATTCATTAACCTGATTCAAAATATGCCTCCAACACCTCTCATAGCAAACCCTGAGAAGAACAGACTGTTTAGTGTCCGTGAACACTTGCAGCACTTGAAACTTAATAGCAAACCTTGATAAGGTACAATGCAGGAGAAAGCAGCCAAAACATGCCTGATTTACACCTTATTTATGCATCTGACGGTAAAACACGATCCACTATGACACCATGATGCTAATTACATCAACGAAACTCTTAAGGTCTGTGACATAAACTGTGCTTTGTTCTACATCTTTACTCCACTGTGATTCCAGGTGGAGAGCCCAGAGGAGGGAAAAGCATCACATGCAATGCAAGACTGAAAATAGGGCTGGGCAATATATCAATTATATATATCGATGTCGTGATATGAGACTAGATATCGTCTCAGGTTTTGGATATCGTAATATGGCACAAGGGTTGTCGTGTCCTGGTTTTAAAGGCTGCATTACAGAAAACTGGTGTCATTTTCTGAACTCACCAGATTGTTCTAGCTGTTCTATTATTTGTCTTTACCCACTTGGTCATTATATCCACATTACTGATGATTAAATATTGTGCGAGAGCAGCAATAGTCAACCCTACAATATCATTGCAATATCGATATCTAGGCATTTGCTCAAAAAGATTGTGATATTTGATTTCTCCACAATAACTCAATGGGATCATATGGTGATAAAAACATATATAGAGGTATCGTGATTTTGCACTAAAAGTCTTAATTTAACGAGAAAATACTCAGTACTTTTCATTTGTCAAGTATTTAATGCACACAGGAGTAAACAAGAATAGGCTTTACTGTGTGGTTATTTCATATAGACAGAAAACATGCTATATCGTGATATATATCGTTATCGAGATATGAAATGAACCTAAATCGAGAGCAGACTTTGGCCATATCACCCAGCCCTACCAGCCCTAACTGAAAACTATAGGAACATATCAGAGGGTTATATAGGTTTGAGGGGTCCTACCTGATGCAGTGAACTGACTGCTTCCCAGTGTGGTGGGCCTGTTCTTCGCTCCGCTCACAGGTGGAGAGAACATCTGCAAGCAACCAGTCACAATATCTGCTGCAATTATCCTGAAAGTAGCTCATGGTTTTCAAAAATACAACCTAATGTGTCAAATCATATTAGCCAACACTAATGGGAACTGATCAATTAGTCATGCTTTAGCCTATATGGTCCTCCTCACACATCTAAAAGCCCTCAGAGCTGCATGGCACCGAGAGGTAAAGACAACAACAAAAAAATAGCAAAAAAAGCCATCCTACCGCACTAAAATCCAGCAGGTCACTCAATTCCTTGTCTGTTCCGAGAGCGGCAATCCGCTGCTGAGGATTCATCCTGGCGATCTAGAAACCTGAAGAAAACACAGTCCATCAGGTCTCAGCGTGGCTGCTTTATTCAGCAGCGGAGTGCCACAGGAAATGACACCGAGGTAATTGTTATGGATGCGGGATAAAAGACGGAGCCCGGAGAAGTAAAGTTGTCTCTGGCATTGCAGCAAATAAAGACACTGACAGTTCGGCCACAGTATAAGAGATTAAAACAGCACAAATGTTTAGTTTGCACATTTAGTTTGTTCCCACACTGCGTTGATTGATAAGAGAGATGAATGGTTTCACATCGCTGCTGCAACAATGTTGCTCTGCAGCAACACCGACATGTAAGTCACTGATGAGGCGTTCACTGACTGTCGGTGTCAGTGGTTTGTGTGGCCGAGCATAACGATTGTTAACATTTGCTGAGGCACATTTACGTCCCTTTAGCTAGCTGGCTAACGCAAACTGCAGTTTCTGGTTCGTTTGTATGGAAAATAGCGAGCAAGCAGCTGCAGCGCGAAACGTAAATGACACTCTGGTTCAAAATGAGTAACTCAGACAAACAAATATTTCAAATGACAAGTCTGAATCTCCAGCTCCAGAAAACAAAACGCAGTGATGGTCTTTCTCAACTCCCAACTTCTTTCACTGGTCCGAAAGCTTTTGGTTAAACTCCCTCTGATATTTTACCTTTCTTCCGATTAAACTCCCGACTAGGGTGATCTGGTGAAGACTCGCTTTCTTGCAACACGCCTCAAAAGAGCGAAATGTGGGTTTAAACAGCAAGACGTGTGTAAAATACCCTCTACATATATCACTTACGAGTTTCCCTTAGGCAGACATTTTTGGTTTGCAAAAGCCTCAGCACCACGATGACATTGGTGTTTGTATCCCTCCGCCGAGCGCAGTGACATGATGGTCCCACACAGCAGGAGATCCTGCAGGAGTCAGCACACACTGGACACCTCAACACGTCTGTCTCTGCCTTATTAAACGTGCATTTAATGGGTTGTACTGGACTGCAGCATCACAGACATCTTAACATTTGAATGCCTGAAGAAAAAAAAATGCATTGCTATGTATTCATTCTGTATAAATGATACACAAAACTTGCCATGATCGTTATGTGTTTAAAGCATTGTCCATAGCTTTTCTTCAAATTGGCAAACTAAATGTTAATGCATTTCATGCAGCAGAGGGAGTGGTGCAGGATTATAGAGCTGCAATGATTGGTCATCGAATTGATTAGTCAATTGACAGAAGAATAATCAAATATTTTAATAATTGATTAATCGTTAACGTAATTTTTCATGCAAAAATGGAAGAAAATACTCTTTTCAGCCTCTTAAATTTGGAGTTTTTCTGTTTTCTGGGGTTTTTTTTTATTACTAAACTAAATATTTTCTGACATTTTGTATACCAAACGATTAATTAATAATCTAGAAAACAATGGGAAGCATAGCCTATAATGAAAATAATCTTTAGTTTCAGCCACCAATGTAGAGTTGTTAACTGCCTTGAGAGTTAATTTGAATAATTTTTAAATTATAGGGGAATCTACACCAATTAGTAAAGTAAATATCAGCTAAATTGGGTCCTGCATTGTTAGCTAATGTTGCTGTACCTTGTTATACCCAAACTAACAGTAAATATTAAGTATTATTCCAGCAAAGGAGCACTGATTGCACTGGATTTCAAGGAAACGTGGAGGTGACAGAGTACATACACATTGCACAGATGCACAGTGGGGTGGGGGTGTCAATAGGGGCCCAACAACACATTTCTGCCCCAAGGCCCAACAGGTTAGTCCTACCTCTGGGCCGGTTGTACTGCAGTACGACCCAAACTTCTTCTCAAAACGTTGCCTACATCATTCAGAGTTTGCAATTTAAGTAGTAGTTAATAAATAATTTTCTCTTTTGTTGTTTCAAGGATGTGTATTTTCACAGGCGTTTTCAGTTCATTTTTTGCTGTCATCACTCGTATTAGATTGATTTTGCACTTTCCTTTATTAGTCCATTATTAAGTGTCTTGAATGCAAACAGGTATATGCTATAATTGCCAGCATGTTTCTTTAGTAATAGCCATTCAGTGTATTTGCATCTTGTAGTTTAATTGCTGGCAGGTCTGTTTCTCCTGTGCACAATTCAGATAAGGTACTAATTCACAGGAAAATGGAACATAATGTGATGCAGATCCTATGCATGTCTCAGTACACAGCATTAACGCATGTGAAACGTAAAAAGTGGCAATAGACATGTTTTCGCTTTAACTTATGAAAGTAAATGCAGTGTGTACAATGTAATGGCAGGAGGAGGAGGAGGAGGAGGAAGAGGAGGAGGAGGATGATAGCTTTCTGGCAGGAAACCCCGAAGGCTGACTTCTCCCATGTGCTTTTGTTTACTCCAGTAGTCATCTCCAGGTATCGTAAATGGCAGAGAGAGGAACAACCAGAGCAACTGTGGAAACTCTACACGGCAAAATAAAAGCAGCGCCGTTGACGGAGAAAGCAAAGCAGGCGAAGAGTGAGAGTCAAAATAAAACAAGTGTTGTATAGTTCAAGCTGGGATCATTCAGGTTGTTTCTTGCTTGTCTTTGCTCCAACAATAATACCACTTTGGTAAAAATAAAAAATAAAAACTCTTACTTATTGTTGAGATTGGGCTTTTATTTTGAAGGGTTCCAAGCAGGAAGTGGTGTTGCTGTAGGCGGAAATCAGGCGGGCATTTGAAAACAAGCTAGCTTTAAGTTGACGTTAGTAAATATATAAGATCTTTAAATATATGTATACATATAGAAACACGTGGCGTTTCTTCTATGGCTAAAACAACGGGAGGAAACAACGCAATCCTCTGATATTAATCACACTTCAGCTGCTGGGGCGAAAAAGACGAAACCAGTCCGTCGATCTGAAGAAGATCTGAGAGCAAGAAATGAAAGCGAGAGAAAAGAGAGAAACACGTCTTATAGCTTCACAAGGTGGAGAAGTTAACAGAAGAAAACTATCTACGGACTGATGGAGACGTGGCTCACTATCTCTTGAACTTGTAAGTATTTGTGGTCAATGCGGGACCTCGTTTGTAATATAAAGTATATTGTATATCAAAGCTTATAGCAGGTTAAATATAGCAAATGCTAGCTGTAAAAAAAACACTGAAAGTAGATCCTCTGTAGTCACAACGTGTGTGTAACTCTTTATTCTCCTCGTACTATTGGAAAGAAAAAATGCTTAGTTAAATATCTGAACGGTTCATTTAAAGCAGGAAACACAGACAATGTTTAAAATACAGCTTCCCATCACTGCGCAGTTTATCTACATGTGTGTTCAGGGCCATTAACATGCGTATTATCAGCTTTGACAGCTCGGCTTTGCGATGCTAAAATGTGGCGGTGCCTACAAAATTAAAACTAAAACAACATGTCAAGTAGAAATACGGCAGCATAGAGTAACTTTTGTTTCGTTAAATGCTCTTTAAGACCACCGTAACACACAGTACAGCCCGGTTCTTTCACTGTCTGGGGACTACTTTTTCCTCCGCGCTGGCGAGAAACCAGACAAGAGGACTGCTGTAAAGTTGGGCTCATAATGTCTTTCTGCTGGATGTGTAACGTGTGTTAAACAAGATATAAATGTCTTTTTTAGAAGTTATAATAAATGTAACTCTGCGACTGCTTTGTGGATGTGTTGTTTTTTATTTGAAGTGCATTTTAGGTGGATTAATAATTGAAGTAGCATTGTATAGAGGCTAAACAGCATTTGTTAATTTCAGTGAATCACCCCCTCCCCCCCAAGATGTAATAATAAAATGATGAACCTGTTTAACATGAATTCATAGAGCAGACAATTAGAAAATAATATTATCCCAGATGTGTTCATACATAGATGGAAAACGGTCACCACAACTTCACATAGCCAAACGTGACGTCTTAAATGTCTTGTTTTCGTTCGACCAAATACCCAAAAATATTTAGTTTACAATTATATATGACAAAGAAAAGCAGGACATCTTCTCATTTCACTGTGTCACTGTTTCTGATTTGAAAAATGACTGACATGATTAATTATCAAAATAGTTGCAAATTACTTTTTCTTTCAATCGACTAATCTATTCGTCAACTAATTGTTTCAGCTTTAATCTTTAGCTATGCAATTGTAGTTGAAGACACTTACATTTTGTTTCTCTTTGAGAGGATGAGCTACAGTTGGGTGTGGGTGTTTATTCTTATACAGTTGCATGAAGTGAAAGAGGAGGTAGACCTTGACTGAAACTTTTATGACTCAAAAGGGAAACTTGAAAGTAAAATTGTAAAACATTAGGGTGTGGAGTAACCTTGTGTTGTGGATGAGCTTGTACGCTTGCCTTTGATTGCAGTGACCTTGGTTTGAAAACTTACTCTTACAAAGCGCTTTTCTGCTGTGAGATGGATTTGTCTTACTCCGCTAAAACAAAACTTAACAACCAACATGTTACACGTTTCCTAAACCCCACAAATTAATTTAAAAGTTTGATAATAGATGTTTCGGTTTTCTTACATTAAGATTAACTTTAACCCTAACCACAATCTCAATTTAACCGTGTTTTTGAATCCCATTCAGCATGTAAATAAATTAAATGAAACACTTAAAGCAGAGCAAAAAAAACAAGCTGTGAACCTTTTGAGAAAGACGTGGGAGGTCGTGGCATCACGAGGGGCTGCCCCTCTTATCTTATGCACAAGTGTTATTGAATCAGGCAGCTTGTTACAGCAGCTTCTGTAAACTCCCAGAAGCACCAACACTTTTGGCGCTCACACATTACTGTTCTGGACATGAATTTTTAACCTCACTTGTACAAAGTAGTGATTTGTGTTTTCAGGCAGATTTTGTACACGTTTAAACAGCCAAAGCGAAAAGCCAGGGGACGCTCTAGCAACTTAAACCATCTGCAGTTTAGAGGAGGTGTATGTGTGATTTCCATGTCCTGTAACTCCACACCGTACAAAGTGTATTAACAATAAAAACACCACTGAGCATAATTTCTACCAGAGAACCGACAGGGATCAGTTCAGAATCAGAAATCCTTTATTAGTCCCACAGCGGGGAAATTTACATGGTTACAGCAGAAAGGTAAAAAAAGGATACAATTTAAAAACACATGTGAACACTACAATTAAGTGGCTGGTTAAGTAGGTAAGTAAAGTGCGAATGCAGTGGTACTGGGCTAAATACAACAATAGTAACAATGGATAGTAAGTGTAAAAATATTGCCCAGAGATATTGCACATAGTGTAATTTCACAGTCTGAATTGGTGAGTGTGTGGTGGTCTACCAGGGGCTGTGGAGATTGTACAGTCTGACTGATGCAGGAAGGACCTGCGGTATCTCTCCGTGTGACACCGCGGGTGAAGCAGCCTGTCACTGATGGAGCCGTTCAGTGCGGACAAAGTGTCCTGGAGGGGGTGGGACATGTTGTCCAACAGGGATGACAGCTTGGCCATCATTCTCCTGTCTCCCACCACCTCCACAGTGTCCAGAGGGCTCCCCAGGACAGAGCTGGCCTTCTTTACCAGTTTGTTAAGTCTCTTCCTGTCAGCAGCAGAGATGCCCCAGCAGACCACTCCATAAAAGATGGCTGAAGCCACCACAGAGTCACAAAAGGTCCTCAGGAGTGTCTCCTGCACTCCAAACGACCTCAGTCTCCTCAGCAGATAGAGTCGGCTCTGTCCTTTCTTGTACAGAGCCGTTGAGTTGTCTGACCAGTCCAGTTTATTGTTCAGATGAACACCCAGATACTTGTAAGATTTTACAATCTCAATGTCCGTTCCCTGGATGTTCACTGGTGAGGGTGGAGAGTGTTTGCGCCTTCTGAAGTCCACCACCAGCTCCTTGGTCTTCCCTGAGTTGAGCTGGAGGTGGTTCTTCTGGCACCAGAGAGAAAAATCCTGAGTAAGTTCCTTGTCGTCCCCATCAGAGATGAGGCCAACAATAGCAGAGTCATCGGAGAACTTCTGCAGGTGACATTTTACCGTATTGTGGGTGAAGTCTGCAGTGTAGAGGGTCAAGAGAAACGGCGCCAGAACCGTTCCCTGTCCCGGTCCTCACGTACTGTGGACGATTAGTGAGGTAGTCCAGGATCCAGGTGGTGAGGTGGTGGTCCACCCCCGAGCGCTGTAGCTTGTCTCCCAGAAGCAGGGGCTGGATGGTGTTGAAGGCACTGGAGAAATCAAAGAACATGATTCTCACAGTGCTCCCAGCCCTCTCCAGGTGAGAGAGAGATCTCTGTATGAGGTAGATGACAGTGTCATCCACCCCAGTGCCAGGCTGATAGGCCAACTGTAGCGGGTCCATTGATGGTCTCACAAGGGGCCGAAGATATCCAAGGACCAACCTCTCCAGGGTCTTCATCAGCTGCGATGTCAGCGCCACCGGCCTGTAGCTGTTGAAGTCCTTGGGACGAGGGGTCTTTGGCACAGGTACCATACAAGATGTGTTCCACAGCTGTGGTACCCTCCCTTGTTTCAGGCTCAGTTTGTAATGTGATACTAAATGCCAGACTATTTAGACAACCAAATTGTTTAAAATGTTTACATTAAAACACAAAACCCGTGCAAAAGGAGATCATTTGTCACATAAAGCAAGTTTTCTCATATACTGAAGCGTGGGTCCATGGGAGGCACCTCTGCCCTGTATTCTTAATTCCAGACTGCCACCTGTTGGACAAACTCAAATCACGTCACCAGATGTTCTGCACTAATAAATACCCAGATAAGCAAATTGCTTAAATATTGTTTATCGTTTATTTCCTATATTTTACATATATTGGAAATAAACAAATTGGTAAACAAGAGACAAATCACAGTAAATTATGTGATGTATGTCATTTTAGACATTTTGAAAACTGATATCATTAAATAAAAGTGTCACTGGGAAAAGTACTACTACGGAAAAAAGTTTTTTTTTTAAAAGACAAAAATAACGGCATTTAAATAAAAATACCAAATAAAATATCTATAATGAAACATTTGTTTTACTCAAATAAGATGGTTACTGTGAAATAAGAAAGGTGATATAACATTTCATAATAATGATGTGAGTCTTTTTAATTTTATTTATTCTAATCGTTAATTATTCCATAATATTTATTTAATATTGACCATTTTTGAGTTCCCTACAGAAGTGATTAGTTTAAAGAAATATTGTCTGAATAAGTCACAAAAAAAGGGAGTAAAGTGTTTATTTTGTATTCCTAAATATACATTTAACATTCCCACACATTTTAAATGTCAAGCTTAAAGCTGGAGTGCGGGACTTTAACATATTAATGAACGTCTGTTACATTCAAGCACTTGCCAAACGAGTTAACACAAAGCTAAGCCAGGGAAAGCTCCGTGTATTTCACTAAACACCAGAGTTGTAGTGTCTGTGGCGACTTTCCCACGCTGGCACACAGGAAGTGATGCGATTTACATCAACCAGCCAGAGCTGAAGGGGCAGCAGGGGATAGACTAATTGTATACTTTCAAATTCTTAAGCAACAAAGACAAACTTCTTTGAGCTGATTGTCCATATATAACAAGACATTTCCTCTATATGGGAATGTACAAACAAACAAAGTGGTTAAAATGTATAACCACTGCTTTTCAAGATATTTATTTAAATATCTTATATTTTTTATTACTAGCTTTAGCTTTATACTCAGTTTGGTTTTGTAATTATTGTAATTTTTGTAATTATTGTAATTTATGTAAATTTAGATTCTTTAAATTATATTGCTAAATATATATACATATATATATATATATATATATATATATATATATAGATATAGATATATATAGATATATATAGGTTATACTGTCTTCTACTGTGCATTGCAACTGTTGCACAACAATTTCCCTGAGGATAAATAAAGTTCTATCTTATCTTATCTTAGTCCCCCTGGCGTGTTTGTAATTGTAGACCCAAGTTGTGAACAAAAAGTGTTGTACATTTGTACTCGTCTCAATAAAGTTGGTAAAAAATAAAATAGGAAGAGGGAGAGACCATAGAGACGGTGCAGCAGCATGGCGGAAGTTAGGGCGGAAAATCATAGGAAGTGTTCTGGAGTGGATATACAAAAGAAACTGCGCTCAGAGGAAGAATTAAAGTTAAAAAAAAAAAAGAGCGATCGACGGCGAGGACACACACGGATCATCGGTGCAGCTCTGCCTGCTGCAGAGCGCTGAAAGGGGCTGAGGGCTCACGGATGTGGCGTCGCTGCTCCTGGACAGGTAGAAGGTGGAAAACGGTGCAGTGCGCGTTCAAAACGGCGCGGGGGAGATGTTGAGAGCACGCGTCGACAGTGTTTGTGTAACTACTCTCACTGCCAGAGGGGGGAGACAACTGCACTGCAGGGATAAATAGTGTGTGTGCGTGTGTGTGTGTGTTGGCCTTCTTGTGCAATGATTTGATAATATTAAAGAAAATGTAAATTCTATTCCATGCAAGCATTAAGAGATCCTCGGATTTAAACAAACAATGAAATGAAAAATGAGTCTGAATTAGTCATCGACTCAATTTCTATACTTTTAGCTTTTTGACATCTTTAAATGTGTGATTTCAACCCCTTTCTCTGGATGAAATGACTAAATGCACCCATCATTTTTCTCATGCAAGTATAGCCAGATAAAAGTATCAAACCAACAGAATACAGGAAATGACATCCACCATAGCGTTGTCCCACTTACATGTTGAACTCTTCCTACGCCCATGACTGCATTTATGTATTGCTTTTCATAACACAAAGCGATTTAAGGGAGGCTACTTGTCCTACCAGGCTGGACATGCAGTCTGTCAAAAATACGTAACCCCCTTCATAATACACATTCTCTTTATGTATTTTATTTGACTTATACTCTTAGTGAATTTGGAGAAGTGTCTTCTTTCCTAGCCAAAGTTATAATGCACAATCTCTCAGACTGTATTTTCTGTCTACCATATAGACATATATATATATATATATATGTATATGTATCCCCTCGCTATAATGCACAGATGATTAAATATATATACATTATATTATAGGCCTACTTGGCCTCTATCCGTGGATGGAGGTCAGTTGACTTAGTATATTTTTGTTTTTATTTTTTATTTTCATGGCCAAAGTCTGTGCTTTGTGTGTTAGCAAAATGGGAAATCCTGTGATTTAAATGTTTTTTAATTTTACTAAAGTTTAACAAATTTACAATCGAGACAGCAGAGCTAGATGTTGCTGTCGGCTGGGCTACTGTCTCTCTTCCTCTTCTCCTCTTCCTCCTCATCACTGATGATGCATCATAGTGCATATGAGAGACTTATCTTGCAACCTGAGCGCTAAAAAAAAAAATGTAAAAATAAATAAATATATATATAAACATCTGAGTACTACGTTTCCCAGAATGCAGAGCGACAACGTCAGCGGTCACGTTCACCAATTGCTGTAGCAGACTGTTGGTTACTGTACTACACTTAGAAATGGTGGCAGTCGCCAGTCACTAACACACCCATGATAAATCATCGTTTCTCTTGCACTGTGGTTACTTTCCATTCGTGCACCGATGCCGGGGATGTGCTCTGTGCCGGGCTGCAAGGGCTACAAGAAGGCGAGATCCCGGGGAGTCGTCTTCCACTCTCTGCCTACAAGAGACCCGGAGCGGTGCAGAAAGTGGTTAAAGGCCATACAGAGCCCCAAATTTGATGAAAACACACCCGTGAGTAAATACGGCAATATAAGAGTCTGCAGCCAGCATTTTAAACCGGAAGATTACGAACCGGACATTCAGGCAGAACTTATGAAAACAACGCCCCGAAAGATCCTCAAGTGCAACGTTATTCCAACTATTTTCTCCGGAGGACCGCAGCACGACCTCAGCTCTCTGCAGGCGGAGGACCGGAGCCGGACACAGGTAACCGCCTTATTTACCTGGAGGTGTGGCGATGTAGGTTCAAAGATGACCAGGGGAAAAAACTTTCTGTGCAACTTTTGGTTTTGGAAGTTAGTCCCAGTTTTATTCCCGTCATGTAGACACGGATGCGGGGTGAGTCCTC
Source organism: Bovichtus diacanthus (assembly GCA_943590825.1). Taxonomy (NCBI): domain Eukaryota; kingdom Metazoa; phylum Chordata; class Actinopteri; order Perciformes; family Bovichtidae; genus Bovichtus; species Bovichtus diacanthus. The sequence goes on from CALSBV010010478.1 coordinate 13,045,501, forward strand.
CCCCAGAAATAATTGAGCCTTTTATACTTTATTTCTGCACTCCTAGTGATTCTTTATTCATACATTTGTTTTGGAAATGTCTGTATTTATGTAAAAGAAAAAAAACACACAATTTAGATGACTGTTCATGCAGTAAGACTCTCACGCATTCTCTATTGCTTTCAAATACAATATGTTTTCTTGTGTAACTTTTTACTCTTCCCTCCAAACTTGAAATTGGGTGAGAGCTGTCAGATGGGAAATGACTGACTAAGTCTGCTCATATCAAAACTTTTCTTTTTTTTTTTTTTAAATTAGGCGAAGTCTCCCAGTGCATCTGCTAAAGCCTCTACCTCAGTGATTTCAGGGTCCAGCGTGTTGAGATGGGCCTCTGTGTCAGCTCCAGTAAGTGTGATGTAGTAAAGCTCATTTTCTAATATTTTATGTTTTGTAGTCACGTTTTAGCATGTGGTTAATTTGTGTTAGGATATATACTTGCATACATGCATACAGACATACACTAGTGGTACTGCAACTAACGATTATTTTCATTATCAATTAATCTGCCATTTCGTTTAGTCTATAAAATGTCAAAAAAAAATTGGAAAATGTCAATCCCAGTTTCTCAAAGTCCAAGGTGACATCTTTAAATGTCTTGTTTTGTCAGTCCAAAACCCAAAGATATTAATTTTATGTGATATCAAACAGAGAAAAGCCATAAATCTCCACGTTTAAGAGGCTAAAAACAGCATTCTCTGACATTTTTGCATGAAAATTACTTTGAAGATTAATCCATTTTCAACATGGTTGGTGATTTTTATTTTTCTGTTGACAGTTACCTTCTTTTCTGAATGTCGCACCTATTTAATTAAATTATTTTTTTTTACTCAAGGGTCTTAGTGCATCTTCACAGGCTTCTTCCTTGTGTGTCCAAGGTACTGGTGTGGATACTGCATCACCTTCTCCCTCCCTGACAATCACTGTAAGTATAACATGACATCAGTGGCAATGAGCATTACATGCTGTCAAATGCATGTAGGTATTTTAAACCCTATTTATAAGAGTTGCAAACACAGTTATTGTTACTAATTTCAACACTTCTCTTATCCTAGATTGCCTCAGGAGCTCCAACCACCTCCTCCCAGCCCCCTCCTCCAGCTGAACTCAGGGAAAGTTTATGCAGTGTTTCATTCCTCCGAGAGACTGAGTTAAACTCGACGGCGACATCAACATCAGACGAGAACACGGAAGACTTGAGTCAGTCAAAGACTATTGTGAATGACAGCTGTTTGATGGAGCTGTTTAAGAAGTGCCAGACATGTGGACAGCCCATTACCAAAAAGAAGGTGTCTCACTGCGGTGCACAGAAGAAGGTGCGGTGGAGCTGCCTTGGCGGACACAGGGGCACATGGGTGTCATCACCTCACCTTTGGGAAGCGTTCCCTGAAATCCACCTCCTCGCAACTCTCTCCGTCCTTTTTTCTGGAGGAACTTTTACACACTTTAAAAAATGGGCCAAACATTTGCATCTGAATTTCATGGGGCATAAAACCTTTTTAGAAATCCAAAAGGCATACCTCAAGCCAGAAATACAGCAATCGAACAGGGCTGAGATGGAAGGGATCTTTGCAAGGGGCGTCCACCAACAGCCTGACGCCGCTCTTCCTCACAGTTCAGGTGATTCTTGCTGTGATTCTCCTGGTTTCAGCGTCAAGAACTAAAAAGTGTCAAACTGCAAGTTAATAACTAAAGTCTGTGAACGCACAAAGGTCATCTCTGTGTGTTTCTTCCACAAGCAAAATACCACATTCTAACAACAGCAGTGCAAAGCAAAGCCTCATGTGTTGCAATGTTTAATCAGACATGTTCTTTATTATTATTTGGTGAAAGCATAGATGGAGCAGTTCAATCTGGAGATGCACTGATCTGGGATTTTCTTGGTTGACAGCATACATACACATTTTTGTAACTTTTCTTAAATGGAAAATTTAAATTCTATTGTGTGTTCATAATAAAATGCTGACCATTAAATAACTTACATTTTCTCCAAAACTGCACCAAGTTACAGGACCTTCTCTCACTGTCACTCAAACACGTCTCAAAGTAACAGTGCTCCAGCTTACTGTCAAATAAAATGCAACTTTTAACATAAAACACAATGTCAGTGCCCTTAACTCCAGGAAACGGCTACAATTATTATATTATCTTGTATAGCGATTTGCTCAAGAAAAAGACCACGACGTTAATCAGCCAGAAACTGAAATCTCAGTATTTGATACTGAATGTTTTCTTGTTTTTACTTTGAAGATCCTCTGAAGAAAATTAAGTCCAAGTCACGGAGAAGAGAGAAGGGAGCTCTGTCGTCAAGGTCCAGGTGAGGCAGCATGTACAGACTATACACATTACACAGAGGAACAACACTTACTCAACAAAACCTTTTAATGTAAAGTACTAATCAGCATATCAAACTGTTGTATAAAGTCACCTGCGGAGCTTGAAATGTAAAGCAGCGGGATATTATAGAGACACAGTTAGATGAAACTGGTAGAAAGGCCATGCTATTTATTATTATTAACATTTATTGTGGCTTCATTGGATAAACTTCTTAAACGCACCTAGTAATGGAATATGAGGTCACAGTTTTCCAGGAAGTGTAACTGCCAATGGGACCATTAATGCATTTATTACCAAAGAGGGTGGCATATATAATAAATCATATAAATCATATTTTGTTGCCATATTTTTGAAGATTTTTGTGATACCGGGGATGTGACTCATTTTAAGAATCAATAAGTTTCTAAAATGGGACCAAAACGAAAAGACTGGTGAAACATTTTAAGTGTAATAACTGACATTTATTTACACAAATGATTAACAGAGAGCCTACATTGCAAAAATGGAAGCGATTCAGGCGTCAGGGTCTCCAAAGCCAAAATAAAGAAAATCCCGAAGCTGTATTTGGGGTTAGCGAGGTAACTTCAAGGTTGAAGGGTTTTCTGTCCTACGACGGTGGTTCACTTCTTACCGGGGTAGATCACCATGGTAACTTGTGCTGCACACCGTCTGCTGACCAATCACGGCTCGGCGCGGGGATCGTGAGATAATATGAAAAAAGTTATAGGCGTGTTATAATTACATGTGTATATTCCGTTGAATGAATGTGTTGCTTAGATGTAACCTATTCTTATGGCGTGTAGGACAATATTTTAGTCTTATTTTTCAGCTGCAACCCCTGTGACTGGAAACGGACTTGGGAGCAAATTAAAAATATATAAGAACTTAATTTAAAGCGGCATGCTTAGCATTTCCAGATGAGGTTTTGTGTCTAATGACAAGGTTTTTCTTTTGTTTTTGTTTTTTTACAGTTATGAAAAGAGATCCTCGATACTGATGACCTCTACTGGAGCGTGTCTGCATGAGCCAACTGCGCTATCAAGTCTTGTGCATGTATCTGCCTGTGAAAGGTAAGAAGTCACAACTTTGCCTTGTTTTTTAGCACACATCAGCTGTACGAACAGAACACCTTCGTAGGGCATTGTATTGCTTTGCTCTGTGTTATGGCTTCTGCATCGGATCACATACAGGCTTTCATGTTGCCTTCACTGCATGGTTTTATATCAGTTAATATCCACATGTTGTAACAACTTTTGAATTGTCAGCAAATGACTTTCACCGTGTGTCTTCAGAGGTAAACAGCGGCAGCTAGATGGCGTTGAGCATCAGAGTGAAACCACACATATGGCGTCAGAGGTGGACTGGCTGCAGGACAGGTTAGTGTTGATCCTTTTCAGAATGTACATGTCAGGAGGTGTGTATGTCTGTCAGCGCTGAATCGACTTTCCCCTCTATCTTATTCAAGTCTGTAATTTGTCTTATTCAGTTTTGAGGAGATGGAGGTCACCATTGAGGACGATGACTGCAGCGTGAAGGACAGACTGTAATTTTATAAATATATTATACAAGATATACATTTCGTATTTTACATTTAGCTGTGGCTCATTTGATTCTCGTATCTTTTTTTTCTGATAGATCTGACTTGGACAGTGATATGGAAAACGTCGTAGAAACAGCTGAGCTGAGTTCTCCTGGAGCTGATGAAGACTGTGATGAAGACTGTGATGAAGACGTCCACGTACCAACAATTCCTCAGAGGTACCCGTTTGTCTTTGATGAGGCCTCATTTCCAAGAGTCAGGATCTTGAAGTGAATGATGAGTACTCTGAATATATCGAATACTACAAACTTGTTTTTTGGGTTTTTCTTTATATTCCTTCAAAGGACATCTGTATGTTGGATATTTTATACTCAGTCCACAATTTTGACCTGCAGAATCTATCTATGTTTCCTGTATTTCCTCCCATCTTTCATTTAGAGATCTCATTGTAGAGAGGAACATGTGAGCAGCAGCACAGTGAACACTGTACAGCTACACCTATATAGTAGAGACAGATTTATTTTGGGTCACACTGAGGTAAAAGTCAGAAATTTACATGACAAAAACTTGGGGAAAAGTGTTTTGTTTTTTTTGTCAAGGAACTACATCGCTGCACTTTGCAAGATTTGATCAACCTCGTCACACCACAGACGCCGCCACGTGCCGTGTATTATGCCTGCGGGGGATGACCTAATCAAATTATACTTTGCAATCGAATTTAGCAACAAGGAAATACTTGTAATTTTACCCCAGAATCACCACATTATCATAAGTATCCGGACTTTGAAGAGGCATTAACGTGAATTGGGCCGATTCAGAAGAAAACAACATATTGACTTGGATGAGGTCATCGCTTTTTTGCATTAGGTACTACAACTCAATACACAGATGAAGGATGGCACCATGTTCCATACTGTTGCACCTCCTGGAAAAAATAAAAACACCAACTTTCCGAGTTTTTATTCTCATAAATTTGTGACTTTTATCTGAAAGAAATTCTGATTTTTTTTTCCTGCAGATTTATAACTTCATGATCAAAAATGCTGAAGTATACAAAGAGTAAACATTTATCTTTGGGTTGTTTGTATAACACAAAGCAGGTGTGTGAGTCTGTTGTCTTCTGTTACAGGTCCACAATGTCTGAGCTTTTACTGGAGTGTGTAGAAGAGGAGCTGGAGCCATGGCAGAAACACACTTTACATGTGAACGTGAAAGAAGAGGAGGATGTTGGAGAGTTGAGTATGTCACACCAAATTCTTAAAGAACGTCTTGTATTCCTTAAAACACGCAAATAACAGTTGATTTAAACTTGTCATTATGTATGCATTTCATAATGACCTGCTACTGTTGGTTGAATATTGATAGTTTATCATAATATTGATGTTTGAATGATATTTAGAAATATAAAATGTATTTTGTAGATGGATTGAGTTACACTACTAGAATGGAAGTGTGCTGTTTCACAAATGTTGAAATGTCTGATTTGGTCTTTTTGTATTATCTCACAACAGATATTAAGCCAGAGCCTTCGTTTCTTCAGAGCTGGTCATCTGTTGAAGGTGTTGTCTACACTTCTGAGGTGCATCAACTCAGCAACAAGCCCGTGTCTGTATGCAGTGTCCAGCGTCCTGAAGTATATGCAACATCAACTAATCATCTGCAGTCAGACAACTCACAGACCCTCTCTGTACCTTTGTCTCTGCCCTGCTTTACCGTACTTAAAGTTGAATCAACTGGTCCACCAAACAAACAATAGTAAGTTCACAGGTTATTATAATCACACACAATGTGTTGCCTAACATAAATGTGTCATATCCAGTGTACAAATGAATAACATGCAGATTATTTGAACATCTAAGTGACTTTGTTGGCTCTATAATGAGGAACCCTGCACAGCATCAGTTTCCTCAGTTTTCCATGCCTGTCAGTTACATTCCACGTCAAAGATAATGGTTTTAAAGTTCAGTTAAAGTTTTCTTATATTGTAATATTGTGTACAGTAAAATACTTTCTTAAATCAAAACCCATGTTCAAGTGCTTTATTGCTTCATTATTCAAATGCATGGTATTGGTTTGTAGTTGATTTCTTTTTATTTTAAGTTTTACTGTGAAGCAGCACAGAAGTGTTTAGTTTACTACTGAGGTCTAACCACAGCTGTTTAATAAAAGTTGTTCTAAATCTGCCATCATCCAACAGGATTGTAATTTGTATCAAGCAGTAACAATACTGGGAGAAACTAGTAAGAAAAAAGAGGCAAGTAAAAAATAAATAATGAATAAATCTTGATAAACTGAATCTTGATAGACTTGATGATACATTTGAGCTACACTTGTGCAGTCTTCTGGTTAATTCAGAAAGTGCTCGACAATGGTCTGTTCAGGAACAAGTCACACTGTTTAGATTTGTGGGTTTTTTCTCTTGTGCTTGCACATTACTGATGGCAGTAAATAATGACCAAGTGGTGGAGAAAAATGTGTAAAGTCTGCATGTATAGGCAGAGTGAACAGTTGTTAGATTTAAATTAGATTTTAAAGTATATTTTCTGTAGGCCTATTAATTATCTGTAAGAAAAAAAGAAGAAAATTGCAGCCAACACCTCAGTCAAACCAAAGCAGCAGCCTGGAAAAAAACGTTTACTTTTGGTTTAAATGGGTTAACATGTGGCCTGGATGTGGTCTAGACCAAAATGACTGTCTTAAAGATTCTCCAAAAGGAAATGTAAGGTTAATTTATTGTCATTATGCAATACAGCAACATGACAGTTGCAGTAGAAGTGCAATGTATTTCATTAAGAATTTTAAAGTTGACTTCCTTTGCTTTTCGTGCTATCGTAAAACTTAAAAAATGTAAATTCTTAAATTCTCAGGGTCATCTTTGAAAAAAATATTGTGAAATTTACTTTCTGTTTGATAACAATTTAAATAATTCCTTGACAAAGGCTTGATTGTGGTGTTGGGCAATTTAATATAAGTGAGAGCATGTCCATTCACCAACAGCTTAAGAAGATGTGGAATTATATTACTTTGATATATATATATACATATAGATTATGGGATTGCTTTGATACATTATCATACTGTTTTTTGTCAGTTAATTTACATGTTGAACAAATTATCTCATAACACATAATGTTTCCAGTATTTTCCAACAAATGCATCACAGACCATATTCCTTTCTCTTCTCTATTTTTTGGAGAATAAAGATGTATTCCTTAATACCACATATCTGCAATTTCACAATGAGGTACTGGATACAATCCTGTATAATATATATATATATTATATATTACAGTATTTATACTGTATGTCTAAACTAGGTGCTACACACACACAGGAAGTGATGAGGAGGAGAGCGACCGGTAATCTGATTGGTCCAGACCGTCCTGCCACTTCCGCCTTTGGGGTGGCGATACTTTCCTCCTGTGGTGTGAAGTGGACCCTCACTATCTGAACTCTGTCATCCTCAGGCCGGCGACTAGTGCTGCAGTTGGTATCTAGACACGGCCTTGAGACCCAGAGGTTGTGAGACAGGTAGGCAGAGAAACAAACTGAGTGCAGTCTTTGTCCCGACACCCCCCCCTCCCAGTCTATGTGAGCATGCTAACGGAGCCTAGCTAGCTAATGTTGTGGTGATCGATAACCGATAACACAGCCATAGGATGAATTGGAGATGCTATGTGTCAGCGTTTTACAGATCATTCCTAAATAAATACTTAACGATTTAACTCTGTCGCAGACTGCATTAGGGAAAGAGCAGGAGCATTGGAAATCATAAATGTTGCTAGTTAGCATTAGCTTCCTAGCTGTTGAAAGGGAACGAGAGGCTAACAACAACAGCGCAGCTAAATATGAGCTAGCTGTGCTAACATTACATTTATTTATCATAAATAGTTCATCTGGTGACTGTTCAGAGGTTTGAGGCAAGCTAATAATTACGTATTCATTTAATTATTATTATTTTAAATACAGTTAGGATATGGTTGTGAAGGGAACAACCTTAGTCCAAAACTAAAATAGTATATTTACTTTATCAGATTAACCTCAAATTGTACTTTATGTCACTAAAAAGTAGCTTGTGCTCAAGTTGATCTCCTGTCACAAATATTGATAAATAAATAATGGTAACATTTGCCTTTTATAATGATTGTGTATCTTATTTGGGAAGAGGTTTGACAGCCATATCAGCAATTTCTACATCTATCAATACTGTCGCCATATTGGAAGGAAATTGTAAATCTTTATAAAAAATAAATTAAAAAATTGCCAGATGGACAGAAACATAAATTTAATGGAAATGTTGCTCCGAGTCTGCTTGAGGTGTAAATAGACAACTGTTGGTCATAACAACTTTATTAGGGGGTCGTGTCAGTTTCGTGTTTTCAGCTTGTTGTGTTGCCCACAAGTGGTTATAAAATTTAATTAAATTTAATATTCATTTCATTGACAATGAAAATGAGTACATGTGAAGTGAGACTTGTTGCTCATAGTGCAACTGTGCAGTACAGTTATTTTGTGTCTTTCAGCTATTTTCTTTTTAGTTGTGCCTTTAAAAAAATTCAACTCTCATCAACCAGAATAATTTTTTAAGTGAATAATATCCGACTTGTCAAGCGAGTAGTGATGGGACAATAGATTTTATCGCAATCGCTATAAAACACATTATCCCTTATCGGGATAATTGTGAATATCCTTTTTTCATCCCAGATTTTGAAAGTACAGGAATTATCATACAGAGTTTCTATTTATTTTATTCATCCTTTTTTTATGAAGGGCGACCTCATGTTACTTTATTTCAAATAGTTTGATGGTTTGATTTTCACTAACAAAAAGGGTGTTCTCTTAAAAAAAAGATGTGTCCTATCTGTGTTGCAATAACAATATGTGTCTTAACAAAATGTTAGCTATTGTGATTCCACTATGTTTTAATGCCATTGTAAGATTTTTGATTATTTTCGGGATAATATCATGAGTCGGATATTTGACATGACATGTTCATATCGTCCCATACTGACAGTGAACATGTGTATTTGCGCTATTCCTTTAAGAACAAGTGTTCGCTGTATTCTAGGGGAACATCTGCTGCTTGGGAGGGAAATGCAGCACGTAGGCGTAGCCAGTGGTTAATTCAAATATTCATATTGGACGTAAGAAGATTGGTAGCAACAGCAGATTTTATGCAAACCACTTAGCCAATGGTAACAGGGCTGGTGAGAAGAAATATTCGATTTTGATGATGTTTCACCATTTAAAATGTCCAATGAGGGGGAAAAAAGTCTTCAGGCTGCATGTTACGCATCAACCGTTACAATCTGCCAACCGTGGTTCAAAAATATGGAAATTAGGGGGGAATCACATTGATGGCTTGAGAAATGCAGGTTTTGCAGTGCACATAAATTCATCCTCAGATGTCACATCTTAAAGAGATTTTCTCAGTAACCTGGTTTCCGTGTGCATTTAAATGTAGTGATTGTATCAGTTGCTCATGTATTCAGCAAAGCTGTCAATCCAAGACGAGAAGTGCTGAAGGGCTTTTTTCACTGCAGACATTCAGACCTGTCATAGTAGGAAGAGCACAGGCGTTACTAATAACGTTAAATATGTGACAGTGAGCCAGCATACCGATACCAGGATCGTCTTTAGAATTGAACCACATTGCCTTTCCTCTTAATAAATGTATTTTAAAAAGTTTATTTATTATCTGCTCTAGCTTTTCTAAATTGTTGTACACAGATGTGGTAATAATAATCCAAAATGATTTCAAATCGCATATTTTAATTGAACAATTAAAAAAAATATGCATGCACCTAAGTCTTTCATAAACTTCGGGAAAACACTGATTACAATTTTTTTTCAAGAGCTTATCAAATAGTTTCCCCAACTTTTTCACTCAGCTCGAGTTCTTGGTTTATATCTCGTTGAATTAATTGTGTCATAAATAAGTTGCTTATAAAATATATTTGATCATTGCTTTGCTTTTATTAGTGAAAAAGCTTTAAAAAAATAAAGCCTACTATAAGTAGTTTTCAGGTTGGCTAAAAAGCGTGTTTTTGTGTTGCAGGTCCACGATGTCTGAACTTTTTATGGAGTGTGTCGAGGAGGAGCTGGAGCCGTGGCAGAAACAAGTTCCTGAAGTTCACTTGATAGATGATGATGACGATGAACCCATCTTTGTTGGAGTGCTCTGTATGTCATAGCACATTTAAATATATTAATGTAAAGCGTTACTTTACTCCCCTCAGTTTGTTAAATGTTAAGCTCCATTCATTGTGTAATCGTAATATGATGTATGTGTAGTTCAGAATCACCCTCTGCTTTTTTAGTAATATACACTTTAATATTAGCTCAGTTGTGATGGTTTCTAATCACGTTTTTTTTTTTTTAATGACATTTAAAATGAATATTTTATCTTTTTTGTTTGCCTGTCTTCCTGCATGTTGCACATAATCTCTGCTAAGAGTTTGTTTAATTTCACTTGCGTATAAAGACAAAATAACCAGTTAAAGTGCTTATTTTGGCTCTTTTGTACGTTCTTACAGCTAATAACCAGAAGGATGGTAAGCCTTACCCGCCACCTGCTCAGAGGAACAGTGCAGGGAAACAACAAATAAAGCCTCTTGCTCCTCAGCCGGCCATTGGCTCCTCGCAAATAATGCTACCATTGAGTATCGCTGGAAATACAGTGAACACTGCAGCTCACAATCTGACAACAGTGACCCCGCAGCCTGTTATCGTCAATAACCAGGTATTGTTGGTATTAAAATGTTTTCTGCAAATCTTGTGCCATAAGAACAAACGTTGTTTAATGTGATTTTTTTTTTCCCAGGGCTTTATTGTCACTTCTCCACAATTAGCAAACAGCAGTGAGTTTATTGCCTCTCTTGGGAGCCAGTACCCTCCTGGGACGTCATTTACGATCGTACCAGGTAAATGATAATTATGATATACCTCTGAGGACTAAATCTTCTTTCCCCCACCCATCAGTGATTTTGTTATTTATGAGTAAAGCTCCGTCAGAGGCTCTTGTAGTTTTAACCTGATCATGCAGGGTTTGTCTTTCAGCTGGTCAGCAGCATCTTTTTCAGCAGATCACTTCAGCCACAGTAATACCCGGTGCTGTCCACAGGCCTCAGGTGCAACAAATCAGCAACAACGTTGTGACGTTGTCTAACGTGCAGAGTCCTGCTGTGTATTCAGCACAATCTCACCAGCTGCAGCTCCACCGGTCCAACTCACAATCACTTAAGACCTTTTCTGTGCCCGTGAAGGCCAATAACAATAACAGAGGTAATTTTCTCTTCTCGTGTAATATTTAACCTTGCTTCACCGTACTTGTAGATCAATCGGCTGGCTATAACGTATAGAATGTAAATGTATTTTTTGTGTGGGGGGGATTTCATACAGATCAAATCTTAGTCAAACGAGGATTAACACCACAGCAAATAGACAGCGTAGCAAAAAGAGTCAAGCTTGATTTGGGTGAGTTTCTATTACTCAAGTAATTTAATGATACAGTTTTGTAATCTCATTACTGTAAACAAACCCGTAACCTAATGTTAGTTCCTTGCGTGTTTAAATAGCTTCAGTTGTAACTTTCTGGTTTTCTGTAGGGCCAGTGGAAAACGGGATCTTAAAGAAAAAGTGCCCAAAGTGTCAAGAAGAGTTCCTTACGCAGGATGTCCTGACATGTCACATGGTGGTGAGTAAAATTCTTGTGGAACCGTGTCCATGAGTGGAAATGGAAATTAAAATGTGGTAAATAATTATCTGCCCAAAAAAGCCCTTAATGGCATATTATACAGTTTGAGCACGAGGGCCTCAGATGAAGACTGTTGACATTGAAATGTTAATGTTGGAAAACCAAATGTTTACATTATTACTTTTTCCTCATGGTATATTGTCTAACTGGGCTTATGTGTTGATGTGATTGATAAACAATTGCCCAGCCAAATTATTTAGACTTTTAGTTTATTTACTTTAAATGCCTGTAATGACTTCATCAGTTTATTATTTTTGGCTTGTATTTCTTTCTTTTTGAACATGACGTTCATGTAAAACATTTCTGCGTTTCAGAGCTGCTATGCGGTCGTGGAGGGTTCAGCTCTATCGGCCCTGAACATTGCCGCAAACAAGCGCATCATGCTGGTCTCAGATTTCTACTACGGCCGCTTTGACGGAGATGTGATCAAGAAGGATCAGAAGCCCAACGTCACTTTCAAGTGCCAGAGTTGTTTAAAAGTTCTCAAGAACAATATCAGGTATTATCACGTCTTCTTGCCCTCAGTGAAATAACAGTTTAATAATCCGTTACTTTCCATATGTTATATTTTCTCCTTGCTAAATATTCAGCAAGGGCGTGGTGCTGCTCTGAATGTTGTCTTCCGAGCCCCTCCCACACACACACACACACACACACACACACACACACACACACAGGAGAAGGCGTTTCAGTGTCTTGGTCTTGCTCCAGAGGAAGATGAAGTGTGTGATTGACAGGCCCATCACGTCGTTGTGGGGATGCGGTCGTTGTATTTGAGCATCGTGGTAAAGAGGCAGCTGGGTTAAGTTAAAGCTCAGTGTTGTTTTTATTATTGTTTTTTCTTTGTGTAACACTGCTGATCCGGTGATTTTAAGTTTTATTTTGAGCCTCCTGTCAAAATCTACATACAGTAGTTAATATGCTCTCAAAAAGCAGACTGGGACTTAAGTGTTAAAGGACTTAATGATTTGTCCAGTGTCAATAAAGACAGCGTGGCAGGACGTCTTCCTTGGCCCTCACTGCAGTTTTCTTTTCAGATGGATGACAGTCTAAGACCGTTTTCCCTCATGGGCCTAAAGATGAAAAATGACTGCGAGTTTAAGTGGCGTAAGAACTGCTCCTTTGATTAAATAACTTTGCTTCAGAACATTGCAAAAAAAGCTTCTGTAAGCCGCTCTTAATGGGGAAACACATTTGTACTGCAGTCGTACTCTCACATTCGAGGTCATAGTTCACCCACAGAAAAATTTCTATTAGGGGAGCTGAGGCAGCAGAATGCACAGGCTGAAAAATGGGCCGTTCCTCGTCAGGGCGGCAGTGGCAGGTAGCTGGGGAGGTGCGTGCTGCAGCCGCGGAGCACTACATCATGAGGCAAAACTAAAATCTTTGTGTAATTGCTGATATTATAACGGCCATTATACATGTTTAGGAAGTGAGGTGAATTATCTTTAAAAACCTTTGGGACATGTACCATAACCACTGCATGCACATAGGGCATGAATATACTTTTTTTCTTTTTTTTCCCTCACTACTCAACATTGGTTTTGCGTCTATTTCAAAAATAGAAATATTCCTCAAATCACTGCAAATCTCCTGCATTTGTACATTATGAGCTTACAGTCTGCTGATAATTTTCTTAATTAATTGGGAAATAGTTTAGTCTTTGAAATGTCAATAAAATAGTGACAAAATGTCAATCGCAAGTTCATAGAGCCCAATGTGAAATCTTTATATTAAATATTCATATAATATATAATTTCTGGCCGAAACCAAAAGATATTCTTTTAACTATCATTATATGCCAAAGAAAAGCAACAAATTATCATATTTTTAGTAGCGGAAGCCAGCAAATATTGACATTTCTACATTAAAAAAAGATTAAAACAAGTAAGATTAATTTTATGTCAATGACTTTACGGCTGCAACTAACGATTGTTTTCATAGTGAAAAATGTCGATCAGCATTTCCCAAAGCCCACGATGACGTCCTCAAATTTCTTTTTTTTTTTGTCCACAATTCAAAGATATTCAGTTTACTGTTTTTAGAGGAGTAAAGAAATACAAAATATTCACATTTAAGAAGCTGGAATAGGAGAATCGTTTTTTGTTTTTTTTATTCCTTACACCAATTAATCGATTATCAAAATGTTTGGAAAATCATGCAATAGTTGACAAGTAATCGATTAATCTTTGCAGCTGTAATTGACTTGAGTTAATCGTTTCAGATCTATGAATCAATCCTGTTAATGAAACCGCTATTGAGTTTGTTCACTGTACACATGTACAAGGGGTTTGCACCGGATTCCATCAAATTTGAATGAAAATCACTACAGGGAAAAGCGGGCTGATTATTCATGGGTTCCCTCTTATTAAAGGTGTGTGTGTGTGTGTGCCCCCTCTCTCGCAGGTTCATGAACCACATGAAGCACCACTTGGAGCTGGAAAAGCAGAACAGCGAGAGCTGGGAAAGCCACACAACTTGCCAGCATTGCTACCGACAGTACATGACTCCGTTCCAGCTGCAGTGCCACATCGAGAGCGCTCACAGCTCCATCGAGTCCTCAAGTATGACATAAATGTCCATACAGCTCAATCTGACGGGACGATTTGCTCAAACACTTGAGTAGCCATTTGTAATTTTCTTTTCTTTCCTTTTTTAAAGCCAATTGCAAGATATGTGAGCTGGCGTTTGAGTCGGAGCAAGTGCTCCTGGAACACATGAAGGACAACCACAAGCCGGGGGAAATGCCTTACGTCTGCCAGGTCTGTCACTTTAACACTGAGCCGTCATTTCAGCTTTAATGTTGGAAAACCTTCACTGATGCTGAAATTCTGTTTTACTGCTTCCACAGGTCTGCAATTACAGGTCCTCTTTCTTCTCAGAAGTGGAGACACATTTCCGAAGTGTCCATGAAAACACGAAAGACCTGCTCTGTCCCTTCTGCCTCAAAGTCCTTAGAAGTAGTCATATATACATGCAACACTACATGAAGCATCAGGTACGGTGCTGCATTTCATCGAGTCTGTAGTAAAGCTAATAAACCCTTTCTAAGAGTGTCATTTTGAAGTATAAAAATGCAGTTGTGGCTGACACACAGCAAAGTGTTGTTTTTACAGTTCACTGTAAATTCTTAAGATCGTAAAAAGTATCTTTGCAAGAGTTTGAACTCTTCTGGTTTGCACTATTCAGTCCGACTCCAAGGTTGGATTGATTTGGTTGTCTGCCTTGCACCTTACTGTAATACATAAAAAGCTGACAATAAAACCTGTTTCTCTTCACCTGCCCTAAAGAAGCAATAAATATGGAAGAGTTGGAACCAAACAAAATGAATTGCCGCTCTATTAATAGCAGTGGAAGTAGTTTATTTCATACTTGTTATATTCTTTCAGTGATTCCAAATGAAACATCTCAGCAATTAGCCTTTAGTCGCACCACTAAATCACGGTTTTTGTTTCTATACTGAAATGTTTTTTCTATTTCAGAAAAAAGGGATCCATCGCTGTGGAAAATGCAGATTGAATTTTCTCACGTACAGGGAGAAAGTGGAGCACAAGTCCCACGTCCACAAGACTTTTAGAAAACCTAAAGCTCTGGAAGGCCTTCCTCCGGGAACAAAGGTCGGACCCTGTCCTCACAAGATCAGTGCAACATTCACTTTAGACCTTTTCAAATACAAAGTTAACTACATGCACATTGTTTCTCCTTCCAGGTGACCATTCGAGCCTCCCTCACAGGAAAGACACACACCATGCAGCACTCCCCTGATCGATCTGGCTTCACTGTCACTCCAGAGAGTTTCAACCAGCAAACCAAACCTCCTGTCAGTGTTTCCAAGTCTAAGTCCAATGTCTCTGGAGCAGGAAAAGCCAAGACAACCAAGAAGCAGGACGGACGGACTAACAAGCACAATCTGGCGCTCAGGAACCTCAGGTTGTTCACGGAGCTTTTTCACACAGTCAGAGACAACACGGCAATAACTAATTACATTTTTATGAAAGAACAGAATTCTTTGCTAATACAGACCAATAAGTTCTGCATAGGGACTTCACAATATCAAGATCCAAATAATTTTAGGATACTAATATGGCGGTATCTATTGACATTTTTAATAATAATAATAATCATAATAATGCTATCAGTTTACTTCACCTTTAACTTTGGTTATTGTGTGTTTTGTCTCTTTTTGACAAATTAATTACATAATTTCTGTATATAGGATGTAAGAGACAAAAGTGTTCAAAAAGAATATCTACACTAAAGTATAGTGAAAAAGCCACCAAATTAACATATAAACCAAAAATAAACAAATTAACATCTGCCAACATGATATTATCATTTATGTACTATTAATGATACTATTTAAAAAATATTTATATCATGACACCCCTATTTGTTCAGCAATTTAAAAATCAGCAAAGTGTCAAATCTTCGTCATTAGAAGGTTTTAGTACTTTTAGGTTGGTATCTGCTTATTATCTGCTTATGTCTGATAAGTGACCTCAAGTGATGTCACTTGAGTCAGTGTCAGTTGAGTCTGAAGACCTCAAGTCTGAAAATGACAAAAATCTTGAGGTGTGGAGTTAATAAGTGAGTTTACCAGACTTCTGTGGCTCATGATCTGGAGATTTCCTGATTTTAATGAATGGATTTGTCTCTTGAACAGCGCGCTAATATAGAGCCGCACCTCCTGGCTACTCATGACAGGGTGGGAGCAGATTAATAGACGTTATTAAAGCCTAGCAATTCGCAAAGTAGCTAATTGCATTTTCAATTACTTTTCCATTCCAATTTGTCATCATTAGGCTGGCTAAAAATAATATGGTGATTCACAGATGGAGTGGGATTTCTTTGTTTAAAAAACTAATGAGTGATATTTGGCTAATTGCCCTCAGTAATCAAAAACAATATGCCGTCTTTAGTCTCGTGATATGGGCTTTTAAACAGATGAGACATGAGATAATGTAGTGGTGTAATAGAAGAGTTAAGAATAGTAGAATACAATTAGTACCTGCAGACCTTAGCACACAAATAACAAAAGTTCTTTGTTATTGGTTTGTGCATCTGCTATAATGAACCAACTCGAAATATTACAATTAAAATAATAACATCCTAACATCAACAATTATTTATAACAATCATTTATCCTTTTCAGTGTCTTAAGATTTGAATTGTCCCATTTATAAAAAAAAAAAAAAAAAAAGAAGGTATTTTTAATGTTTGAATATCTTTGTCTGCTCTCTTTTTAATTTCCAAATATCAGAGTCAATGGAGGACGGTACACATGCATCGAGTGCAACACACAAGTGGACCACTTCTTTTCCCATTTCCCAATGGTGTCAAATTGTGGTGCGTGCAAATATCGGACAAGTTGCAAAGTCTCCATTGGAAACCATATGATAAGGTGAGTAAAAAAAAAAAAAGGACGTCATGTTAGTCCCAGTGTGTTTATCTGACAAATCTTGTGACAAATCTTTCTTTTTGTCTTTTTTAGATTTCATAGTACCATAACCAAAAACAGATTTTTGAAAATGGATCCCAAGAAGTATTCCTCTGCATTAAAGTAAGTACGCTTCATAAAGTCTATTCTGCATTCAACACAGAGTGTTTTCTGTTTGACACGCGTAGGATGTTGTTTCCACAGATTAACCCTGGTCTGTCTCAACTGTGACCTCCTCGTGGACGCATCAGGCGGTGACCTGATGACCAAACATTTAACTGATAAACCAAATCACGTATGCAAAGTCATTCAGGAGAAAGGTATGTTCCTTTTCTGCCTGTTCCACCCGACTCATGGATAGTTTTTAGTGTCACACGTTTCTTGAAAATGTTGTGTCTTGTTTTTAAACCAGCAGATATCAAAGCCAAAGATCGAGTGTGAGTAGAAACTAGTACCCACATTACATCTTGTCATCCGATTATCTTTATTCCTTAAGAGAAACACATGACAACAACGAAGACCAGAGAAAATCTATTTAATTCTCAACTCAAATTAAATGTCATGTTTTTATTTCTGCTACAGCTTCAAATCTGCTCTTAAATTACATTTCCTGTTGTGTTTGCTTTCACAATAGTGCCCCCTGTATTTGCAGTTGGAACTTTCTTATCAACATAGATGAAGAACTTGTTTTTATAGGGCCAATGAAATTGTTTCATTTTAAACTATATTTACATACCGTAAATTGTAAATTAATCGTTTTAAGTAATTTTTCATGCAGAAATGGATATTTCTTGGTTTTTGCAGTTTTATACTGTATCATATTTAACTGAATATCTTTGAGTTTTGGACTGTCAAAACAAGACATTTAAACTCTTAAAGTGGGAAGGGATGGACATTTTATAGACAAGACGATTAATCTAGGAAATAATGGTCAGATTAAACGATAATGGAAATAATTGTTAGTTACAGCCCTAAATGTGATCGTAACCTCTTTGGTTTCACTAATTATAGAGTACCTGCTAAGAAATGTCCAGTGCTGTTTAGCATTTAATATTGTTTAGTAGCAGTGTGTTTGGCTCCCCAGTTGATAATAGTATATTGCTAAAGGCTGCATGTAAATCTAAAGGATGCTTTTACAATGATGTCCTCTTCTTTTTCCTGCAGGCATCTCGTATTGAGGCAGCCAGCAAAAGTCTTGTACCTCTTGACATCGCCGTCTGCTCAAAGACCAAAGGAAACGGACTTGAAAGTAGTTGAAAGTGCTACTCTCGCCACTGTTGACCAGCCAGAACCAGAGGCGATGTTACCAGCAGGGGATCAGGAAAAGGGATCCACAGAAACAAGTGTTGTGGAAAGTTCCTCTGAAGGTCACTTGGAGCAGTCGTCGCCGCCCGTTTTATCGTCTTCCTGCACATCAGACGGAGTTTTAGATCTCTGTGTGGAGTCAGAGGGTAACTCCCAGAGCTTGGACGTCAGAGAGCAGCTCCCGGAGCACGAGACGGGGGAACAACAAACTACATCAGAATGAACCTCTACATCGACTAAAACAATGCACATGTACAGATACAAATTGAATCACGATTTCATTAGTCATACCTCGGCATTGTTTCTTTTATATAAAACATATAATAATGATGCTTTGGCTGCTGGTGTTTGCTACAAATCCCCTCAAGATTCACGTGTTTGGCAAGTCGATTTAATCAACCGGGAAAAATTATTTGGCAGATTTTTTTAAACTTCTATTGCCTAAATAGTGTGTGTCTTAGTATTTATGAATAAAGAAAATACATTAACTAAAGTCTTCTTAGTTGCCCAATAAACTATAAAGTTAAAATAATGTGTCATACTTTTAACCATCATAAATTAAACTTAAATGATTGTGGCTCATATTGTATTTCTTGAAAAACTAAATGTTAACCTTAAGGAAAACCCACCTGGCATCACCGGTGTCAGTTCAATGACTTTTGATTTGCTTAACTGAGAAAAATTAAAACATTTGTCAATGACTGTAAAACTCACTCAGTGGCACATATCATGTTGTCTCTGGTCATTTCTCGATGCAATTTAAATTCTCCATGTAGTCTCTTCAAAAGTACAAGTACTAAAATAATGTAATTGTGCCTTTTATTAAACTTTTTAAGCAGTTTGAGTCCTATTTTCATCTGACACTCATTTGAGTTTTGAGTTCAGATGTTTTAGTTTGTTTGGGTTTTTGAGTTATCAGCATGGTTTTTACCTTAATCTGCAGTTGGTTGTCATTGTATAACGTTTAAATTATTTAAGATGTAATCTTCAAGCAGCTCCCATTATATGGAGTTTGAGGTTGCTATGACAGAAGCATACATTATCCCTGAAATGTTTACAGTGTTTACAGAAAATTCCTGCTTTGTGGCTGAAATATTGGTCCATAATCAATGTGGTACAGAGACATGATATTGTTAACAGCTGGTTTTGAACATCCCAGAGCATGACAGAGAGGATTAAGCAATGGTAAGGGGTATTGGGTGGAAAATAACCAACATGCCTTTTATTTTGCACAGTTTAAAAAAGAAAAAGTCGCTGTAGCACCGGGATTATTTTATACAATATAATGTGTTTACTTTGTGTGACTCAATATCTCAACAGTCATTTCAAAGGGTTTTCACCTGTATATACAGTATCTATAGAGCAAGTCTGTAAATGCATCTATGTCTATGATGGCTCTGTAAATGTATCCCCAAGTCTGTTTTTACATACATTCCTCTAAAGATATTGTGTTCTCCTTAGAAAACATTATCTTTAGAGATCTAAAAACTACTGGATTTGGGTCAATGTTTTACTGTTTATTATGTAAATAAATCTTTAATACAAGAGATTTAAGGCTTTGGGTTTTTCTGAATGTTGCTCTCAAAAGTCTATTCGGTCTTGTAGGTCAACAATGAACAATGATATGTTTACTTGTTCCTAAAACCTGTCTGACCTGTAAAGTAAAGTAAGTTTATTTTTAGTTCCCCCTTCACAATCACAAAAAGTGCAACTGTTGTTTACAGTTGGGAAGAAATGACAGATATGACCTTTAGCAGGATAGTACCCTGAATATTAAAAAATAATCAAAGCGGTCCCCGACCTTTTTGCACCACGGACCGGTTTCATTCAAGACGATTTGGGGCAGGCAGGCATGACAAAACACAATAAAGTGCAAAACATAGAATTTAATTATTACATATATAATTAATGGTAATTATTCCGTTTTATATTATGCACTTTATAAATATTATTATTACATTGTAATATACTGTATATGATATCATACATAAAAATGTTTACAATACATATTACCAACACAAAAAAAATAAAAAAGTTAATTCTTTCTGTGCGGCCCGGTCCTGGTCCGCGGCCCGGTGGTTGGGGACCCCTGGTCATTTAATTATTAAATGCATGATGGTGTGAAGGCATGGACGATGGAAACTAGTTTTGATTTTCCCGGACATGACGTCTTGTCAACGCTCATTCTGATTGGCTGAGCGTACGGAGACGCGGCGTTGCCAGGACAACGAAATGCCAAACAACCCACTGAGCGAGGAAACCTAGCAACACACCGGGGGAACATCGGCTAAAACATGCCTCGATATCAAGTCCAAGTTAATTAATCCAAAGTTGTTCACGAATAAAAGTGTTGAGAAGTTAAGTCAAGAAGGCGGGAGTCGACGGAAAGCAGCACGAACATGGTAAATCCTCTCAGGCGAAGCGAAGTTAGTCCGTTGGTAGTTTGACTGCTACAAACAGAGCAGCTAACGGTTCGATGCTAACTTTGCTAACTTGTTTAGTTTATTCTGTGTTTTCTTACGTGTCTTTTTTTCCACCGGGACAGAGACGCCACTGGATGTACAGCCAGCACGAGAGGTCGAGCTCTCAAAGGGAGAACCAGGAGCAGCACCGGCAGCAGGAGGCCGGCCGCCTGGACAGAGAGCGGCAGGTGCAGGCCGTCCTGCGGCACGAGGACAGCTTCGAGAGGAAGAGACACCTGAGACAGGAGAGGGAGGAGCTCAAGGAGAGGCAGATGGAGAGCGCGCTGCTCCAGGTGTGTTGTGTCTGCTGGGCAGCTCGTGTAGGACAAGTTGTACAAATGTGGACATTATATCCTTCCCCATTGTCCCCTCCCCATCCTGTGTAACCCCGAGAACAAGAGGGATAAACAAAGCCATCAATAATGTGTATAAATGTAAGAATAAAATAAAACGCACACAGTTATGTACAATAGGACGAAATGAGGTAGTAGTGGAAGTGGTGTCAGGGGTTGAATCTTCTACTATAGTGTGATGGCCATATTAAAGGGGTCATGCTGAGAGGACATTTCATTTAATTGTTAAATAGACTTTGTTGCACTTATTTTAAGGTTAAATTCTAGAACATTTTCATCCATGTGTGCTAAATTTGTATTAGTGCTAATGTGCTACAGTGATGCATTGTTCACTGGTGGCAGTGAATGTTCCTTTTACTGGAGACTTTGTCGTCTGATAATCAGACTGAACTGACCTTTTTATTTCTGCTGAAAAAAAATCACAAATGTAGATGGCGATTCAGATGTTTTTTTTTTTTGTTTTTTTTTTTAAAGCAACCTGATTTTGTGGGTAACGTGGACGAATTGTGAGGAAGCTGTTTTAATGAACAATAGTCCAAATGTATCAATAGTTCATTTCTGTCTTATTGGTATTTGCCATTTAAAAAAACAGCACATTGGTGACTCAATATCCAAACTTTGAAAAGCATTGCTTTACACAACACTACGCTGTATCATCTATGTATTAACTGTAACTACCTAAACTCGGATGTTGATAATCAAAATTAAACTGGACTTGCAGGCAGAGGAGGAGGCAGTATACAGAAAAAAGCAACAGGAACAAGAGGAGAGAATGGCTAAAGAGCTGGCCCGCATCAACCATGAGACACAAAGAGAAGAGAAAATGAGGCAGTATATCATAGAGAACAGGTATATGCTCACTTACTTCATTACCTGGATTACTGTATATTCTGGGTCAATATGCAAATTCAACACTTCTCGCTTTTGTGGCATCTTTCTCTGCTTTGGTCTCTTCATTACTTGTGATCATTTTTAAAAGTCTATTTAAATACTTTTCAGCATGGAGCTTCGAGAGCTGAAGTCAAAGCTGAAGGCTGCATATGTGAATAAGGAAAGAGCTGCACAGATTGCTGAGCAAGAAGCTATGAGGTTTGAGACGAGGGTGAGCACCGTCCTGCTTAATTTCAATCATTTACTTGAAACAACAAATCTGAGTAAAAGGTGGATCCTGTTCTTCAAAATATTGTACTTTAAATAACTCCATATGCTTTTGCCACATGGCAGAGCTCAAGTGTTATTTAATATAGAAAATGCTGTAAGAGACTTTTCATTATGTACATTTTGTTGAGAAGAGGCTGAATTAGCTTTATACATCAGTGCCCATATTTATGATATTATGATATTTATTATAATTACACCTAGGGTCAATTTAGGAGTAAAAAGAGATTCTTATTCCTCCTAATAAGGACCTGTGAACTTAACAGTTATTATACAGGATATTTCCCACGGTGTATGTCTTTTCTCTGACATTAGCGTGAGGAGGCAGACTTAGCTCGCAAGATGAAGAGCGAACATGAGCGAGCAGCCGTTGAGAAGCAGAAGCTGGAGCAGAAACGTCAAGAGGAGCTGGCGCAGTATCAGAGAGAGCTGGAGCAGCAGCTCGCAGAGAAGGAGCGCAAGAGACAAGGAGCATACGAGGAGTTCCTCAAAGAGAAGCTCCTGGTTGATGAGATTGTCAGGAAGATTTACGAGGAGGATCAGATGTGAGTCTTTAACAGGAATGCACAACGCATACAAGTACACGTCTTCTTGGTGAACACAGCAGTCATAAGATGTTTGTCAGAAAAAAACTTGAATTCCATGGATTTAAATGAGGTATGGTTATACTCGGCTGTTGAATTCAAGAAAGTAGATCAAGTCAAATCACGCGATATCCACAGAACTGTGAAATTGCCACTGCATTTAATTAAAATTTAAAGTGATCCTTTCAACTAAATACTGGGCATATGTTTAACACACTGGTTCAGTATGAGAATGCATTTCAAATAAAGTGTCTACTGACATATTTGTCCTGTTTCCTCCCAGAAAAGAAACGTTGAGACTGTGGTAGGATGATGGATTTACTGAAAGTAATGTTGTTTTTCTTGAAGGGAGAGACAGCTGAAACTGGAGAAGATCAGAGCCACTCAGCAGCACATTGAAGAATTCAAGAAACAGCAGGCTGAGTGGAGACACATGGAGAAAGACAAGATGGAGGCTGAGAACAAACGCATCAGGGAGTTTGCGAGCCATCAGGAGCACAGGGAGGAGAGCAACATGGCTAAGATCAGAGAGAGAGAAGAAGCAAAGGAGCACCTTCATAAAATAGTTGAGACAACTTTTTTATTTTATTTTTTGAAATGCCGATACTTTTTAATCTTTTTATTCAATGACACGTGCCTGTATTTGGCACCAAAAATCCCTCCTCTCTGTTCTCCTCTAGCTGTCTGAGAAGATGGAAGAGGACAGGCAGCAGCGTGAAGAGATGGAGCGAGTCCGTGAGGAACTTGATTTAGAAGAACAAGAAGAGGCGATCAGACGGAGAGACATCGTAAGTGTTTCTGCTTCACGGTCGCACTTTTTAAACATAATATATGGCTGTAACTAATGATTATCTTCATACTCTATTCATCTGCCGATTCATTCTTTAGATTATTCCATTAATTGTTCTATAAAATGTCAGAAAATAGTGAAAAATGTTTCTTAAAGTCCAAGGTGATGTCTTTTAAATGTCTTGTTTTGTCTGTCGATTTATTGATGGTCAAAACAGTTGCCGATTATTTTTCAACTAATCGATTAGTAAACTGATCGTTGCAGCTCTACTACAATAAAGGTGAAAGTTGAGACAAAGTAATGACAATATATATTTGATATTAGAGGTGCAAGTAATGATTACAAGCAATAAGTATCGTTGTTTTGGTCTATGGAATATGTGAAAACAATGAAAAATGAGCATTATGAGACAGGAGGCGTGTTCAGACTCCTGTGTGCTCTGGGGTTTGAATTCCTAAGCACATCTGAATAAACTGAATGTTTTTTTAAATTTTGTTTTTACTTTCATCTAACAGGAAGAGATGGAGAAGAAAATCAGACAGAGGCTGATGATGTGGCAGACCTGCCAGCAGCAGATGGCTTTCAAAGAGATGCGGAGGCAGGCAGAGAAAGAGGAAGAGGAGGCCTTCAGGAGAATGATGATGGCTAAGTTTGCAGAGGACGATCGGTTGGAGCAGATGAATGCCCAGAAACGACGCATGAAGCAACTCGAGCACAAACGCGAGGTGGAGAAACTGATAGAGGACAGAAGACGGCAGCATGAGGCTGACATGGTACGAACCCCGCTGTGCTGCTCTGCTGGTGTAGTTTTACTATCGGAGGTTATGTTGCTAAACACTGTGAAAGGAAACGTGTAGCAGCAACCAAGTTTTATCACAATGATATTTTAAGTCTTATGGACAAAGACGTATGAATGAAAGTATCCCAACATGAAAAGAGAACTTGGGTGAATGCTAAGAAATTCTACCACAGAAAATAAAAGATTTATTTGTAAGCAAAACACATTGCACAGCTGTAGTGCATCATCTTTGATTGTAATGTCGGTTTTGATGATGACATTGACTGATGATGACATTGATCTCTCTCTTCAAGGAACTGGAGGCTAAAGAAATAGCGATTGAGCAGGAGAGGCAGGCGCCTCGTCGGCAGATTGTTGAAGAAGAGAGGCAGCGACTTCTTAAACGTCACGCAACAAAACTCCTTGGATACCTACCGAAGGTGTGTTGCAGTGTATGAATCATGATTAATGTTACACAGGTTCACATATCCTGTAGATCAAGCAGGTGTATGACCATGTGTGTATCCATTTTCAGGGTTTGCTTCGTGAAGATGACCTGGAGCACTTTGATGAAGACTTCAGAAAAAACTTAAGTGTGTGAATGTTTTTATCTGTAGTTGCATACTATGCCACTAGATGGCAGTTTAAGGTTACAGTGAACTAATAAGCAATTTTTAGTGACCACAAGGTTCTTTCATTCTTTCACAGGATTCATTTAGGGACTTGTTTTGCATTCAATCACATCAAATGATTTAAAAGAAATTTATTAGGATTGTGCCGACAGGATCTGAATTAAAAGCATTGCAGAAAAGATCTAAACGCGATACTAATTAGGGGACAAATCTCTAAATCTAAATTCACACAGAATTCAAAGTCTATATATCCAAACCTCTCCGTGTTTATGACTTCCCCCAGTCTAGAGCTTTCATGAACTCGTCTTCTGTGAACGACAGCAGCTTGGCAGCTTCAAAATGCATCTGCACAAAAAAGTCAGTCAGTTATGATTTTGATGAAACTATGAAGAGTGGGTTTATTAACAGGGTGATGTAGAGACACTTGCCTTTTGTCTTTTGAGAATGTCAATCAGCTTGAGCTGTTTCTTGAAACCCACGATGAGTTCGGCTTTCTGTTTTTTTAGCATTTTGTTTTCAGCAAGTAGATTTTCTTTACTCTGATGTTCCTCGCTTATCTTGTCCTTATTTAAAATAATTCAAAAGATTGAAATTAGTAGAAGTTAAGCAGAGCCAAACGTGTGCAACCAGGGGTCTCATTTCCAAACAATTAAAACATGTTGAAATCCAGTTGAAGCTGGTGGTTTATGTACATCTAAAGAGATGAATGAACTCTTTCTATCTAGATAAATATCATCTTCCATGTTGTCCCCTCTGCAGCTTAACATTAAGATACTGTTCATAAAAGCCTGCTGATCTCCTTGCATGCTTCAGTTTTATTGTTAGGTCAGTGGACTCTGAGTTTATCACTGTGTGAAGTTACGGAACTCCCTGTTTTATCACTTGTATGGGGATCTTTTATCTACTAAAAGGATGCATTATATTTTTATTTTTAAAGGTGTTTAGCATTGATAGTTTTTTGATCTTCAACACTCGTTACATGGCTTTAAAAATATATTAAATTAACATTTTGTTGCTATGTCCTCTACAAGTGGAATACATTGTTTTAACTTCAAATAAAGATTAAATTATTTGTGATTTGTTGTGAATTATTTTTTAACTAAGTTTTATTCATTACAGGTTTGATTTATGTTTGTATTAAATGCATATCTGGATACTATTTTAATTGTACAGGTTATTCCTGCTATAAAAGTCTGCTCTTTAACTAGTACATTTAAAATGTGTTATTAATATCAAACGTTAAATATAAACTGTTAAAAGGAAAGTGGTTCCCTGTCTGAAGTTAAGCATCTTCTGCTCATGAAATGTTTGTACATTTGTGATAAAGGAAAAGAAGCAAAGAACAAAATCACAAGAACCAAAAAAAAGATTTTGCCAGTTAGGCTCAATTTAGAGATATTTCTACAACTATGGTTGAGATGAAACAACAAATGTATCTCGCCAAAAGTATATTTTTTTAAATATATACAAAAACATTAATATAAATAAACCCTAGTTTAGAAAGAATACTATCAGTTTAACACTATTCTTCTATACATGAAAATCTGTAACGTAATTTAAAAAATACAATTTGAATAATTAAATGATGTGTTTATCAGCACTGTAATTTGATTACCTTGTTCGTCTGTTTCATTTTGCTGAGCTGAGTCTTCAAGCTCTCCACCTCCTCCACGGCTCTGTTCAGACGCACCTCCACGCTGCTGTGAGCGGCCGCTGCTTGTTTGTGGGATCTGTTCAGATGATCTATTTCCTGCACAAAGCACACAGTGATCACATGAGCGGTTCACATGAGTTAAGGGAAGATGACGTCACATTTTTCAGGTTGTTATTAAGAAAGCATTAATATTTGACTGACCTTGTGCAAAGCAGATACTTGCAATTGAACACCATCACATTTTTTGTCGGACTCCTCCGCTAAAGCTCTGTGCTTCTCAATCTGTGTCTGCTGGATGCTTGTTGTTTTTTGCAGTCTGGCTCGATCCTCCTCAAGCTCCTTCATTTTTGCACTAAGTTTGGCATTTTCATCATCCTGCAACAACAGAAACATTATGTTGTTTATAACAATGTTGTCATTGTTATTTGAGTTTAAAGTTATTTTTTCCATCACTTAACGCTTCAGGGCTGTTTGGCTGAAGCTCTGTCCCCCTCTGCTGATAGACAGGAGCAATAACGGTTCTACTGAATCATTGTTTATCTACACATTCTTAATTACCTTCTTATAATATTCACATGAGAGTTGATCCAGTTCCTCTTGCATGATCCGTAGTTTTGCCTTCAGAACTCGTATTTGAGCATCTGAAACGCCTTGACGCCACAGAACAGAGCAACACAATCAGACAAAATGATTTTCACTCAGGTAAAACGTATCACATGCTCTGACTGACAAACTGTATTATTTAATGTATTACTTAATATTATAAAGTGGCAAGATTTCCTCCTGGAAAATAAAGTCTTAGTAACTTTCAGACCCCACATTAACCCCAACACACAGGTCTTCTTTGTTAGAAAGTGCAACAAATAATATGAATATATCATTTATTTCTGTAAAATACATTCAGAAATCGCATTTAAGTGAACATTTTTCCAAAAAACGTCTAACACAGATTGTATAACGGTGAAAGAAACGTCTTGTTGAAACCTGTAAATGGACCTGTGGAGTTTTTTCGGTAATTCTCAAACAAAATTACATGTCTTTAAATACATTTTTGCGAAAATTATTCGTCACTATTTATAAATAAAACTGGGGTTCGCTTTTCACAAAGTGGCAAAAACATTACCTGATCCCACATTGTCTCCAGCAGTATCAACGTCATCCACAGTGTTTTCCTGACTCATGGTGGCGTTCATCTTCTCCTCCATGCTGCGTATGGTCTTTGCCAGGAAAAAATCTGCCGAGTTTTCTCCAGCTGCTAAATCCTCCACATGAGACGCATTTGGGATTCTGAAATCAACAATGTGTAAACTTTTAGTGGCCTTATTAGGAATGTTAATACAGACTATATTTAACCAAATGCATGACCTACTGAATGTTATTTTCTTATTAATGAAATTGGTTGTAAAAGGCTCTGCAAATTGTTTACAAGCAAACTCACGCTGTTTTCCAGTGAGGCTCTTTTCCTTGTTTTCCAGTACACATGTTGTGGGGTGTTGATGTGGCTCTTTTTTTGGTCACCACCTAAGAAAAGGGATGGCAAATATAAAAAAAACATACTGTTATATAGTCCTACAGCATTGACAAATTATACCTGTGGATTGTAAACTAGTGTCTGCTGAGCAAAGTGTTCGCAGGGTTCAGAAATACAGACAAACTTTATAATCTGAAGTGATACCTTCACCCCGGGCTCCTGTACAGTGCCCTGTCGAGGCCTTATTATCCTGTAGGTGAATACATATAGACACAGAGAGACAGGTAGTTAGACACACACATAAAGTGTTGATTAAGTTATTTATCTTACACTGATATTAAAAATGGATATTTTTAATGTTTTTTATGAAAGCTGGAGTGCTTCACTGGAGTAAGTGGTCGTAAGAAAATCAACCATTTAAAAGTCAAGTCATTCTTGTGTCATGCCCAAGCCTCCACAGATCTGAGTCTCAGCTATTTATTACCTTGACTCCTCTTCATCCTCAAGGTCTGTGAGCAGGAGCGTGGATAAGGGTTTTGACAGAACTTCACTCTGTTCTCTCTACAATCCGATAAACACCAAAAGCCAGATTTACTTTTTAAAGCAAGTCTTTACTCGCCAAAAAAAACAAAGAATGTGTTATTTTTCAACTTATTGATGTGAACGTGTTTATAACTTACCATAAGTTGTTCTGTCTGTCTTACTAGATCTGCTGTTTTGGCTTCCAGCTCTGCATTCATTAGTCTGAAGGAAATAAAAAGGAGAATGATGACATTAAGAGGTTGATTTGTAGAAGGATTTCTGTGCTACAGAATTTTTCTTAATATGTGGATCACTGTTCCTTCAAAACTTGAGAGAAATACTTGTGTATTGGAACAGGTGGTCTTACTTGTATTGTTCTTCCTTAGCAAGAAGGTCATCTGTGTGCTTCTTTGTTGATCCAGAGGCAGATTTTATTTGCGGTCTTACTTCAACCTTCTTCGACCTCTCAGCCTTACTGCTACTCGACGGCCGCTTTTTGGGCTAAACAAGACAGAGCAGCAGACTTTGTAACATTGATTGATTTGCTAAAGAGATTTCACAATTTATGAGATTGGATTATAATATCAATTAATTTGCATTTCACTTTGTTTTTTCCTGAACCTGACTGAAAGATTAGCAGAAATATCAGTAGGACAGAAGCACAGGAAGCCAGACAAGTTGTTTTTATCAGAATTTTTTTCAATATCAATAATATTGATATTGTTATTTGCCTTAAAGCCTCACACTATATTATACCTCTTACCACTGCACTTACACACTGTGAGAGAAGATCTTCCTCATTAAGTGAAAACATATGACTACATATAAATGGTACCTCAATAGAAAGTGTGTGCACCCAGGCACAAGTGGTTTAGTGGTTGATCGTGTCTACTGATAAACTGTATAATACTATATAATAATACCTGATAGATGTGGTTTATGGTTTTGCACTTTCTCTGCATTTTCTATTCAAAGGTTAAAAAGCACTGCAGTTTGGCTCTTTGCATTAAATGTTTTCCACAGAGTGAATTAAAACTATTTGTGACAGATTTGTTTTGACAAACCCACAGTAGTGGGATTAGCTTGGTGTCCAGTCGACTTTTTAACCACCCGCTCACTTCCGCATTCTTAAAATGTATGACATAAATAATCATAACACTACGTCATTTGTCTTCCAAAGTATTGTGCACACGCGGACGTGCAACGCGGAAAGTATGTGGGGCATGTTGGAAACAAATAATTAAGTCTAACTCTTAACCGAGGGCACACACACACAGTTCTGTTTAAATATGTGAGAGGTAAACATGAAAACAACGCAGCTACAGACCTGAAAGACGCCGGGCTGTGACGGACGGAGCATTTTATCCAAACTTCTTTCAGCCATATTGTCACCAGGGGACGTCGCGGCTCTGGTTGCATAGCAACTACTTGTTCAGTGCGCGCGCACAGTACGGTAGCCCTTTACGGACATTTAGAGGCAACGCTTCAACAAAAGTAGTAGGCTACTAAAAGTGACACAAAAAGTGTGTAATGATTTATTTTTTTCGTAATAAGAAAAAAATCTGTGAAATAATGTAATTATAATTAATAATTTTAATTACACAAGGAATTGGAATAACTTAATTATAAATAGTTTGTCATTTGTTTCATAAATTTGTATTGAGCCAAAGACGAATAATAGCCTACAGTATATCATTGTGTCAATAATGCTTTCCATTCATATTCATAATTATAAAGTTATATTAATTCACATTCACATATATAAACCAGGTTATACAATAGATTGTTTTTTGAGATTGGAACAGTATAAAAAATAAGCAAATTAAATAGATAAAGGAAAAACTTTAGAAATGTAAAGAAATCAATAATTCAATTGAACACAAATTGATATGGATAAAATAAATGTGCATGTACTAAATTAAAAATACATAAATCTAAGAATAGGAACATACCTCAGACAAGGCAGTTCAGGAACATTTATTTCTACCTACCTATTGATTTATTTCTACCCATCTCTCACTTATTGACTTATTGAATAAAATGAAATGTTGTTTAAGTATAGGCTACAACTCAGGAACTGCTGTGTGCAGGCGTAATATGAGGGGTCAGATCTTATTACATTATCGGAGTCTGCCCTTTAAGACATATTTTATAATTTCTTTCGTTAGGTTGTGGTTCCTGTGGATTATTAATCATTACTGAGAAGGTAATGAAGATATCAAACCAGAAAGATGCAACCTTGGGGCATAATAAAAAAAGCTATGAAAAAGAGGAATTACATTTATCACACACTTGCAATTCATCACAAAGATGTAATGTCCTGAAATACTGGCTTTATGAAAGTGATATTTGCCCAATATCTTTAATTAGATTAGATCATAAAAACAGGTAATAAAAAACATTTTATTACAAGCAGTAGTAGGCATATAGGTAGTAACTCAAAACTGTACTTAAGTACAGTACTTAGCCAATAAATGTAGGCTACTTAGTTACTTTCTACCACAGGTAGTCATCAGGTAATAAAGCCTGCATTATATCAGTGGATATTGTGCTTTGGTTGTGCATATTCCCAAATAAAGGAACGAAAAAAGGAATAAAGGCATTTAGGTGGCCCTATGTGTCAGGGTTACCTGCATTGCCCTGTTGGTAATCTAGTCAACAGGTAATCCATATTTAAAAAATTATATAATAATAATAATAATAGTAATAACAAATAATAATACCTATTATTATTATTATTATTATTATATTTTTCCTCGGGATAAATAAAGTTGTATCGTATCTATTATTATTAATAATAATAATATATAATATAATTATTATAAATAAATAATAATCTTCTTAGATTTATGTTTGTTTTAATTGTTGGGTCTAGGTCAGCAACATATGAAATAATGAAATCCATATTTAAATTCCCATTCATAGTAACGTGCTCAGGAACGCGATGCCTACATGTTGTTTTTAATGCTGGGGGTCTAGTGCGCATGCGTTTGCCCAAAAGCTACTACTCACCATGCACATGCGGAGAAATCCCATAACGTGAGGGGCACAGCTCACCGCAGGGACGAGCTAGTTGTTTTGCAGCTGTCCGTGTTCCGTGTGTTTACACCTGCCTTTTTTTATGTATACTCGTGCATCACGTCGCGATTGACAGCGACACGTAGTTTTGTTGCAAAGCGTCTTTAATTCACCAAGTGTCGCGACTTGAAGCGAGCGATGTCGGAGGAGGACTGGGTGGCAACAACAACAACAGGGCGCGCTGCTGTCCCGTTAGCATCGCAACGACCTCCGGTCCATGTTGTCTAGCCCGAGTACACCCGCCCACGCCTCCCGTCCAGCCCAGCCCAGCCCAGACTCGTCCCGAGGCCCATCGTAATGGCCGAGGAGGACCTCCAGCAGCAGCCGGACCGCGGGGCGAGGAGCCTGCCCGGCCTGCTCACCGGGCTGCAGGGCGCTGAGGCCAGTGCTCTGCAGCTCAGGATCAAGAACTCCATCTGGTGAGGATGTGCTCCCACACTGCTGTGCACACTCTGATGCTTAAAGGGCAAATACTAATTTAAACTGAGTCTTTTTTATTGGTCTTAAAGTCAAGTGGATGTAGCGTTACTTGGGTAAAAGTAGTAATACCACAATGTAATAATACTTCATACCAAGTAGTCCTGAATGCAATGTAACTTAAAGTACACATCAGTATTGTCATTCAAATCTACGAGCATAAAAAAGTAGGCAGTGCTCGTTGAGCAGAAAATTGTCCCCCATGTAAGTATTATATATTATATTACTTTACTTATTACTGATGCATTCATATGTAAGTTGCATACTGTTATAACTGTCACGTTTGATTATATAATAATAATACATTTTATTTGTATGTCACCTAACAGAGTTACTAAGTGTTTCACAACCGCAATATAAAAACATAATCTTGCAAAATGACAATAAAATAGTGTTATAAAATGAACATGAAAGTAAGAATAAAATATAGTATACAACAAGATATTAAAATAATAAAATAATTGATAAGTACACAGCAAGGAGTTAATTAAGTAAAAGCACATTTAAAAAGGGGTTTTTAAAAGAGATTTAAAAGAGGTCAAAGATGTGGCTTGCCTGGTCTCCAGAAAATCCTGGATAGCTAAATACATACTATTGTTAATCTTCAATAATGGGTCATATTTTATGAGCTGATCACATTTTTTATGAATCTGCAAAGTATCTATCAAATAAAGGCAGTGGAGTGTAAAGTGCAATATTTCCCTCTGAAATAAATTTGGATAGAATTTTAAAAAAGTGGCAGAAAAGTAAAGTACTAAAGTAAGTAAAGTAGAGTACATTAGTTATTCCAGCTCTGCGTTTACTTAAGTAAAAGTAGCAGTACCACGGAGTAAAAATATTCCTGCATACAAAAATAAAATACTCACTATGCATGACTCAATGGCTTCTGTCAGTTGTTGCACACAGTATATTATAGCTCAAATGTGATTATTATTCTTACTGATTAACCTTATTTGAACTTTTTCACACTGTCAACTAGTTTAATCAGTAACAGTGTCTCATATTTTATTCAACATTTATATGTTTTGTATGTAAAATATGAATCTGTAAAGTATCCATCTTTCAGTTAAATGTTATTCAGTGGTAAGTACAACATTTTCCTCTGAAAGTCAGTGAAGTACAAGTATCAGTGGCATTAAATAGAAGCACTCGACAGGAAGAGTAAATGTGTTTGGTCACATTCCACCCTCAGGGACTGACTGTGAGCAGGTTAAGCTTTTGTGTGCAGGTGAATTTTGTACTTAACCTGAACTGCAGTTTTTTGGAAGTCTGATTTATATTTCAGGACATGTTTTTCCTGTAACTGTTAAAGTCTGTGAGCAGTTTCTGTGTGTTTGGGCTGGTTGTTAATGCTGGCTGACTGTAAAGAAGAGCGTCCTGGGATCAATAGGTTCCCTTATGTTTTAGGTTCAGGTGTTGACATGGACAGTGGTGGAATGTAACTAAGTACCTTTACTCAGGTACAGTACAATGTTACGGTACTTATACTTATTCCACTACACCTCGCCAGAAAACATTGTACTTTTAACTTCACCAGTTATTCTGCAGAATAATAATTACATATAAAACATACAGGGTTTGAATGGGTGTTGGAAATCCTCGAAAAAAATATGTATAGACACTGTATATAAATATGTTATTTACCACAGCTGTAAGGTCTTGAAAAGGCACCTTGAAAATGCTTGAATTTGACTTCTTTATACATTAAACTACCCAATAGTATATATAGAAATCCAAATTAGTTGGACCTCAACCACAACATTAAAATGCTGCTTTCACTTTAATACACCTGTGATAATATTTACATTACAGGTCATTTAGCAGACGACTTACAGTGAACAAACTACAGAGAGCCGCCTGGTATTGATCTCACAACCTCTGGTGTTCTATTTGAAAGCCTAACCACTAAACCACCACTGTAATCTCATATTGTAATATGTGATATGGGCTTCAGTTTACTGTCATAGAGGAGTTAACAAACCAGAAAATAATCACATTTAAGAAGCTGGAATCAGATCATTTTGACTTTATTTTCTTAAAGAATTACTAGATATTAATCGATTATCAAACTAGTTGGCGATTCATTTAATAGACGACCAATCAGTGAATCTTTACGGCTCAAATCAGGCTCATTCTGCATAGTTCTGTGTATTTTTACTCAGGAAACATTCAGGGCTTTTCCCCCCTTCACCTCACACCCTCCTCTTCATCTCATGCTTGATGGATGAGTTGAAGGCATTGTTGCAGT
Source organism: Bovichtus diacanthus (assembly GCA_943590825.1). Taxonomy (NCBI): domain Eukaryota; kingdom Metazoa; phylum Chordata; class Actinopteri; order Perciformes; family Bovichtidae; genus Bovichtus; species Bovichtus diacanthus. The sequence continues at coordinate 13,080,119 of CALSBV010010478.1, forward strand.
AGTGGCCATCTACATTCAACTTCCCTCTATTTTCATCATCAACACACTACCGGTGTGCAGCTCCGTTATGTAGTTCCTGTAGCAGTGGGTGAATCAGTTTCACACAATTGTAACTGTGCAACACAAATATAATTCCATGTTTATCACCCAAGATCTCTTTTTGAAAGCTGCTCACACATACCAGACATGGCCATGATATTGTCCAAATTATTTTCATACCAGTTTATTTAAAAGTGCTGACTGAACTCAGACGTCATCGCTTGGTTTTAGGCTACAAATAACTATTTCCAAAAAATAAATAAACCAGACAGACTCGCACGACTATAAGTGGCCGTGAAGTATGAAGTTACCTGTTTGAAATAACGAGGACTGACACCCATGGTAACTCGCATAACAAAGTCAAAAGCACTGAATCAAAGCCTCATGTTAAAGTGAAATGTGTTGGATTAAATGAATGCAGGGTTTGTATAAAGCTGCCAGTCCGTTGAACGGCTCCGTATAATACAGCAGTTGTTGTTTCTATTCTAATACATCTGCTGGCTACGTCGTATGAAGGTGTAATAAGAGAGAAAGGTGTTAGGGTAAAGAACATTTCTTTAACAATTGACAGTGTATTTGTCTGTGGTTGCTGTTATTTAAGGCTGTGTTCCAACTGAAAATACCCTTTTCCTTCAAGTACTATCATTTAAATGTCAAACAGCCATAAAATGTCAAAGGCTGCACTAGCAGACAGCACGACAGTTCAGAGGTGAAGCCTGCACAGAAACACGTCACTGTGCCGCTAACATAATGGGATGTTGAAAGTTTGTCCTGCTCCCTAAATCTGTAACCTTTAAGTGGATTAGAACATAAATATTGACGTTTACTTGAGCGGCTGAGTGGTTCTTGTTAGAGTGGGACCGTCTTAAGTCAGGGTCAGCAAGTTCGTTTGCAACTTTACCTTCGCTCTGTCATCACATGGAGTCGTTAGTGCAGGGCTACTGTTCCTGCTGGCCTTCATTCGAGCCAGCCAATCAGAGAACTACGCCTGGATATTATACCGTGTTCTTGACTCAGTTCTTCTATCCATTCAATGCTTCAGGTGTCTTTGGGCGTGCTTGCCAAATCTGCCTTACAAACAGCTCGACGACGTTCTTTCATCACGGGGAAATCCTTGCCTCCCTAGTAACAGTGAATTAATGTGACCTGTTCTTGTCGTGGCTTAGAGCATCTCCTGATTCTGCCTGGTGTCGCCGAGTAAGAGTCTTTAAATGTGACCTGCCTTCTGTCTCGCCGTCAACAACAACCTGACCTGTCGGCAGATTAACAGTTAGACCTGGAGAAGTTATATTCATGTATCTGGTTTGACTCTGAGCAATGATTCATTAGTTTAAATCCGTCTTCTCGTGCTTTTTTTTTTTTTTTTTTTTCATGAATAAGCGCTCGTGCATAGGGCCGTGTCGTTTATAACGTGCTGTCTTGGCATAAGTTAATTTGCTCTGCATCCTTTGTGTGAGCAGTATGTAGGGCTGCACGTGTATATTGCACTTTATCTGCATCGCGATTTCAACCTGCGCATTAAACACATCGCGAAAGACTGTGATATTGTTTTTATTTAGTTGAGAGTATCAGTAGAAAACTTCACTTTACTTTCATTCTTATTTTATTGGGGCTTTTTGTGTTTAGTTCAATGTTCAATTTATTCAATAAAAATAAATAATTTCCATTAATTCTTTTATTCAACAAGCAATTTGTTGTATTTTAGCAGTATACTGAAAGCAGCAGAACTGAATAGACTTTAATATCTGTTTATATATATATATATATATCGCTATATATCGTTATTGCGATATTCATCAACGTGCAGCCCTACCAGTAGGTACAGTAGGGATTTGACTGGCCTCCTTTTATTGTAGAATAGGCTTCAGTATATGAATAACATCAGGAATCACAATAAAACATTTGCTTTTCTTAAACTACATTTTATCATAAGTGCTAAAAATAATTCGATATGTTTATCATATTTGTTCTTCACCATCAAATGAAGCGGGATGAAACAGACGCGCAGTGTTTCGTCAGTGACTACAACTGAGCTGTGTTCTTCTCAGACATTGTTACGCTGTGGCTGTCTCTCTCTTTACATATGACAACATGTGTTCGTGGTGGTGGGATACATGACCTGAGAGATGCTGAAGGGAGGGTCGTCTCATACCAAACATTCCTCTGCTTTATAAATAAATATACTTTAGACACAAGCACTCGTGTTACACCGGCTTCATACTAATTTATACTTTGTCTTCTGTTTTGCAGCAAATCTGTTCAATCAAAAGTGGAAAACATTCTGGTGAGTATCCTTGACAAGTTTAAAAACCTGCAAATTATAACTTTAATAAAACTTTTTCATGTCACTGTTTAAATTCTGGCTTGTAGAGCTGAAACTATTGTTTCCTGATGGGTTTATTTCCGTTGCGTCATACTTTACAGCACAATAGGAAAATGTTGGAAAGAAGATATTATAACATACTTATTTTCTTGATTAATCTATGAATCCTTTAGTTTAGTTCATAGAAGATCAAAAAGTATTGAGAAACAGCCATTACAACCCGCCAGATGTCAAAGTGACGTCTTTTAATTCCTTGTTTTATCCAACCAACTGTTCAAAACCAAAAGTATTTAACTTATTATCACATATGAGAAAAACAAGCAGCAAATCCTCTCATTTGAGAAAAAAAAATTGTAATTTTTTAAGCAAAAATGACAAATATTCAACAAAATATTTAAATAAATTTTCTTTTGGTGGACTAATCAATGAATGAACTAATAATTACATCTCTACTGGGCTCAGTCAGTTGCAGGGCAATCAGCCTTTTTTATTTTGACATTGCTTTTGGGGACCATGAATATCTATAACTGAATATCTATTATTAGTAATCTGGCCAATTGTTGTTGGAAAATCCAGCTCAAACAGCCCCAAATAAATAGCAAAATAAATATTTTATGCTGGACTTTAGATATTTACAGTAGGGATGTCACAAGTCGATGCCAAAATTGTAATATAGAAGAAGTGGAGTAATACTAAGAGCCTGCTAATGTCGTACTTTACTGTATTTACTGTGCCAGAACAATTGCTATTTAACAAGAATTTAATAGTTATTCGTTTTTAGGAGGTAACGTACAGCTGTCATAGTTACAGCCTCGTGGGAGCTGCAGCCTACATGTTGAGTATAAAGAAATAATTGTTATTTCTTTGCCAAAGTAATGACGAATTTGTTGACAGTTTTATTGTGCAGTTGTCGATGCTATTTAACTGAGCAGAATATCCCAGTATCAGGTCTCCGCTTTTAATAAAAGAAACCCTCAATGCAAAAAATTCATTGCGGAGCCAAAGCGAGTAGAAGAAGTTGGCGGGACTTTTGTTGCCCTCATGTAATAATCTATATATATTGCATGATGTCATGTAGTTGGTAATACAGACTGGTTCATCTCGCATCTCTGTCATGCTTTTCAAAAAAAGAAAGATGAAAATCCCTTTTTACCTTGTGTAACCCTGTGTTGCCTCCACAACATCCTCCTGACCCTTAGATGACAAACGCACAGCATCTTGTGCCAGTATCTTCTACTTAACAGTGTACAAAGCTGCACAAAATAAGTTTAAACACAGTGCAAATGAACTAGCAACTCCTAAAACGTATACTGCATCTGTGTGTGTATGCTAAACATCTCTGTTACAAGTCAAAGTGAGTCAAAGGTGGAAAGTAGTTCACTGTGCAGAGGTGATGACACTTAATATTATTGTATTCTAAAATAATCGATAGCTGCAGCCCTGCAAAGCATTGTGGGTGCTAATTCGGGCTCATCTTGCTACACAGCATGGAGACCCATTCGCACGAGCACCGGGATCATTTCAAGAGGTCTTTGCGAATAGTGTCTATATAATATAGTAATATTTAAGTCTAAATATTATATTGTAGCCTGCAATATTTAGTCCAGTGTGAATAAGGCTCAAGAAGTTAATCAGAAAAGATGGAGCAGCCAGTTGAAAGGGTGAATGAGTGTGTTGGCAGTGTGTGGATGTGTGTGTGGATGTGTGTGTGTGTACACTCACTATCAGCAGAGGATTCCAGTTCACCTCACAAGCTCCCGCTCTGCAGAACTGTGTGTGTGTCTGCAGCCGTTTAGGCCGTATGTGCACATGCTTGTGTGTCCCAGCTGTATGAAGGCAGCATAGTTATGATTCGTGTCTCTACACTGCTGGGTTTAAAGTCAAAGTAAAACTTTGTTCATGCTCCTCACTCCTAGCCCCGTGCTTCCCTGTGGGGATGTTTATGTTTTCCAGTGTTAAACCAAACATGGTGTTAAGTCTGTTGGACAAAAAGCAAAATTTTAGTCTCATCAGACGCTCTCACCCTCCCTCACTTGTCTCCTTCGTGCACGCTCCTTTTTTTAAAGGGACGCCCTCCTCCAGGCACATTTCAGCTGTGGCATACTCTTCTCCTTTCCTAATGATCGATTTAGAGCAGCTATAAGGAACCTCCATTTTGTGTTGATTTTATTATTTAGTGTTGTGTGTGTTCGTGTTGTGAAGATCTTGGTCTGGCTAGCGTGTGCATTTGTTTTAGAAGCGAGTGAAAGAAAGACACAACTTATTTTTAGTACCATTTCTCCTTTTTAAACAGCTGTTTGCAGGATGCATAGTGATAATGTTACATTTCTATTTGTGGCTATGTAAGATTATTAACTGTAATATGACAATTTTAAAACAAAGTAAACTCTGTTTTAGCCAAAGCGTAAATTCATATATTGATGTAAAACCCCGGCTGGGAATGTATTTCATAAATAAAACAGACAAATGACATATCAGTCTAGTAAATGTCAAATCAGGATCGGTTTTCAATCCTTTTAAATTCTGCAATTCTCTCCACCTGTTGAATGCTTTACCATGGTCCCTTTTAAATCAATCATTTCATGCATGAAGTAGCACTCCTCAATCAGACCTCCAGATACAATATGTATTGTAATACTTTGTCTTTGTAATTAGTTTAAATCACATTGTAAAGATGAATACTTTTTATAGTATATGTTACTACATTGACTCCTACGGGGTCAGAGTATTGCTTGGTGTTCAACAGTGTTGTACGCTGCACATGAAACCAGCAGAAGTTAAAGTCTATCATGTTTCTTTTCCCCTTTGAAGAGCGCAGTTAGACGTGTTGAAGACTGCTTGTAGCTCCATGGCGTGCCGAGGACGGTTAGTTAGCACACGTCTTAGATTCACAGATTCACAGAACAGGACACCGCGTATGTTTTCTTAAAGCTGATCATTAATAGAAAAGTCAGCGCAGTTATTGCTTTTCATCTTGAGGGTGTGATGGATTGGTACTAGATTTCATAGCAATCCATCCAATAGTTGAAACTTTTGAACTCAAACAGGACAAACGTGAACCTGCTGCTGGCGCTGCAGGAAAAGTCAGAGAATCACCAACATGAGTCAGATTCCTCCTCACGAATGTTTGCACAAAATGTCTTGACAACCCATCAAATAATGCTTGAGATATTTCCACCTGGGCAGATATCTCCTCTGCAGGTGTAACAGGACTATGTCTACTTTTAAGGGCAGGAAACTCCTGTGTGCTGATACATAGGAAGGCCAGATATTAAAACTGTCCTTTTTTTATTTCTACAGCAAGATGTGGAGAAGTTCTCAGACATTGAAAAACTCTACCTCTACCTTAAGTTGCCTTCTGGTCCGAGCCCTAGCATTGAGAAAAGGTAAGAACACACCTGCTGTCTGACAGTATTTAGAGCAACATGGACAGTTAATGAAGTCTTTACGAGACAGGAAACAATTAATCATTGACTGGGACATACGTCTCTGTTGTCTTTAAAAAGTGTAATATGTAAATGATATAGAAAGGTAAAATAATAATGACTACTCACACACACACACACACACACACACACGCAGATCTTAGATTAGCTGTGGTGAGGATTATTTCTCAGGACTGAAGTTGCAGTGTCTTGAGTCAGCCGAGTGTTGTTCTTTTTGCTTTGTCGTTTGTCAATCAACCAATGATCCACGTCTCTTCTCAGTGACCAGAGCGCCCTGTCATCCAGCCGCACTCAGCAGATGCACGCGTTCAACTGGATCCGCCATCATTTAGAGGAATACCCCGAGACGTCTCTCCCCAAACAGGAGGTCTATGATGAATACAAGTAGGTGCAAACAGAAAGCAGAAACTCATAGTTTCTTATCAAACACGTGAAAGTAAAGAGAATAAACCTGATTTATTTGCTTAACTAAAGACTTCTCTATGTAATTGACTGTGTTTCATTAGTGTTTATCTTTTGAATAGATAACAGCTACTAATGTTGGAGATTCTTACTCCCCTAAATTAACTGGCGGCTGAAGCGACAGTATAAATAGACGCAGCAGGCATGGGAATCACAGAGAGCAGCATGTGTTGGTAATATTAGAATGGAAAGTCTGAGACAGCCATTGAAATGCTCGGACAGTGTTATGTAACTGTCTTTTTAACTCTACTAGATCAGAAATACAGTGCCCTCCAGAAATATTGGCGCCTTTAGGATAGACTGTTGAAAAGGCTTCAAACAGACTTCAGACATGAAACAACTGATACTGAAGTTCTCAGGGAGTTCTTTCATTTCCATTAAATAGCTGATATTCACATATTTTCATGGCCATACACTGTTACTTTGTAGGTTTAATCATTTGTTTGAAAAAAAAACAAAAAAAAAAACAAGATTTTGAGTTAAAATGGCACAAAAAGGCTGTTTGAAGATTTTTAGGACTTCAGTTAACTCTGCAATGATAGTACATACACATATTTTTATGCTGCATATAACTATATATAACTATTAAGGGCACTTTATGTTAGACGTGAACGGGGATAAAGCAGAATCAACCACAATGCAAGAGTATAAGAACTTTGAGTTTAGCTTCCATGGTTCTCACTTTACAAATTTGTCAAACTGTGAGTTTGTACAACTCTACTGATGCAAAACTACCATTTAACGTCACATATTATACCGTTAAACCTCCAATAACTGATGGCAGAACAACACGTTGTAAACTCAACATTGACATTATGATCTTAAAAAGTTAATTGAGCAAATGTGTCAGCAAACATCCAGCAGACACGTGTTTGTGGACACAAATATTCTCTTTCTTTTAGCTCTGTTTTTGGTCTCCACCAGTTTCTATAAAAAAATACATGACTTTTCAGCTGTTAAATGCTCCACTATGTTCACCAGCTGGTTGATCACATTGTCTGTTTGTGGTTTGGTGCTGAGCAGGTAATGTACAGTGGGCTCATCTGCGCTTTTTAGCTGGAAACCGCTGCCTGCTGCGGCTGAAAACGACACAGATGAGAGACAAAACATTTAAGTTATGGTCCGTAAAACCTAAAGCGCAGAATGAGGTGATAATTCTCTGATTTTCATTATACAAGTCATTTGGATCCCATTTATAATACAAAAAATATGTATTAGAGATGTAATAGAACAACCAATATTATCACACCCTGACAAACAAGTCACATTAACTGTTTAAAGAAATAGTTGAACTCAAAATACTTTTATCACCTCACATTCACAGTCAGGTTCACAAACATTAAGGGCTTTGAAAATAATCTGCTGTGTTGACGTGATTTCAATTCCTGATTCAAGGTAAATACTGTGGTTTAAAGTTGAATTAAATCATTTTGTTAATTCTATATTCTTAATTACATCTAAGCTGTTGGTTGTGTCTTTCAGAAGCTTCTGTGACAACCTGAACTACCACCCACTCAGCGCTGCAGACTTTGGAAAAATGATGAAAAACGTCTTCCCGAACATGAAGGCCCGTCGACTTGGCATGAGAGGGAAATCAAAATATCCTTCAGTGGAATGGATTGTAACAGTCTGGCCTCTGTCTCTGGTCACAGACCATCTGCTGTTGCAGTTCATAAGCTCTCTAAATATAGATGTGAAATGAAATAAAGTCTCCCTCTGCCTCGGAAGCAGAAGCGTAATACAGGGCCCCTCGGGGTTCACTGTGACCTTGACCTTCATTACGCAATTTAGATTTAAAAAAAAAAAAAAAATGTTTTTGCTTGATGACGTTAAAATACAAAAATTGATGTCATTCAGGTTAATGAAGTTATATTATAGAGTTATATTTTTGTAAGGTGAGATCATAGTCATTCATTTTATGGTTCATGTTGAAGGGAGTTTGCTTTGAACTTTAGCAAACGTCTAATGTCCGAAGAATCAAGGACTTAGTTTTATTTACACAGTAATTACACTATAAACACTAATTAAAATAATCAGTAAAATCACTGGTTCAATAAATTAGTTTTACTACAGCAAAGTGGTTAAACACTTGAATATTCAATTTCAAGTTCAATTTGTTTTATTCTGATTTTCATATTTCTAACCAACAGGCGAGGATAGAAAATTAATAAATTAAGAATCTTAATTATACATTGATCTGCAAAATAAAATTACTTTTTTAACATGGAAAATTGAACCGATGAGCGTTACATGAACTGCACACTGTCCATATTTTACTGTATATTGCCAGCAATTGTTAATTTTCTGGAATCGCATGTTTTTGATCTTAACACCAGCTCACATATTGCTACAGTGGACTGAGGAAGAGGCCTTTTGTTCACATGCCATCTTTACCCACTCTGGATCTCCATAAAACAGGGGATGGGGTAAGCACATTTACATCTCGCTTATTAATATTTAAGAATAATCTCTTTGACTCTTTGTCCTGTTATGCAGTGTCATATATATATATATATATATATATATTAGGGCTGCAACTAACAACTATAATTTTTTCACTCAAATGCTTGGTCTATAAAATGTCCAAATATGTGTAAATAATCTCCATTCCTGTTTCTCAAAGTCCAAGGTGATATCTTTATATGTCTAGTTTTGTCAGTCCGAAACCCAAACATCCACATTCTCCATATTTGAGAGGTTGAAAACAGCATTTTCTGCCATTTTTGCACGAAAAATTTCAGACCTTTTGTAGATTATTTGATTATCAAAAAATTGTTGCAGATCATTTTTCTGCTGTTCAACTAATTGTTGAGTCGACTAATCATTATAGCTGTAAAATATATAATTAACCACAAATCTATTGTTTCTAGCTCCAGTGTGATGTCCTGGACTCACCCGGCCAGCTGAGCAGCATTAAGGAGGACGTGCGATTTGCAGCCTGTGATCTGGTGTGTGAGTGGGCCCAAAAGGTGCTGAAACGCCAGTTTGACGCCGTGGAAGACTTGGCCCGCTTCCTACTCGACAGCCATTACATCAGCAACAAGTCTCTGGCAGCGCTCACTATTATGACCGGCACAGCAACAGGTCAGAGACAGTCGCTTCAGGCCACATGTGTAAAAACAGGTCAACACTGGCATCTGGCGGCAGCTGCGTGGTACTGCCCTGTTCCAGTCTGCTTCTTCAGGACACATTTCAAGTCAATGAAACTTATATAGCTTTATTGGAGCACAAACAGACTAATAGATTTAATACACTCGGGATGAATTCATAAATTGTACTTGAACGAGGATTGGCATTAGAATTTGGGAAAGTTTACCTGGTGAAATTACTGTGAAAGTTACTACTTTTGGTCATTTGACTGTGAAAGAACTTTCATTTATTGGAATAAATGCTATATAAACAACAATTAGTTATCCCTATACCCAAGAATGATCTTTTAAAACCTACAGTTACTGTTTGCACAAGGCTTCAGTATTACATAACCAACAAGTGCTCACAGATATTTAGAAACAAATGCATTTGCACCTGAACCAAATTTTGGACAGATGTCAATGTTCGAAACTAATAAAGCTGAGATGAATGTGGATTCTTAAAGGCCTTGACCTTAATAAAGCTAATATCTATAATGTAGGAGCACTTGAATTGAAAGCACGTAAAAGGAGTAATTGTGATGCCATGTTTAACTACAACAATGAACGTAGACAATTGATTTGAACAGCCATGAAGTGAGATTTGCTTTGTGTTATGAAGCAAATGATCACCTCGTTATTATTATACCTAAGCTCTACTTTATCCCTTGTCAAAATCATAATGCATGACTTAGTTTAAAACTTTGTATAAAAGTTGTTGAGGTTAATATTATTAGTTTTGACACAGTGTTACCAGCATCAGACTATAACTCTGAATATACCTGCATGAATGTTCTTATTTGATGTTGTAGCTGGTTATACTTTCATTTTCATTTTGGTTATACCTTCATTTTGTATATATATATATATATATATATATATGGATATTAGTAACGGGTGTGTGTTGTTATTCATTTGGTTCTGTTGTATTGGGATCAGCTAGGTTTTTATTCTAGAAACCCCGGTTTTCAATCTATTTTTATTTTATTCTACTTTTGGACCTTGCACTCATTCTTGTATTGATGTTTTATGTGAACATTTTTATTGTGTGGATCCCGGGAAGTTAGGGCTGCAGGATATGAATAAAATATGCGATAACATTGTTGAATCTCTCGATAACGATATTACTTGAGATTAAAAAAAAAAAAAAGATATTAAAGTGTGAACAGCCTTTCTGCTGCTTTCAGTATACTGGTAAAACACAATAATTTTCTTGTTAAAATAAAAAAATCGAACATTTAAATGAGCACAAAAGGCACTGATAATAAAAAAAAAAGAATGATGGGTCTTTCTTAGACATTTTAAAGTGCAACCTCCCCGTTTCCTTTCTTTAGAGGTGAAGCCCCCACAGACGATCTCAGCGTTCGTCCCCACTGCTGAGGCTCAACCCTTCCAGCCTCATGTGACGACCCTGTCCTCACCTTCTGTCGACGCAAAGCAGCAGCTCCAGAGGAAGATCCAGAGGAAACAACAAGAACAGAAGCTGCACTCTCCTTTACCTGGAGAGGGGCAAACCAGGAGAGCAGATGACAGTGTGTCGTGTGCCAGCCCCACGCCTCTGTCACCACAGACAACCATAGGCATCATGGTCGCCGCTGTGCCGAGCCCCATCACGGTGAGGAAGCAGCACTTTCAATGTAGCTTGCACTGTGTCACTGTGTTCACCCGACCTTATAGAACTTAAAAATCTAAATTCACTTGAAATTTGACTTAAAATGCTAAATGATAGATTTTTTATTAATGCTGAATTAACGCAATTTGCATCCAAAATCACCACTTTTTAAGAAAAATCTAACATCAAGAATGAATAAATTAGTAAATTAGTGCATTCTGACCTCTTTTTTTCATTCTACTAAATCATTCAATACTAAATGCACTGACATCAAACAAGTAATCTGCAAATAAAATGCAAATTGTGTTGCTCCTATTGTCTGTCTAATAACTAAATAAAACTAGTATTACCTCTATTAGTAGTACTAGTACCTCTATTATGTTGCCTGTAGTTGTCTATTATTTCTTAAATTACATATATTCTGTCAGGAGCATCTTCTATATGGATTATACATATGGAAAATGTGCATTTCAAAATCTATTCACCAACGAAGGATATATTACGTTTCAGACCTTCATCTCTAACTAGTAATACTTGAGATCAATCAGTCCAGTTGTTTCACTTCCTCCTTGAACCTCCCTCTCTGCAGGTACAGAGAAGCAGGCAGCTGATGTCCCCCAGTCCAATGGGAGCAGTAGAGAACAAAATGCTGCCCATTAACTTCCAAATGGTGACCCAGTCAGTTCAGGCAGTGAAACAAAGCCCCAAAACCCCACAAAATATTCTAGCCAGTCCCGGGGGAGAACGCACTGCTCGGCAGCGCTATGCGCAAATCCTGCCCAAACCTACGGCCACGACTGCTATCACGCTGCGCTCGCCCTCCACCATGATCATCAGCAACAGCCCTGTTAAGACCATGATGACTACGTGTCATGTGAGCCCAGTCAGTTTGGTCAACTTGACAGCCATATCGCTTGCAACCAACAGCACCAATACCACCACCTCCTTCACAAACGCCACGCTGCGGCCGGCATCTGCGGGCATTAGTAGTTCTGCAGCCGCAGAAGACATCAGCTTCAATCGAAGCATGAGGAGCACCTCTGCAGTCCCCATTCTGGCCCCGGTGGCCCGACCTGGGCAGACTACTAACTCTCATAGCATCGATGTTGAAACGGAAGTTGAAGCTATACATGAAAACAGCCAAATGCAAAATCCTGGCTCTCTAATTTTCACTCAAGAAGCAATGGCAAATAGGGCTAGAGGGGCTTTACAGAGGGCTGCCAGTGTGCCCATACCTCAGTCTAAAGGCTTCCTGGGTCTGGAGAACACATCTATCTCAAACTGCCACGGAAAGTCCTTCTTGAGCACTAACACTGCGGCAGCAGTCCAAAGCAGCAATAATGGCGCTAATAATACAAGCACTTTGCACTTAACTCCCTCCACTCAGAATACCAGCGCTGTTCCTTTACTGAACACCAGCACACCAACTTCTTTTGAGGAAAGGAGCGGTGTAACAGCGGCAAAGGGAGGTTTCCTGTCCACTAAGAGCCTCAGGAAACGTTCAGGCCTCAGTCCAGATCTTTCTCCAATCAAAAGGGTTTTTGTGCCCCAGCTGCCAGAGCTAGAGGGAGCTGCTGGTTTTGGATATGGGATTAGAAACACGGTCGGTAACATCCTCAGGCCAGGAGCTCCAACTAGACCTGAAAGTGCACCAGCTACCAGGGAGGTGGAGACGAAAATGAACTCCACTCAAGTCCACTCACTCTGCCCTTCCTCTTTCAGAGCCAGTGGATTCTACTCTGTTGCCAAATCACAGAGCTTAATGCAGAGGAATAACACTTCCACTGTTATGGAAACTAGCACCTCAGCCAGTCATGCATTAATGCAGCAGGGGGGCCACACGATGGCTACCGTGCACGGCATACCTAATAACCCTGGCTTCCAAACACATTCAGGTGTGAGTAATGTAAGGAGTTCAGCCACAGGGAGCCTGGAAGGAGCTCCACAACATACCTACACTCAGTCTAACCCCGCTATTGAACCCTTGGACTTTTTGAATCAAGCTTCTTCGTCGAGCCAACTCCCTATGCAGACGGATATGGACTACTTTCCCTTTGATGATGACGTGACTCAGGACAGCATTGTGGAGGAACTGGTGCAGATGGAGGAGCAGATGAAGCTTAACAACATGCAGGAGTTTGGAGGCTGTGTCTCACTGCAAGGCCAACAGGCTGCGTTGCCGGACAACATGATGTCCACCAATCAGTCCATGACCTCTTTCTATCATGCTGCAAACAGCCACAGCAACCCAATGCAAACTCCAACACCGACGCCCACTCCCACTCCCACACCGACGTCTGAAATGATGGGAGGAGCGCAGCGCCTCACAGGAGAGAGCCCCTTCTCCCGCATCGCCTCCACGACCCCAGTGGACAGCGCTCTGGGAAGCAGTCGTCACACCCCAGTTGGTACTCCACACTCCAACTGCAGCAGCACCGTGCCTCCCAGCCCCGTGGAGTGCAGGAACCCATTTGCATTTACACCCATCAACTCCAGCATCACTGGTTTCCATGACGGCAGCACCGTCTCCAGCAGCCCGGTCAAGCCCATGCAGAGACCGATGGCCACCCACCCAGACAAGACCAGGCTGGAGTGGATGAATAACAGTTACAACAGCAGCAGTGGAAGCTTAAACAAGTCAAACAGTGGGATGGGAATCCTCCCTGGCTATCAAGGCTTGATAGGTGACCATTTTCAAAAGCCTCACGCCTTCGCCGTCCCTCATGCGCGGCATCACGACAGCCATTTCGGCCGCCTGACTCCCATCTCTCCCGTGCAGCAGCAGGTAACTAACATGGCCAAGCAGGAGGGCTTTGCTGTGCCTGCCCCTCTGGATAACAAATCAACCAACTCACCTTCTGCAACTTTTCGATGTCGCAGCGTAAGCCCCGCTGTGAATCAGAGGAACTTAGGTGGAAACACAGGAAACCTTCCCCATATCCCTCGTTCAGTAGTGTCTCCCTTTAACTCTCCTGTGACGCCGGAGATGTTAAACATCTTTGCAAACAGCCAGACAAATCTTGGGGTGAGCAGCATGGCTCAGAGGAGCCATTCTGTGCCGCTCAACGTCATGATGCAAACTGAGGTCCGGCCCACGCCGGGCCAACAATGCAACGGCAAAAACATCACCAATGTCCTTTTGAGCAAGCTGGAAGGGGACCATGACGACACTGTTCGGGGTCTGGGCATCAATAATTTAACCTCCAGCTACACTGCACGCATGAACCTCACCCAGATCCTTGAGTCCGACCCCAACCTCTGCTGCAGTGACAACCACCTCAGCCTGATGACCTCTGACTCCAGCACATGCAAGCTGCAGAGGCCAAATTACCTCATTGAAAATGCTATTAACGAACAAATGATTCTCTTAGCAGGTGAGAGCCGAGTACAATCAGCTTCTGGAGAGCAGCATCGACAACAGGCCCAGTCTATGTTTAGCTCACAGCAGCATCAAGTAGAACTACAGCAGCAGCTGGATTTCAGCAGCACTGTGAAGGACCTCCTCACAGACAACAGCCTTACCGCTGGCAGTCAGCTCATGGACCAGGTGTCAGAGCTCACTACAAGCGCGGCAGATTTCCCGTGTGAAATCAGAATGACTTCGGAGCTCTCCAGTAGCATCCACGACCTCAACGCGCTGGACACAGAGCTTCTGTTTGACCCCAACCAGCAGCAAGGGCAATATCAAAATGCTGCGGCGGAGGAGGAGCTGGTGAATGATGCTCTGTTCCAGCAAATTACCAGCGAGACGGCGCATTCAACCGGACTTGACTGGCTGGAAAGCAAAGATCACCCAACTGTTGGGTTGATGGGTTGAGAATTTTTTTTTTTTTTTGTCATGTTGAACATGTAAACCTGTGGTTGCTGATTGTTTTATTTATTTTCAGGCATTTACACTTTATAATGCAACACTGGACACATTGAGGTTCGTCCAGTTTAAGTGCCAGGCTAACCTGCAATGATGCTGCAACACTCTGATTTAAATGCTGGTCATTTCCCTTTAATCAGAGGACATCGCCTCGCGTTGTTTGATTAACAGCATTTCCAAACAAGTAAACGAAGGTAACTGAGCAAAAAAAAAAAAAAAAAAAAAAAAACTTTTTTTATGTTGCGTTCAATGTTTCACTGAATAGTCAGTAAAGAAATCATAACGGAGGCATCAATTTCTTAGTGTAAAGAAATGTGGAACAAGATTATTATCATTAATAAGCCTTTTACAAAAGTATCATTGTGTCTAAATCTTTTGACTCCAGGCATTATCTAACTAAAGCATAAGGTACAACATTACTAAATATACTTCTGGAATAATATGTCATAATTGAAACATTTGTGTGTGATGTAGATTCACGGAAAATAAAACTGGAAGTATCACAAGTTATCTTCGCAGGAGCTTTAGGTGTCATTCTGGTTTAAGTGCATTTCTCTTTAGCCGAAAAATATATTAACAACAAGATATGTTTAAAAGTGTACACTAAATCTACGTATATATATATAATTTAGTGACAGAAACATAGAACCAAAATCATCCATATAAATCCATTTAATATATTCTTGTGATCTGCTAGAGTTGGCATGGAGCATAGAAAAGGAAGCGGATGAATTCAAAATATTATATGTTTAAGCATAGCTCATGGTTCACTTCACTATCTATTAATACTATAAGTGTACCAGAACCATAAAAGGAAGTGATAAATGTATAATACTGTCAATTCATCTGGTTTTCATATCCGCATATTTAGGCTTTGAGCTGTTATTCTTTCATACAAGGCCTTCCTGACTATCATCACAGACTTTGTGCCTCAAAATGAGCCAACGATTAAAAGAGCCAAGTGAACCATCCCATAATTATCACCAGAATCAAACGTCAGTTCAATTTAGAGCTCAGACATCTTGAAGATGATATCAATAATAAAGTATGGCCTCTTTTGCACCTTGTTTTGTATTTCAAACCACATTTTGCAAAAGTTAGAAGAAAAAAAAAAAAATTGTCTTTTTTATTCAGAAATATAAATTAGAAACCTTTATCAAGCCCTTTAATTTAAATGCATAATATTGTTAACAAGTTTCATAAATGTGTATATATATATATATATATATACATGTGTATATTTATATACTGTATGTATATATATCAAAAGGGAAATAATTTCAAAAATAAACCTTTCGCCTAAGAATTAAATTAAACCCAATAAATATGGGGTTTTTGCACTTTTAAAGTACGAAAATGCTCCTGACAGTGTAAAAGAAGAATTATGGGACATAATGACAGCCATTTTCCTTCACACTCAGAGGATTGTGTTTTGTTCTCTTTTGACTCAGAAGGTGAAGGTTTTCGTCTGAAAATGATCAAATGGACAAAGTAGATGAAACTGAGCAGAAATGAACTCTAAAGAACTAATGTAGCACTCGTCAATCTGCTCCGAAAATCTGTAACACGTGTGTTTCTTTCCATAAATGCACTGTGTTTGGTTTGGAGCATGGAGGCACATGTTTCACCGCCTGAGGATTTCAATCAAAAAGTCTAACAGCTAATCACTGATCAAATGTGAAAGTCTTGTTTTACACTGAGCTGTGTGTAAAGAAGAGAGTTTCTGAGCCTTATGTCCATACCAAAGACTTTAAAATGTAACTTGCAATACCATGCACTAAGATCTCACAGAACTGAGTTATGTTTGATAACAGCCATAACAAATATATTCTCTAATGTGATGGATAAAACGAGAAAGAAGTGAAACATTTGTGACATTTGCAGCACTGGAAAAACATTTCTTTATATAATCAGTACATCAGGACAACGTTAAGAGTTTCTTTGTTTACTATTGTTGATGCTTTTGTAAACCCAACAGGTGAATAATGTTTTTATGGAGGCAAGAAAAACCCTGTAATTTATTCAGTTTCTCTGTGTTAGAGTGTGTTTGTATTGTTGGTCACACTAACTTTATTTGTTGTACAGATTGGAGGTGTGCCTGTGTTTTTGTTTTCACTATTTATTTAGAGTGTGTCCTTTGTACAGAAGATGTAACCTTGCAAACCATGTAATCTTGTGAATTCACGATAATCTGACTTGCACTGTTAAAATGTTTTGTAGCCCTATCGTACATGGTACCTGTTTAACAGATGATGTGTCCAATGAATAATGAGAAAACTGGATTTGGCAAAAAAATTATCCCAGAAAAATATTTGCACACGTTTTAAAATGTGGAAATGAGACTATCCGTAGTTGAATGGTTTAATATTAATGTCACAATATATTTCAAATGCAGTACATTGAATCTCTTTCAGTGCGTTGATTTGACAGTTTTATACATATAGAAAACCTTTCATTTCTGTAAAAGAAGATTATATCATTGTAATATATAATCTCAATTTGAGCATAATTCAATATTGATCATTTGAAACAAACCTTTTTTTTAATTTATGCTTTAGATTTTCTTTACTGTGTCTGTGAAAACAAACAAAGCATTTACTTGGTTAGCACTGATGTCTGTGTTGAAAGAAGACTTTACCCTTCCTCTTTTTGTTCAGAGCTGTAGAACTGCCCTCTACTGTTATGTTTTGCATTTTAGCAAGTGCTTTTATAAGGGGAAGTGCTTGTTAATACTGGTTTTTAAAGACTTTTTAAAACTAATAAACATTTTTAAGTACATCGGTAACCTTGAGTCAGTGTTTCTTTAACATAAAAGCAAAAGGCACGGCTTGGCAGGAGGCGCTGCAGCCGCCGGCACAGGGAACACATGCTTCTCCACCTTTGTGATGTCACACAAAACGCGACTTTAGAAGAAGAAGTCATTGGCATGAGACTACAACATTTAATGAGGGGAACATCTTTTGTTTCGACAAAAACAGAGGGAAAATGTATTCAGTATTTACAGTCATTTTCTTACTCAAGGACACTTCAGGGTCAGGTACTGAGGTTAGGGGGACTGTCAATCACTTCCTGGCTCATTTTTTTGTCCTTCAGATATTGGAACCAGCGATCATTAACTTGTATGCCACTGCACACACACACACACACATCTCACACACACACGCTATGGAGGGTGAAAAGGGTCATGGAGGACAAGACGCACACACATTAAGCACATACAAACAAAGTCAGTAATACAGACAAAACAACAGCAGAGCCTTGAAATAAAACCAATCAAAAAAAGTTCTTGTTTTTTAGTTAAAATGGGTTTAATACACAGTTTCATTTTCAAATACTATGAATATTTAGAATTCCAACATTTAGATATATGAGACACTTCTAAAATAATTATCAAATTGATTATATATGTAATTTTTTAAGTTTTTTACTATTGATATTGGAGATACCAAACAGAGCATTTTCCCCAAAAAGATAAAATTCAGAGTCTCAGTAATATAGCAGGATACGTCTTTCCATAATGTTTTATTGAAGGGACACTGTTAGAATAGGTGCAGCATTGTTTCTGCACATTTAACAGTTAACACAAATGTCTTAAGGTTAATGACTTGCAGAATAATATCTACGTATGATATAGAAACGAGCTTCCCGTACTTTGTTGGTAAGGAGATATTTATGTGGAAGATTCCAAATATTTTCCCAATTCAAGTTATAAAACAAATCTCGACCAATAGGATAAAGCAGAAGAAATACTAGTAACATCTTTTTGAAATAATGGATGTATGTTACAATAATATTACTTCATTAAGTAGAAAATTGGTATTTCAAATGTAATGAATTATTGCAACCATTGAATTGGGGGTTAAAATACATGTAAGAAATAAAAACAAAAATACATAGAGTTACTGTAAATGATCGTCTGCACTATACTCATAGTGCTTTGCAAATAACACTTCTGTAACTAACTGTAAAGATGCTTTTGGGCATTTTGTGGTATTTAACTGTAAAATGTACAGCAAACAGAAATATATATTTACTTAATACTTAGTTTATTTTATGATTGTGTACTTGTTCACCTCAAACGTTGACGTGTGAGGCTGCAGTCACAAGTTTAGCAGCAGCAGAGCTCCAGTTTCCCTCATTTTGAAGTCTTTGTATTTTTTTACCTCATGTGTTAAACTGGGTCATAAGAATCATGTGTTTGCACCATTAAGTATAAAAATAGAGAGTATTTCCAAGTATAATGGTGTGAATGCTGTGCTCCGACAGAGAAAAGGCAGACATTGTAGAAGGATTCATATATTTTACTTAAATAAAAAATATCAATACAACAATATAAAAATAGAAAAAATAAATGCTTCATTAAAAATCCAACTTCAGTTAAAAAAAAGAAGTATTATCAGCAGAACGTACTTAAAGTATGAAATGTAAAAGTTGTTCTCAAGGAATATTATCATGACATTATCAGTATCTAACTGTGGTGGCTGGTCAAGTTTAATCTATATGAATATGTTTCGTTTTGGTGTGAAATATTATTCAACATTTTGTCTTTGTCTTGTAACTGTGTGGAACTTAAAGTAACCTCGAACTCCATTGTTGTTAAAAGACCAGCGCCCTGCTCCGTCTGAGCAAAACCCACTGTTTGATTGATGACAACCGAAAGCGTCTCTGTCCTTTTGTAACCATTCACTGTTCATGATTCTCCAGACCGCCTGTGTTCAGGCCAGAAGTTCGGCTGCACACGATTAGTTACTCTAGCAGTTTGCCAGGCTATTGGTGAGGCTTGTTTATTCTCTGAGGATTCCTAACTTCCAGGCTATTGTTGCTTTCAGTTTCATTTCAGTAACTTCAGTTTCAGTGGCAAATCATCTTCCAGGAACTACCATTTAAATATGTTTATTATTTGGGCAGCCGCTCTATTGTATCCATTTTTAGGAACCTGTGATACAAACACCAAGTAAACATGGAAGAGAAAATAATTCTCTACTTGCTTCTTTGGATCTAACTATATATACATTTACTCAAGTACTGTATGATGCTAATACTTTGGTATGTTCTGAATGCAGGACTTTTACTTGTAGCAAAGTATTTCTACACAGTGGTATTAGTACTTCTACTTAAGTAAAAGATCAGAGTAGTAGAAAGTACATTTATTCAAGTACTGTACTTGGGTAAAATGTAGAGGTTCTTGTACTTACTTGAGTATTTCCATTTTATGCCACTTTATACTTCTGGAAAAGTGGAGGGAACTACAGTATTTTAGTGATAAAACAGAATAAAATAATATTCTATAATAGACACACACACACACACACACACACCCACACACATACACTCACACACACACAAACCTTATCTCAAGCCTTTCCCTTGAGTCCCCTTCCAAGTATTAAGGCTGCTTTTTATCAGACATTCTGCAACCAACACCAACACAAAGTTGTTACCACTTGCTCACTTTAAGAGCTTAAGATGCATAATTGCTGTGTTTTTGTGTACGTTGTGTTTTGTTGTGTGTGTTTTGTGTTGTCTCATATGCCAGTGCCAAAGACAAATATCCATTTTATGCAAATTCATAAACAAGAAGGTGATCTGAAACTGTGAAACTTTTACTTTTGATACTTTCAGTAATGAAAATACTTCTGTACTTTTACTTAAGTAGTATTTTGAATACAGGACTTTCACTTGTAATGCACTATTTTTAGACTAAGGTCTTTCTACTTGAACTTAAGTAAAGTATATAATAAGTAAAGTACTCCTATCTTCCACCCCTGGTGTCACATTAAGTATATTCACACAAAGATTGATGATGCGTTCACTTGCCTTTCTGGGTTTTCTCAGACTGTATCAGTGACAGGAAGAAGGGAACAAGTAGAGGAGGAGGAAACATAGGAGGAGGAGGAGGAGGAGGAGGAGGAAAAGGAGGAGGATGGATACAGTGAGTGACGACGGTGTCACAGATTGCCACTTGTTCAGGTTCACGGTGTCTACCACCGTAAACACACAGAGGGCATAATAGAGGCAGAGTGGGAACAAAACACCGCGGGAGTCTTGCGATAGTGTTGAGCGGACCACAGTCTTCTTCTTCCTCTTCCTCTTCTTCTTCTTCTTGTTGTCGCTCTCTGGGAGGAAGAAGGGTCGAGGATATTATGGCTGCACTTTCTCCACAGATCCGAGGACTTCAGATAGATGAGGTAAACTACATTTACCAGCCTTTAATAACGAGCCTGTTCATGTGACCACGTCGTTAGCCAGCAGGCTAACTAGTTAAAGCTAACAGAAGCTAACTAACTGAGCACTGGGGAGATTAACTAGTTGGCTAACTAGCGTTAACTCACGAGTGTTAGCGGGTTAACTTGCGGTGTTGGGAGTTTTGTGTGTGCTCAAATGTGTAACTTATTGCTGTGATATGTCAGTTCTGCTTCTCAGCTAATGCTATCTGAATTAGATAGCCCTAGCTGTTCACTTTTTCAGCCAGGAAACACAACAGGCTCCTGGGCTGTTAACGCCTCTCCGTTGGCCAACGGCTGCTTCCTCAACACACACACACACACACACACACACACACACAACAAACTGATATCGACAAACTCTGAATTATCTCACTAATTTCAGGGCCCGAAAGTTATGTTCTTCCCGCCCAAGACAATGTGATTGAATGCGAAATCTCCTGATTATTCAACCAACTTCCCAGTGAAAAGCTTGAATGAGGCTCGTGGGTTATGATGGGAAACGTATTGGCAGGATGTTACGTCATCTCCCTGATTGTTCTGCAGGGTCATGTGATAGACATTCATATTAAACTGATTTGTGTTTACTATTATTGTTATTATAATCCAGCACCTTGCACCTTGCCATACCTACTGAAACCAATGTTAAGTACCCACTGGACTGCATTAACCAGTTACAGCTGGGATACTCATGTACAACAATACAGCCACTGCTGTTGATACTAACTTAGTTAGTACTCGTGTTATTAACATTGGGATGCACACCGAGTTTGCAAACATTTCCTCGCAAAATGTTTTAGTTTGTTCTAGCTTATCTGCCTTATTTGAGCGACTTTATGTTTTTGGATCTGTGATTTATGTGCGACTGTACTCCGTGTCCATATCTGTCTTTATGCCATTATCATATTCATGAACTCTTTGGTATATTTCTGTTATTTCAGGAAGATTCCAGAGTCCTGAAAGTGAAAGTTGTTGCTGGAATTGGGTTGGCCAAAAAAGATATACTTGGAGCCAGGTAAGCTGTAGATAGTTAACACTTACTTGCGATGTCTAACTTATGAGTAAGGCTGCAACTGACTATTAGTTTGATTAACGATTAACCTGCCAATTATTATTTTATCATCATCACCAGAAGAAATCCAATCCACAGTCCTAAAACTCAAAGGAACTAGAGAATATTTCTTGATGATTTACTTAAATAAATTCAAAATTGTTGACAGAAAATTTTCCGTCAATTTCAGAAAAAATTGGTAGCTCAAGTTTTTGTTTTCTGTATAAATCAAAGTCATCATTTTCCTGTGCAAATGTGGTGGCCATTTCCTGTTTGTTTTAAACCATTGTGTAGTCACAGGAAGGTGACAACTATCTTGTCTATGAACAAGCCGCACTCGTACGTCACAGTCATCTGTCACTGAAACAAGCATCAGTTTGTGTTTCATTGGACTGATCGAGTCCACCATTCACTAAAAAATCCTATTAAGACCCAAAGTAATGTGCTCTATGTTTTTAGCAGGAAAGATTCAATTATACTTTGGGTTATGATCAAGTTCAGGTTCGAGCTCAGGTTACTTTATTTATACCTCTAGGGAGATTTTGATAGTTTAGTGCTTAGTCAAGTGCTTAGTTCTGGTTATATTTTTATTTATTGACTTTTATAGTTTGAGTATTTTGAAAGGACTGGGGTCTTGTCCTTGCCCGGAAAAATACTGCAGGGATGTTTTACAAACCTTATCCCTAATCCTCAATTTTGATCTAGAACCCAGCCCTCTCGTTGCCCTTTTTGGCACCACTGGAAGGAAGACGTGCACCAATTTAATGCCACTTACTGTCCTTCGTCTCTCTTTAGCTTGGCTTGAAGATGGGGTTAGTAAGGGGGAGAATTGATTGGGACAAGAGTACATGATGTGTTCCTGTTTTATATACGTGCTCTCTTAAATTGTCATATCTGCTGCTGTTCAAAAAGAGTATTTAGAGCATTCAGATAAAAAGTTTTCTCTGGCATTGTATGATTTTGCAATGGCACTTCCTCCAAGAGCATGACCTGGTAATGAGTGCTGATCGGGTTAGTCTACACATAGTGTCTTCTTGTTGCCCATGTTTACTAAGAAGCCAAAACTCTCTTTCCAAATGTGCAAATGTAAGTTTCTTAATGTCCTGTTTACAGCCTTTTTACAACTTGTTTGTTACTTTTAGACTTTTTAAAAATCCTTGATTAATTAACCTTAACTTCTCCACAAACTAGCACTGGGCGATATGGCCAAATGTTCTGTCCTGATATAGGTCATTTCATATCTAGATAACGATATATATCACAATATAGCATGTTCTCTGGTTATTCAATTAATAAATAGTCTATATGAAATAAGCATACGGTAATGCCTATTTTTGTATACTCCTAATAAATAATTAAATGCTTGACAAAGTAGAGTATTTTCTCATTTTAGGAACTTTAGTGAAATTATAGAGACATTTTGTTTATTAACATAGGCCTAGCCTATATTGCGATTGAAAAGTTATAGAAAAATATATACGATTAAAAAATGTTTATATCGTTACGACAATATATCGTCATATTGCCCAGCCCTACCATAAAATCTAAATGCAGTCAGACAAATAAAAAATAAAAGTCTGTAATAAATCAGACAGTCTCATTGAGATTAAGATATCAATTAATAAAGGGTTTATGAAATGTGGAATGCCTTTATGTTTAATCATTCACGTGATAACCTAAATTACTGTATTAGGATCTCTCTAATGTAACAGCCGTCATTTAATATTTTACTTTATTTTACAACATTGCTGTAGGCGTAAAGTGGCATGAAGATTGCATAATGGATAATGTGAAGGGATTGATGGACGTGGTTTTAATGCATGTCACAATGCCTCAACACATCATAAAATAACAATTACAGTCAACTCTGCATTGAGCATAGAGTAGCTGGAGCCATTATGTTAATTTATTACCTCCCTGAGAAATAAAGGAGACTCACGGCTAACTAATACATAAAGAGCAGAAAGCCGATCATAACATCTTTATAGCTGATGGATGTCGACACCAGACCTGAATCTAAAAGTGTTTCTCTTTGTCTTGTAGTGATCCGTATACAAGACTGTCTCTCTATGACCCAATCAATGGAGAAATCACAAGTCTTCAGACTAAAACAGTAAAAAAGGTGAGATTTTCACTTTTGCAGTGACACTGGTTTTATTTGTGGACTCCTGTTTTATTTTATAGATTTTATTTTCCTTTCCTTTACATGTCACAAGAAGACACTGGACCCAAAATGGAATGAAGAATTCTTTTTCAAAGTAAGTGAAACTTACTAACTTTTAAAATGCATCTGTGTATGTTGTGTGGATGTACACTCATGTATATGCCAGGACATCATCTGTGGCATTTCATTAGAGGAAACTGGATTCATTTACTGTATATTTTATCATATCTAACAATGAAAATGCTAAAACTTGTGCTGTTGGCTTTGTTGACCATGACTCATTGTTGAACCCAGTACTTCAGTGTTTGATTTTACAATCTATATCATGTTTCAGGTTGATCCCAGGAAGCATCGCCTGCTGCTGGAGGTGTTTGATGAGAACCGCCTGGTAAGTTTTCTTTTATTTAGTTATGTTCAACCTCTCTGTGTATTATGTCGATATACTGAATGTTTTTGGTCATAGCTTGTTGGGTCTAGTTCTGTTTCTACAAAGTACAACGTGTGTGGAAGGTTTGGTTTACTTTAGAGCTGCAACTAATGATAATAGTCCTTATTAATCTGAAGGTTATTTTCTTGACTAATCGTTTGGTCTATAAAAATTTCAGAAAAGAAATGCCTCTACGCCCAAGAAGATGTCTTTAGATCGTTGTTTTTTCCTGACCATCAGTGTAAAACCAAAGATATTCAGAATTGTTATCACATAAGAAAGAGAAAAGCTGCAAATCCTCACATTTGAGAAGCTAGAACAAGGGAATGTTTTTTTTATTTTGTTTGAAAAATGACAAACGATTAATCTATTACCAAAATAGTTGTCGATTGATTTACTGATTTATAGACTAACTGTTGCAGCTCCAGTTCACCTGCAGGAAGTGTTTAAGTCTGTTTCCTAAGGTGAAAAACAAAATATGCTTTGTCACCTTCCACCAAAGCTCATTTTAAGTGCACAGAGTGCACAGGGGACACAGCCATGCCATCCAACCTGCTGCACATGGTGTCAGTTTCTTAGAATTAACAAGTGTTTAGTTAACTATATGATGCTCAAAAGCACTTGGCAGAACAAATCTTTGATGATGAACAGGAAGTAGTGGAAATCAATTTTAAGAGCTACACTTCTTGGAGCGACCTCTTAATTGATAGCTGTAATGTTGATAGTTGTAACACACTCAGCATATTGGACACAGCCCAAAGATGTTCAACCCAGGAAATAGTCTCACAAAGGTTTGGAAATTTGAAACGGATAGATTTACAGAAGAGCTTTTACTCCTATTTCCTATTTTTAGGAAATAAGATGTCATTACGGCGATGGCAGTGGCTGATGTTTTTCTGTTGTGTCGCATCAATTTTGCGCTGGATAAATGTTGTGTTGGTTATTTGCGGTTAGACTCGAACACAAGTAGCCCCGAAAACCAGCTGCTGATTCGGAGACGAAGCCAATGGCTGGATACGGCTCTGGCATGACTTAAAAGTGAAAGAAAAAAGCGGCTGTGTGGGAGATTTACTGTTAGTGTTAGTGTCTGTTAGTCACAGAGAAAGATTAGCGACAATAACTTTGTATTCTGTATTAAAAACACGAGGTGAAAGATAGCCCTATTTCTGTTTCTAATCACTTTTACATTTACATTTAATTTATGATTAAGTTAGTTACTAAGTTAGTACTGAAACACTCTTCTCATTAAGTAGGTATTTGTATAGCGGGCTAAAAAGTCCTGGAGGAGTTATTTTTCAAAAGAATGTTTTTCATTAAAAAAAAAAAAAAAGGTTATATTAAAGATTTGAATTTGAATTTATGCTCATTCAAAGATAGTGTAATGAAATGCTGAATGGCCTAACAGTTCACTTCTTATAAAAGTATTATAAACAAAAACATTGGCTATCAGCCAAATTGTTATTTTAAACATCGGTATCAGCCCTGAATTTCACAATCAGTGCATCTCCAGCGTATACCTTAAAACTGTGAATGCCAAACAAGGCAACGTGTCATATTACAAACCAGTGTTAGGTTAACATTAGTTTGTCTGCCTGATACAGCCGCCCTTATTATGCCATGACATGTGAGATATTGTTGGAAAACTGAATCCCTTATTATTAAGAGCTGTAAATACGGGCAAATCTGTCTGCCTTAAGGGCATCCTAACGCCTGTGTGTGGTTGGAGATAGAAAGAGTCATATATCAGGTCGAGTGGTTGAATATCATGTAGATTATGGAGATACTATGCGTAATGATAAGTTGTTAAAGAGTTTCTGTTGTGACACAAATGTATAGAATTCTTGTATTTAGCAGCGGCTCGGTACGAGATTGTTGTGTGATTGTGAGTTTTGAGATAGGAGACTGCAGTGAATATAGATCAGTGTTTTCTTATTGATTTCACGGTTAATGAGCAGCTATGTTAAACCTTTTAGGAATGCCACGTTGTAGCATGATCTCAGTTGAGCTGCTGACCCAGTTTGATGCTGGTGCGATGCACAGCAGGTCCTGGGACACCTGAGCAGCCTGACCGCAGGGACGGCTCCACTGCTGTCTGCTCGCTGTGCTGTCTGTATGTTATACAAACACAGTCAAGCCAACAGGAACGTTAAAGAGTCACTAAATATCACCTAACCTCCGGCATATTGAATGTGGATAATGGCATGTAGTGCATTAATCACATTGTCATCTCTCAGTTAACATCTTGTGATTAATGTGGATATTGTTAAATTGGCAAACCACATTTCACTCATTTGGAAAAAAAATACAGTATTAACAAAGTAAGAGATTGCGTAGCTAGTGCACCCTAACCTTACACTCAAGATTATTTATTTTTTCTTCATTTGTGACTACATAGCCACACATATTGTATGAAGCAATTCATAAAATATTTTTAGAAATATTTTTTATATATATTTTTTTTATTTCAATGCCCATTTACAGAAATACCTCTATACACACATAATACATATTAAGTAAAACATTTTTAAAAAGACTTAGTAAAAGATGAACTATAATAATAATGGCTAATAAATTAAAATGAAGAGATAAATAAATAAGAATGAAATAAAAGAGAGCAATACTGTAAGTAAAAATGTATAAAAAAATTTAAAAAGTAAAAAAAAGATAAAAAAATTTAGAAAGATTTACAGTAAAAGAAGAGATTAACAATACTATACTTTTTCTAAAAGGAAAGGTAGTATTGTTCCATGTATACCCTGAGTTAATATAGTAGTTATTATATCTTGTCGTTTTCTTACTGAGTTGCAGTTCCAATGAGTTTGGACATATCTTTACCTTCCCTGTGCTCCCCACTGCTTCATCAACCTGTCTAAACTGGTAGTCTGCTCAGCGCCTATAACAAGAGGCAGACTGTCAGAAGAATCAAGTCGGTGCAGAGCCATGTGTCAGTCATTTGTAAGTGTTTGTTCCATCATGCACAACGTGTCACTTTTCTAAGAGGTTCTGCACAGAACTAACAATGCTGTAAAAAATTAAATGTGATAGTTTTGTCCCGCTCCCTTCACTTGTAGTGCTTTATTTATTTTTCTTTGTAACTCTGTATGCTTGTTAGTTGTTTATAAAGGAGCTTGTACATAGTGCCATTGAACAGTTGCATCACACATTTGGACATTTGGCTTAGATTTGATTTTCATCTACAGTCCCTCGGTGCGTCAAAATATAGAATAAATAAAAACATTCAGTCCACACATTGTGTATGTTTTTATTTATTCTCCACATGTGCATTCTAGTCCACTTCAGTCCTTCTTCACTCTGTTTGTTATTGTGTTTGTAGGTTGCTTGAATGTTTCTAGAACGTGGGCGTTACTGACTCAAGGCTGCTCTTTCATGCTCTATGTACATTTAGTCAAAATGTGGAGGGTGTGTCAGCACTGAGAACGTGTTTCTGTGTACCTGTGTATCACTGCAGCTCTGACGTTCAGGAGGAATGGGAGGGAAATATAGGACACTTTGGCAGAACGTTTTGTCTCGCTAGCAGAAGAGCCCAATAATATTTGTAATCCACAGTTTGACCTTTCACCTATTGCCATTATTATAATTATTATTATTATTATTCACAAGACTTATCACATAAAAACTGGTAGATTACCACAGAAGTCTCAAGTAACACAATACTACACTGGTATTTAGGAGTGTGATGAACATTGCAGCTTCTGATCTGTCATTTTGTAAATGCTGGAAGTTAAATATATACATTTCACATATGCGGATTTCAGCTCTTCTGTGGCTTGCTGAGCAGGTTAAGCCGTTTAGTGAAGTGATTTAGTTCCAGGTGATACCACAAGTAGGCAAGAGAATACAATATACAATAGCACAATATGGAAATACCATTATCCTGGCCTAAATAACAATAACACTAAAACATACTGGAATCCCTTCACCTTACATTTATTTAAGAAGCAAATATGTTTATTGCAACAAAGATAGGCACACATCCTTTTTTAGTGGACATCCTTTTGTTACATATTCAAAATAATGGAAATTCACCACGATCAACTTATTGTGTGTTTTTATTGTGATCTGCAATGAAATTCTATATTGTCCAATCACTGACCACTAGAGACCCCGTAATCTAACAACAGTGTTGTCCCTTCTGGATACACTCAATTAATTACATATTCAGAATCAGACGCACACTAATCTAAATAGGATACTTTCTAGGATTTAATTTCTGCTATCGCATGCTGGCATGGAGATGTCTGCGTCCTGTCTCTCTTCTCGAGACGACATAAATAGAGGGTATGCACCCTATGCAGAAGTTGCCATGGTTACTCCCCCTTGACTGAATGGCCATCATGAATTCACTTGGAAAACATTTCTAAAATGGTAAAGAGCTGTTGTGCAACAGACTGCAAAAACAGGATTCAGGAAGAAGTTTCTACCCAGAGCAGAAGGCTAAAGAGAAGAAAAGCAACTAGGGCTGCACAATATTGGATAACGCTGCAATATTTTTTACCTTCTACTATATTTTGCAATTGAAAAAATACAGGAATTTTCGCCAGATAGCTACGAAGTTATTGTTATTGGTCAACACCATCCTTTCTGTAGCCGTAATATTTCCATACAACTGTTGTTGCGTTTCGTTTTGCAACTAAATCTTACATTTCTGCTTTTTTCTCCTGTTCCTCGCTCATTTTCAGTATGTGCTCGATGACTAGCAAGGCCTGCTTTGGTTGTTTGATAAATTGATCAACAATGATTGTGATTGGTGTGATTGGTGGTTTGCTGTGCATGCAGAAGCCTGCATGTCACTTAGCAGCAACAAAACTATGTGTATCTAGGAACTCTTAAAGCGGAGTAAATATGTTCTGTCAGACAGACTTCTGGAAAATGAGAACTGTGCAAGTTTTCCTTTTTGTATAAAGCAGCAAAGAAAGTTACATAATGTGTTTGAGTTAATTTGCCTTACTTGACATTGCAAGTCCTGCAATTGCAGCCATACTTTCCAATACAAACACACTATTCTCTAAAAGTACAAAAAACTTGTCCAGGCCTATCCTGGTGCAACCAGACAACCAGAATATCCTCTGAAGCCCAGGTGGTTTTAATCAGGCTGACAAGTCCCGCTTTAAGGTATCTACATACTTGCAGGCGTTGTTCAGTAATGATACTCAGATGTATTCTTCTGCCCTCATGTGTGTAGCTGAACAGCTATGCAGCGAGCTAAACACACTTCCACTACAGTTTGAAGACAGTGGATTGCACTGGAAGATTTTACTGGAAGCAAAATGAAACTGTGAAAACAGTATTTGACAAACAAATTCAATGAGCGTGAATACAAAACAGAAAATGACGAGATTCTGTAAAGAGTACTTTGACAAGGTAACTGGATTCATAAAAGTATATAGTAGCTGTCAAATGTTTACATTGTGCTTCTTATAAGGATAGTTAAAATATCATATGTCCCCGTAGGAAGTAAAGCACAGTAATTAAACTAGAACGTGATGTTATCACAAGTCGTTGGCCTAATTTATTACAGCTGCACCTGCTGACTGACCGAGCCATCTTGTGACACATGTCTCATGTCCACCCTCCAGAGAGTTTATTAAATATAGCTCATTCTTTAGTGTTTCCTGTTTCAATAGGCCTCATTCAACAATATCTCCCTGAATTTTTTATTAAATTTGTTCTCGATAAAGGTGCTGAGAAAAGTCTACGTCAGATTCATGGCGTGTTCTTAAAACCGTAGAATTGTTCGTACCTGTGTTCTTATAATGATGAATCACATTGTGAATTGAGACAGTGCAGTTGATTCTAATTAGCCAGGTAAACGCTCCGTCAATCCATGTATCAAAGTCCAATAAAAGTTGAGAAAATGAAGTCAAGAATGCATAAAGGTAAAGAGTGTGGAAGTACTTCTGCAGGAAGTGGAAACCAAACAAGTCATATTTAGTAGTGTCAGTAGTGGATATCAAATTTAAAAAAGAAGGATACATGGAAAGCTATTACTAAGAATTATTTAAAAAAATCTATCAAAATGATAAAAAAAATATTATTACAATTTAAATCCTATATTATATAACTGTAGAATTGAAGAAAACGCAATAACCAATTATTTTGCACGAAATATCCACATGCAAATGTGCTTAAGTGTGTTTGTAGATTAATTTCTTGCCTAAAAACAAATCCCAAATAAGAAACCGTTGGTGAATGTTGGCGTAAGGAAGACATTTCTTCTTAAGATGAATGAATGAATGGTGAATGAGGCCCATGTGTTCATGCTGCCAGATTCAATGTGTATATTACAGGCGGCTTTGCTTTATTATTGGCCTAGTAGACCATGACTTTGCATGAATAGTGTTGGTGTGTGTCACCAATCTTATCTTATGGCCTACGCACCACCATCAATTTTTGGCTAGATGACTGATTGATAGCCGATCACGAGGTTTCCTGGTAGTTTGTCATGTTGGTTTAAAAAAAAAAAAAGAACAGGCAGCTGCAGCAGCGAAGTGTCCTCTTGTGAATCATGTCTTTATCCTGGCTGTGTCTCTTACTATGAAACTGATTTGGACACAGAGTAATGCCCTGGAATAGGCCAGCCTGACTCACAATAGGCTGCCAATAATAAATAGGACTGTCAACAGCCATGGAGAGGAAATCAGACCAGCACTGACTGTTACATGAGGTGTCATATAACATGTGCCGTGTCACTGCCGACGCTCGGTCTTATCTTTGTGTGTGCAATAATATGTGACAGCTTACTTTCTCTCTGTAACACACTCTTGGTTCTTTTTCAACCAGATAACATTTTCTGAAATATTTCTTTGCTTTAGTTGTACTTTTGTATGACATCATTTTGCTGACTTTTGTAGTTTGCACTCACTTTCCTGCATATTTTCACAGGCTATGGTGGTTTCATTTATTGTGTGCTATGTGGTTTTGGGACCCATTCCTCAGTTTGATTCAGAATTATGTTGAAAGTCATTCCCGTTTGATTTCCTGTAATTCAATAGGAGTGGGTAAAAATATTTGTGGGGGCACCGAGCAGCAGAAACATTAGAAGCATAGCCGCAGCAGGAAGTAGATACTTGAGTCAGTAGCCTGAGGCAGATGTAACTGTTTGCCAGAGCTTCAGTCTACAATGCAACATAGAGGGCTACCCTGTTGTTGGTTTCTCCAAAGGGGTGAAAAGGAGTGAGGCGGCTGTTAGATATTAATCTGGATGGAATTTAGGAAGTGGAGTTAACAATTAGCTAAATTAAGTCATAAAGCAATTGAAGCTTTAGAGTAGTTTTCCATATAGGGTTTCCCTAAAGTAGCTAACCTCTGGGATTGCTCTTGTTTCAAAGGTCGTATGTTTGGGTCACGTCTCCAAACAGAACCACCTCCTCTGACTAAAAGCTGAGATCAGCCTGGAGAGGAATGTAGGTTGTCACCAGAGCTATTTTGGCAATGTACAACCGCTAATGATTGTGATCACAGAGCAGAGCTCGCAGCAGTTGCTTTGCTTTCCTTTTTTCCTGCCAGCAAGTTTGATCATGCAGCTCTCACCAGCGCTGCAGGGATTAGAGAGTTAAACGAATGGCACGTCGGCTACGCTTGCATTTTGCGTCAAGGAGAAGCAACACGGACCCTCTGTCAGAAAGCCTCAGCAGCCATGGTGAGGAGAGCGGAGTCAGTGTGTCAGCTCGTAGCCCCCCAGAGAGTCTGGCGCACAGTTCTGTCCTCTTGAAGGTGACTCCTCTGTCACCAGACTACGCTAATTTACAGCTCTACTCTTCAGTATTCATACCCAGGGTTAACACCAGAGGATTTAGTAAGAAGAGCATTCTGCAGATCTCGCTGCAGCCCTGTGGAAAGCTCAGTGGAGAGCTGGATGGCAGTATAGAGGATGGAGACCGGGGGGCAAGTGAAGGAGAAGCAGGCAGCGGCTGTGACGGAGGCTCGTGCAGCAGCAGCATGGCCAGCGATGCCGGGTACTGTAGCAGCAACAGCATCTTTGAGCCAGAGGCTTCAGAAAAGCACAGGGCCACCCAGGAGAGGAGTCTCCTCCGCTGCAAGTCCAAGGTCCCGCTGAGACGGTGCTCCTCATTGGTTATATTTCCAAAGAGCCCCTGCAGCACCCCACCTGCTTCCCCAGTCGATCCTGTGGCTCTACCGGCTCTCCCACCAGCGAGGGGGGCTCATCAGTCATCTCTTCCGACATCTGCCAGTGAATTCTCACAGGATTATGAGGAAATGACTTGCAACGGGTCCACCACCACGGCAGTAAGTGGCCATCGTCTCCCAAAAGGAAGCTGTTTAGGCGAGCTGAGGGACACTAAACACATAGTGCAATTTAATATTCCTTTACAGGATGAACCGAAAGGCACAATGGAGGACAGGAGTAAAATAAGGGAACTGTCATCTACTCCAGACAGATCAAATCGTCACTCTAGCAGCGTGCTGCTGCACTTTGCCCACCAGAGACCAATGGTGTCAGAGAAAGGAGCTACAACCACGGCTACAGTCAATGTGGAATATCCTGAGGCTCCTAACCCAGCCGCACACCGGGAGGGGGAACACGACCCTCGCAAAAAACTCTTTCGTAGTACCTCCGCTTGTTTGTTCTCCTCAACTAAACCATCAGAGAAAAAACATATGGTCTGTTCTTCAGGAAAAGGCCAGGAAATGCCAGAGGAAAACCATTGTCACCGTGTCATACAAAGGAGCTTTTCCCTGGAGGTGCCCTACCCTAACACTGGAATTTCATGTCACGTTTCCAATCCAAAACTCAGTAGCCCTCACTCTCCACATGTGCACATTCATTTATCTCCTTGCTGCCCAGCTAAGTTGCCTAGCTCTGTTACTGATGTAAACACAAGCCACAAAGGGAATAATACACCAAAGAGCCCAGTTCAAAACACCAAGGTGAGTGTTGAGTTTCTTCATTGGAACTTGCTGATGCTCCCTGACCAACAGGAATGAACTGAAATACCAGCAATTTAACAATGAATTGAGAGTCAAACGACTTTCAACTTAGCATTTACATGACATATAATGGCCCTGTGATGAGATGGTGTGTAGTCTCCTCTAATGTTGTTTAACTGGTTCAAGTACATTCCATACTGCTTTGGTTTGACAGCTCAGGTGACACCACTTAGATTGTTGCTTTCATGTAATGTAATGAGTAAAATTAAAGTTGGACTTCAATGAGTACTGTAAAAAACAAATGCATTCATTTTGGCTTTATAAGGTTGTTACAATACCAGAATTTTAAACTTCGATAAAATTCTTACAATACTAGTATAAATAAATTATAATCGATTTAATTATATCGTGTCTATCGATACCACGGCAAAAGCAAAAAAGATTTTTTTTTCTTTCTTTCTTTTTTTTTTAATTTTTTTTTTAAATCGGCAGCCCAGACACAGTGTTGGTACAGAAAAAGCCACTTAACATATAACAAAACATTTGTAGTAATGTAAATAGTATATTCATAATAAAACACAATTGTTTCATCCGTGCAGCCTTGGGTTGAAACTCTGTATAGATCTACTAAAAGTTCAAGAGATCACTTTTCTAAATATGCTTCAATATGGAATATAAATGCTGTGATAATGGTTCACTCCTTCACTGCCCGCCATTCAAATGCTTAAAAGTCTGTTTACTCAGCGTCGGCCATTAGACCCACCGCAAGCTAGAGCGACATTCAGTAACTGAGAAGATCGCTACAGCTAAGTCATGCAATTAACAAGCCCAATGAGGACAAACATGCAGAGGTATGTGGTTACATTACAGTAAAGCCATTTGCATATTGGTTTCCAAGAAAAGTGAGAGTAAAAACCAAAAGTTGCCCGTCGTTCATCTTGTGAGTCTGTTCGTTTTTTGGTGTGTGTGAGCGCATGCTCAACTTTAGAGTAGTTCTCCATTTTTACTATTCTGTTAGCGCTATGAGTAATCGACTTAAGTATTTACCCCGGCTAATTTTAGTGGTGGGAAAAGCAGTGCCCCTTGCTGATATAAATACAGTGCCTCTGAAATATTCTCCCTGACTCCAGTTAGTCTGGTGGTCTGTAGCACTGCCCAGTCCCGTGGATTCAAATTTAACAGCATGATACTAGAGCAGCGCACAGTCATGCCAGCCATCTGTGGACATGGTGTGTGTGTGTGTGTGTGTGTGTGTGTGTGTGTGTGTGTGTGTGTG
>CALSBV010010478.1:13127649-13214115 GCA_943590825.1 Bovichtus diacanthus
GTGTGTGTGTGTGTGTGTGTGTGTGTGTGTGTGTGTGTGTGTGTGGCTCACCCCCGCCCTCGGTCACACAGACACAGACCTGCAGCTCTTTATACATCCATGACACAGACAGAGAGCAGAGGAGAGAGACGGAGACAGCGATGTAACCTGGCCGCCACATTTTTTTTAAGTCCCAACATCACCTGCACACCTGCGTTATTGGCTGGAGGGACACTCAGATCAAAGCAAAAATAACAATAAAATAAGAAAATACAGGCAGGGTCTCTGCAGATTCAGACACAACCACACACTTGTGAGTCAGAAGGGATGATTGTAGAGGGGTTTCTTTTTTTATGAGTCTGTACATTGTTTTTTTTAGGAATATGTGGTAGTATACCTTTAATGGCGGCAAGGGGCTTTTTCCAAGGAAGCCACAAAAGAAATACAAAGCCAAAATTTCATTTTCACAACAAGAAAGGATCTCAGCAATCAAAATCTGTGTGTCATGGTGGCAACTTAATCGATAGTGTCTGAAACATGTAAGTATGAAACTGAAACACACCCTGCTTGTTTTCCTCCGAACAGGAAGATCCCAGGCTAAAGATTCCTGTGCACATGAGGAGGAGACCCTCACTCGACCCATCTGATCTCGGCCCTCTGCCGGTAAATTCATTAGTCAGAGAAAATCAGTAACCAATCAATTGAAACACATTTATCAACTTCAGGCTTTAGATTATGTTTTATTTAATAGGCTAAAACCAACTTATTAATGAATGTGATATTTTCTTCCCTCTAGCCTGGCTGGGAGGAGAGGGTCCACTCAGATGGGAGGATCTTCTACATAGATCACAGTGCGTAGGACATTTTAAACTAAGATTACATATTGGAATGAATGAATAATATGTCTAGAGAGATGAAGTCCCTCCCCTTCTGGCGGACCACCAAGAGACCTTATTGTGTAAAAAATATATACGGTAGTCAACGGCGAGAGAAAAATAAATAAAATTTGTGCTCATTTGAATTGTGCCATGAATGACAGATATGTTTGTCAAATGAATACTTTTGCAAGTCAACAAAGTCGCAGTTTATCGTAAAAGTGTTGAACGCCAACACTGAAAATACATAATTAAAAAGACTTCACACCCAAAAGTTGCGTAAAAGACTTTTTCTCTTTTGCTAAAGCTGAGATGTCTGTGTGTTTTGTACCGGGATGCACTCGCACACGCAACGGCTGATAAAAAGACCAGAATAAAGTAAGATAACGTTACATCTGTGCGTGGAACAATGAATTGTCTTTGAAATTGATAAACATCTTTTGTGTAATTCATGGCATATTTCAAACAAAATCCCTAAAATGATTCGTCTCTCGCTGTCGTACATATTTGTTCTGGAATAATGTTGGTGGACGCCGGACAGGGAGGCACTCCACTCTATAAGTTTGCATGTTATTGAATGGCCTTGGATGTGTTATATTCCACAGACACCAGGACCACACAATGGGATGATCCCAGATTACAGAACTCAGCTATAACCGGACCAGTGAGTATATATTCTATTTGCAGATTATTCTCCAGTAACATGATATTAGCACACAATGAAAATAGTTCACAGGTTTTCTGTGAATACGTATCACTGACCATAGTGTAGGTCATAACGTTAAGATAGGATTTGACACTGAACACTGCCCTTTGTCGATTATAGGCAGTGCCTTATTCCAGAGATTATAAACAGAAGTATGACTACTTCCGGAAGAAGCTGAAGAAGCCGGTGAGTGTCCTCAAAGAGCAAATGTAGATGTGATTGATAAAACTATTGTTGGCGTCAGCTTTACTTCTGATATCACTTTCACATGTGCTGCATGTGTTCAACCTGTAGATGATCGTAACCTTTCTTCTTAATGAATGCAATACTTTTCTACGTAGGCTGACATCCCAAACCGCTTTGAGATGAAGATGAGACGTAACGCGGTGCTGGAGGACTCGTACCGACGCATCCTCTCAGTGAAGAGGGCCGACCTGCTGAAGGCACGACTGTGGGTGGAGTTTGAGGGAGAAAAGGGACTGGACTATGGGGGCTTGGCCAGGGAGTGGTTCTTCCTCATGTCCAAGGAGATGTTCAACCCGTACTACGGACTGTTTGAGTATTCTGCCACGTGAGTCCTAACACTGCCTTTGTTTTATACCGCCATGGTCTTATGTTATACATCCTCAGGTGTGTTTAAACGAGTACAGACATCCAAAACAGTCTTGTATTGCACAGCCCATTCACATTTAGAGGAACATGGACTGGTACTCTCACTTATATGAAGGAATAGACTGGAGAGTGCACTAGAGGAGAAATACTTTGTTTTTTCATCTTAAAAAAATGTAAATCTCCACCACTGATGTAGAAGAGAATGGAGACTTTTTAATGCTACTGCAGTATTCATTGATGTATATGGGCATGGTGCAAATATGGGTACTGATTTTAAATATTTATTATTATTAAGTAGGGTTTTTCTTATATTATGCATTCAATGTATTCTATTTCAATCTTATTTTTATCTTTTACTATTGTTTTGTTTTATGTTCCATCTTATTTTCCATTAATTATGTCATTCTATCCTTGTTTTTAAGTTAATTTTATGTCTATTTTCCTCTAATGTAAAGTTATTTGTGCTGCATTCTTGTATCAAAGGTCCTATACAAATACAGTTTATTATTATTATTTTATTAACAGTAAATGAAAGACAGAGGACAGATATTCTGCTTCTAGGTCTAGAAATGCCAGAGAAATCTGTGAAAATACAAAGTCAGAGACACACACGTAATGGATCTCTGCTCATATCGTGCAGTCACAGACTCTGTGGCTTTTATATTATTGCTCATCTTTTTTCGCTGTCCAAATCCACAAAATGTGGTCTGGAAAACTGTAATTGTGAAATGGAAAATGAGTTGGGATCAATCCTCCATGGAGCACTTTGTGCTATTTACAGAACTTTGGAAAATACAAACTTTAAGTCAGAAAATACCCACAGAATCACAGGATTGTATTTCTTCTAATGGTGGCAATTTAAAAATACACATCAAAGAACTGTAATTATATTTTGACAGAAACCCTGGAAAGCTGATTAAGGAACATATTTATTGTTTTGTGATTTGTCTTCCAGGGACAACTATACACTGCAGATTAACCCTAACTCAGGTTTATGTAATGAGGACCATCTGTCCTACTTCAAGTTCATCGGCCGCGTGGCAGGCATGGCCGTGTATCATGGCAAACTGCTCGATGGTGAGTGCCACCTCGTTGTACGAATGTTGTCATCGGGGCAGAGGGAAGATCAAAGGGATTGGAGCAAATTGTGTGATTTTATAGATTCTGACATTTTTGTTTGTGTCCTTGAAAGCTTTCTTCATTCGGCCTTTCTACAAGATGATGCTGCAGAAGCCGATCACTCTGCAGGACATGGAGTCTGTTGTGAGTGTCACATTTTTACCCTGCAAATAATTACATTTTAATTAAAGTAATGTTCTGCCGCAAGTTATATGTCAATCAAAACAATAACAAAAGATGGCGTCGTGAAGTAACGTGACATCATGGGAGTTGTCTTCACCAACATTTCCATCATTGCATAGCGGGAGCCGTATTATCTCCAAAACAAACAGACCCGGTGATTAAAAGCGGTAAAATCACTGATTAAAGCAGTTTCACTTTAAAAATCATTGTTTCTCTGAGGTTGCATCCAGCATCAAGATCCAGACGTACGAGGACTAAAATCCTTTATCCCGTAAAAATTTACATTTTAAAAATGACCAAGAGCTTAAAAAAGGGTATTGTCAAAATGTGGCGTAAAACTAGATATAAAGTCAATTTATGACGTCTCCTGGCAGACAACCACAACTCCACGCAAAGGGCATACAACGCCATTACAGGCATTAACTTGATTAAAATGACAGATTTCTCTATATTCCATATGTATGTAGTTCTTTTTAGACATTTAGAAAGGTTCCACATGATATGTTTAAGTGAACACCTTGGATCAGGTCATCTGGAAGACGTCTTTTCTGTTTGTTGTCTTTAGGACAGTGAATATTTCAACTCCTTGAAGTGGATTTTGGAGAACGACCCGACAGACTTGGATTTGAGGTTCACCATAGACGAGGAGCTGTTTGGACAGGTTTGTTCGGACGTCTTTGCCTAAACAACTTCACCTCCTCAGCGATTTGTGATACGAGGTTCTCTGTGTGATTTACAAGATGTATCCTATTCTTCCTGTTTAGACTCACCAGCATGAACTGAAGCCGGGCGGCACAGAGATCGTCATCACTAATGACACCAAGAAGGAATACATCCAGTGAGCAACAGAAACAAAACATTTTCATTGTCTTCAAAGTGTTGAAATGATGGTTTGACGCTAATCTGCTGATTTCTGTCTGACAGCCTGGTGATGCAGTGGAGGTTTGTGAACAGGATACAGAAGCAGATGACTGCATTCAAAGAGGTTTCGATTCATCTCATGCATTTGTAACATGTAGACACCATTACACATTATAAAGTAAGAATGAAAGTCAGAGTTTTGTTTTGTTCTACAGGTAAAATAATACACAGCAAATACGACAATATGACGACATTACAATATAACCTCACAAAAAGAGAAGAAAACAACAATTGGACAATCAAGAAGATAACAAGACACAATGAAATGAATAGGATCCTGTTAGTAATTCAAATAATTAGGTTGACTATACATTTAAAAACTGAAATATACATTTAGAGCGTATTTAGTGTTTTGTAAAGTCAAACTCTTCACAAGAGCAAATTCTTTCCCATTTCATGTTGTGTTTTGCTGTTTTGTAATGGTATGCAGCAATTATTTTTTTACAAAAGAAATTGGCTTTTCAATGTATTTTTCAGGAAACTTTCAGATTCAGATTAGTTGTTGAATATACATATTTGACCTAAAATAATAACTGCATTTATTATATGGGGAGAACCCTCAACATAATGTTTAAAGGTGGACATTTGAAATGAATGATGAATATGTTTGTGTTTTAGGGATTCTTTGAGTTGATACCACAAGATCTGATCAAGATCTTTGATGAGAACGAGCTTGAGGTGAGTTTTCTGTCCGATGCGCTGAAATTAACATTCAAATAAATTCCAGAAAGATGAGTAATGATGCACCGGACGTCTTGTCGTCCACAGCTGCTCATGTGTGGTCTTGGAGATGTGGATGTCAATGACTGGAGAGAGAATACCAAGTACAAGAACAGCTACTGCTCCAACCACGTCGTTATCCAGTGGTTTTGGAAAGTAAGACAACTTTGCATGCGGGAGCCAAGCTGAGCTGTGTGCACCTCTCAGAGTTTACTCTGCTTTTCAGAAGAGCTTCGTATCAGTTATTTCTTTCTTTTCCTCTTTGTGCTGTTATAGACGGTGCTGCTGATGGATGCAGAGAAGCGAATCAGGCTCTTGCAGTTTGTGACGGGAACATCAAGAGTCCCAATGAACGGCTTTGCTGAACTCTATGGTGCGATAACGCTTTTTATTACTGCCAACTACATTGTTGTTAGAAAGTGGTTTCTTGCTTAATGTCTAAATCTGGATTATTCTCTCCTGTATCCACTTATGATATAAAATTAAGTGAATAAATATATATATTATATTATTATTATTATATATAATATACTATACTTTACTGTCGACACTTTTTTAATTCACAGGTGGCTTGAACTTCTTTTTTTGTAAATTAATTCCAGATAAAATCAAGTTGCATGTGTTTGATGTTTGATGGTTTTGTTTTCCAGGGTCTAATGGACCACAGCTGTTCACCATCGAGCAGTGGGGAACGCGTGATAAACTCCCCCGAGCCCACACATGGTGAGCACTTCACTCGCATTTTTTTC
Organism: Bovichtus diacanthus; assembly: GCA_943590825.1. Taxonomy (NCBI): domain Eukaryota; kingdom Metazoa; phylum Chordata; class Actinopteri; order Perciformes; family Bovichtidae; genus Bovichtus; species Bovichtus diacanthus. The sequence goes on from CALSBV010010478.1 coordinate 13,133,514, forward strand.
GTTAATATTTTCCGACATTTAAAAAGGCTTAGGCAGAATGTGGCAAAAAAAACCCACAATTGTTTACCTTTCTTTCTGCTGTCATTTGCTACAAATGTGTTGGTTCAGTTTAGCAGTGAGGTTTGTGGTAAAACCAGAGATTTCAGGAACATTAACAGAATATTATTAATAAATTATAATAATAAACTTTATTTCTATAGCACTTTTCAAAACACGGTTACAAAAGGCTTTACAGAACAAGATGAAATCGTATACGCTGACAAGAAAAAAACATTAAAAAACATTTTTTTTAAAAAGACAGAACATAAGCCGTGAATAAAACAAAGTGTATAATAAAAACATTTTATGTATAATATTATTATATATCTAAAATACTATCATTTTACTGTAAAGTGGCAAAGACATTTTTATGTCGTGTGCACAAGATCCATTCTTGATAATAATCGGTACATGCAAGATTAAAAAAGATATACTTTGGGGCTGCAGGCGCTCAGAGAAATAATATGGCATCATTACAGTTGTACATCAGCTCTGATTGACACGTCACTGCACATTGTGCTTTGCTTTCTTCATCTTAGCTTACACTGATGTTTTGTGTGACATTGATGATGAATAAATGAATGAATAATAATAAAAAAGATTAGTACACTATGTTATCTAATTGAGCATACAGTGGGTTGAAGCCCTCTAGTGGCTGGATGCAGTCATACCTCCCACTCTGGAACTCTCAGTGAGACACGTCAGTATTTAAGGGAGAACTCCACTGATTTTAAATATCAAAGTCACAGAGAATGCAAAAGCTGCGATTGAGTTGCATTATGGGAAGTGGTATTTGGAGCTTGATGCATACCAGGGACTAAATGTCAGAATCCGATTTACTGTTGGCAATACATACTGACTATGAATAAGTATTTTATACAATTCATACACCCGAACTATCCCTTTAAGAATTGTGAATGAGCAAATAGCAGCTGAAGTTGGTCCTGCAAGTGTTTATCTTTTATGTCTTCTGCTTGTATGTGATTTATTGTCTTTACTTTCACCTCGTAAAGCTTCAATCGACTGGACCTGCCTCCTTATGAGTCTTTTGAGGAGCTGAGGGAGAAACTTCACATCGCCATCGAGAATGCACAAGGCTTCGACGGGGTGGATTAGAGCTGGAACTGTAATTGAGCTGAACAGACATTACTGCATGATGTGGTGAAAAATAACTTTATGAGAGAAACAAGCTGTGCGTCAGATTCGGGTCTTAACCTGCCAGCTGTGTGACAGATGAAGGAAAGTCACACAACCTTCACTTTGCTCCTCTGTTGAGGCACACAAGGAGAAAGGACATGAAATCTGGTGTGACGGAGGTATTTAATCACTATACGTGTTCTAAAGTTTACAAAGCAAAAATGCAAAGCTGTATACTGTATAACAAAAACCTTAAAAAAAAACATTAGTTTCATTTGGGCTGAATTGCCTCAGAAAAACTTCTCACGTACTTGTGAGGTTTTATCTTCACGTTGTTGTAAATCCTACACACCGGTCCTGAAAAATGTAAAAGATAAAGGCAGTAACTTGTCAGAAGTTTAAGAAACCTGGAAAATAAATTGGCAATTCAACCTAAATAAAACCGATGTGAAGATATTTGTTTCCTATCATTTAAGTTCTATACATAATTATACATTTTTCATTCCATCACACTAGAGTCACTGATGCAAATCCCAAATATATGCACCTCAAAGGCATTGTTAGCAAAAATGTGAAAGTTATATACAAGTTTTTGCAACTACACTTTAGGAAAGTGTGTCATTTAATCATTTTAATAGTAATGTACCAGGACCAGTAAAAGGCTAAACTAATTATACATTTGTAGTTTGTATCTGACTACATGCAGTGTTAGATTGTGCTAAAATACGATGCATAATTGTACATATTGACATACGATCATTGAATAGTTTTTCAGTAATTACATAAATATACTGTACATACAAAATTAACTTGGAGCATTTTCTTGTTAAAACTATTCCCTCAAAGTTGTGAAATTGGCAAAGAGCGCTTCATTTGTGCACCTCTACGCTGATGCGTCATCTTCTTTGATGGTCAGTGCCCACTCATACTCAAGTTCAACACTGGCAGTCTGTGTATCAGAGGAATAAACAAATACACACAATATCTCCCGGCCAGTAGCTTACAGAAACATTAACACACACAGTATGTTAGTATGTTAGAAAGTATGTTGCCTTTTTTTTTTTTTTCAATGAGTGATATCATTTTGTTTTCCTCTACTCATCATGGGTGTCTAATTGCAGCACGGTGCTCTATTTTTAAGAGTACAACTTAAAAAAAAAAAATAGTTTTGTTGGTTGTCAAAATGTGTACAGAGTTTTGTCTGTTTTCAAAATGAGTAATCACTTGTTAATACCTTTGTAGGAAAGTAACTGTACTCCAGCAGTAGTTTTAACATTTTCTGAATGGTAAAACATGTGTTTACACTACCTGCCATGTTTACAGGTCCGTGATAAAACAAGATCTCGTGGCTGGTTCTTGTCTCTCTGACAACACAATTTTATACTTTATGCTTTTATAAAGTGAAGCACTTTGTTAATATCGATGAGTCTTACTTCCGAACTGTCTGAATCTTTGCCAATCTGTCACCTGCAGACTGCTTAAATCGCTTTCAGAAAATGATCCTATGCTTCAAGTGCACATGTGTCTAAATGTTTACATGTGAACATTGCTGAAAATAAGCACATTCTCTTCTTTCACTTATATTTAAAGTTAATACAGAGGCCTTCGTTTGTAATGTATTGTAGAATCTGATTGTTTATTGATGTTTTAATCTCTAAATGGAAGTACTGTTATATATCTATTGTCTACTGAATAATAATGAATAGATCAACACTTCATTTCTTCTATATCAACTTTTCTAATAAGAATTTAAATATAACACCTATAAGTGCATTACAACAACAACAACAACATACATGCAACATATATACAAACAGTTTAAAGGGCAGAATGAACTGTAGCTGTTAAATCACGATTTGATGACCTATAGCACACCAAATTGAATATAAATATATTTAGAAAATAAAGAAATATGAAAACAATTATCCCGTGTCTTCATGTCTAACTTTCCCACTTTTTATGTTCTTGTTGCAGTTTTTTTTCTCCGTTGATCTGTATTCTGCAAAGGCATTGATCTCAACTTAAAATGTACTTTTAAGGATTTCTCAGTCACGCTTCACTTTAGAAGTGTTCATTAATGTGTTTGTCATCAACTATAACTTCTCTTGTAGGCACCCATAAGTGGAAACTAGAAGAAACACCAATAATATAAATGTCTTATTTGAGTTATAATTGAAAGTCTTGATGAACTGTGTTGGTTGATGTCTCTGTGTTGAGACTGACGAGTGTTTTGTTGCAGGTTCTTTCTCATTAGACATCAGAATGTCATTGTGAGGGTTGATTTGATGATTGTGACTCTTGGAACGAAAAGAAAAAAGAAAATTCCTATTTTGGGGTTAGGTTTGTGTCGCCAATTCTCTAAACTGGGCTTTTGTTTCCAACAAGGCCTCAATGAAGAAAACACATTTTTGTACTAATCCAACTTTAACATTGATGTCACAGATGGTTTTCCAGCTTTTATGAATGATTAAGTTTTAGTGTGTGTAGTACTGAATTGTTCCAGCTGGGGGAGATGAAGCTCATTGTTTTCTGCCTGAATGGCATCACCCGACTTTTAACATTAAAACTTACATCTGAGGAAATTGTCTTGTTTGCAGTCACATGTCAGTGAAACATTCAATCTTCTCTTTGAATTCCTCTGTTTCTTTTACGTCCGACTGTCTGTCTTTCATTGGTTTCAATTTTTTATATTGTCGTTTTCACCATTATAAACAGTTTCTCAGATTGTTTAAACATGTTTTTTTTAGTAGTATTAGTATTATTGGGTAATCAAAGGAACAGGATTAAAATAAAATACTATACTATAATACCCAACGGCCGTCTACACTAAGGTAAACTCTGGAAGTGTCTCTGTGGTCAAAGAGGGGTTTAACTGGAGACACACACACTGTCTTTCATGGGTTGATAGTGGGGTTTCATTTAAACTGCACTTCACTGCATGACGGAGCTGAAGGACTGTTTCTGACTGTTTATCTGAAGCTGCAGTCCGACATGAATCCAGTGTGGCCACTGATTCATAAATGTTAGCTGTTTTTTTTGCCTTTTGTGTGAGCCACAGTCCTATATTCTCCACAGCCCCCCTGTTGTGGCACTAAAAGCCCCCTCCCCTCCACAGGGGTCAGTGGAAAGGTCACACACGATTCAGGCCGGCCTTTTGGACACTTCTGGGGGTCAGTGGGGATGGGCTTGTGTGGCAGCAGGAAGACACGGACCTCAGCCAATGGCAGCATGTCCTGCGAGAGCTGGCTCGCCTCTACCCACAGCCTCACCAACATTCATAACCTGATAATGACTTTTACTCCATTGATCCGGCTGCAGAGCTCGACCCCGAGTTCACATGCAGGCCGACCATCACTCCACCCACAAACTGTGCCATATTGGCAGGTGCCGAAACTGAATTCTAGATGGATTAAACACCCTGGGGACGGCCTCGCTGACCATGAATGAGGCCAGGTTTTCACTTTCTCACGTTATGCAAGAGAGGAGCCCACAATCGGCAGCGGGGCTGAGGACTAGTATGTGGTTATATAACACATTACAAGTACTTCACATAAAAACATATCAAGCTAGCGGGTTATAAAGTGTGTGTGAGAGGTTATTGTGAGGGCAGAACAACGTGTTGGATGAAGCGGGATTTAATTTTGATTATTTTAATAACATCTTGAAGCTATTCTTGAAATTAATGTGGGAACATTTTTTTGACCAGTTACTATTTATATAGAGCTGCAACTGCAATTTGATTAATTGATTAGTCGATCAACAGAAAAATAACTGCCAACTATTGATTATCAATTCATTGTTAAAGCAATTTTTTATACAAAATATTCAGAAAGTGCTGTTTTCAGCCTCTCAAATATGGAGATTCCCTGCTTTTTATTTTTGTTTTATATATTAAACTGAATATCTTTGGGTTTTAGACAAAACAAGATATTTAAAGACTTCACCTTCTCTGTTTAACGATTAATCGATTTAATCTAGAAAATATTGTATTTGTACTGTATTTTTTCCAAAGTATTTTTTGCAGAATTTTCTACATTTAGCACCCAACTAAAGTCCAGTTCATTGAGACAGTTTGAACCTTTGAACATTGGGTCCTCCATATTTTAAAATGTCTTTTCCAAGTGCATAGATAAAATGTTCAATAAACCATAAACATATATTGTTAACAACCTTTTAAACAGTGAGTTAGTTCATCAGCAGTATTTCTGCACAACTCTTATTGAAGATTGACCGACTCAGCACTTATTGTGTGTTGATTTCCTATTGACTGGACATCACAGCTGGGCTGCGGACCTGCTGCTGAAAAAGGTTCACAGAGGGAGGGGGAGGACCGTGGGAGGAAAGGGGGTTCTGATCTCTCCGCACAATAAGTGATAGGCATTGGATCAATATCGACATTGACACAGCAGCTGTCCTGCTCCTATCAATGCTTCCTCTTTAATTGCAGGTCACAGTTTTGAAAGACAAACTCATTTCCATTAACATTTTTTTTTTTTTTAAGTCTGCAGAGACCATTTGGTGGGCAGTTGGTCTCTGATACTGAGGGATCTGCTCTCATCAATACAGCTTCACTTGTATTGATAAGGAAGCGTGAAAGGAAGCGTGACGACAATATCGGTGAACGAGTGGTCGTATTGTTACAACATGTACAAAACATTCATCCTTTTGGTATCAGGCCCACAGAAAAACAGGGATCTGATCTTAAATGTACTCATTAGATAGATTTAGATTTAGAATTTAAATGAAAAATAGTAAATCATCACATTTGTGGAGCTGGAACTAGAAAATGATTGTGCTTTAAAAGATGAATTAGAGTCTAATTTTTTCTTTTTTTTTCTTTTTTTGAAATTAATTGCCAACTATTTTGCATGTCTAATTATTAGACATGCAAAATAGTTGCTAATTAGTTTTCTGTCAGTTGATTAATCAGTCAATCAACTAAACATTTCAGCTGTACAAGTACAATATTTCCCTCTGAAATTTAGTGGATAATAACTAGAGTAACTCAAATGTGTACTTGAGTACAGTACTTATGTAAATGTACTTAGTTCCACCTCTGCATAGTAATAAAATACATAATCAAAATTCAACTTAATTGAAAGGAGATTTACTGATTTAGAATGTGTTAAAAACAGTATAATGTTTTGCTACATCAGTGAAAGTTCTTGTAATCGCCCCTGTATTCATGTTTACTTTCAAATACATACAAACATAACACAAACATCAAACATATCTATTTTTCAGAAACTTATCTATTTTCTCAGTATACCCCATCATCATATAATTCACATGGAGAGATATACATAAGCACACTACATAATTACCATTTAGTGCCATGGATGCTGAATTTTCTTATAAAAGGGTCTTGTGTGAAACTGTACATGATGCATATTTCTAAATATATTGTGTGTAAATTAAATTAAGTTAATAAGTGGGGACCCACAACTAATGTTCCATGGACACTTCACTAGTTTCAGAGGCAAATACTGTAGCCTACTTTTTACCCCACCACATTTATCTGACAGCTGTTACTTTGCAGATATAAATCAGAATCAGAATCAGAATCAGAATCAGAATCAGAAAACCTTTATTCGTCCCACAGCCGGGACATTTACAGCGCTACAACAGCAAAGGGACAGTGCAGATAAATGGTTAAGTAAAAATATAAGTACAAAAAACACAACAACCGTGGTAAGTAAGTGGCAGGTTAACATAATACAGTAAGTGAACAAGTGAGAGTAAAACTCTAGCAGCCAGTAGTAACAATAATACATAGTAAAAAGAGATATATTGCACATACGTATTGCACGTGATTGTATTGCACAGTAACAAATAGTAATAAATAAATATAGGTGTTTTACATTTAATATGAGATATGCTTATAGAATATATCAAATGATGCCAAAAGTGTCATGAAGTAATCAGTGCTAGTGCTGAAATACCTTCAACATTAATATATTAACAGTGATGTGACTATATATCTGAACACTACAAACTCTTCCTCTTACTTTGTACTGTGAACCTTTGCATGTTCCTCTGACAAAATAGAGGAACTTCAACTTTTAATTCAGACATATTGTACATATTTTTTCACTGTAATTTGTCATTATTTTAATTGTATTTTATTTTTTGTATATTTATGTTTCTTGTACACATTTTTATTTATATATATTTGTTAGAATATTTCGATTTTTTTCAATATTTGCTCTTATTTTTCCATTTTAATTTGTGTTGATGTATAGAATTCCTTGTATGTGAAAACTGGGGGGCGGAAAAAAATGATATTAGTACCTTTGCTTTCACTTTGCTTTTTACATTTGACTGCTTATACTTGTGTGTGTCTTTTGTTTCCTCAAAGAATACTTCTTTTATTTGTGACTCAGTGTTTTCACAGTGTCAGGGCTGAGGTGTGAATGCAGAGGCGATGCTCTGACTTTGGGAGCTCGTGCGCTAACCGTCCTGCTGTGACCTCCAGCGGACGCTAGGTGGCGCTGGACTAAAAGCTTCACTCGGACCTGCAGACTTGATTAATTGACTAATGTCCATCCCAGATGAGGGAGACTTCAGTCCCGCAGGCTGCAGCTCTCAACACCGGTCCTCCGCCTCAGTATCAGCGCAGTTCATCTGGAGGAAACTACTATGAGAGAGTAGCTAGCATGCACAGACAATTCATGTAAATGGCGCCTGTCAAAAGGAAATTATATCAGCGGTTGCTGTTCTTTGTCGTTTTTCTTCCAATCTCAGGTAGGAAGCGTTTTCGGTTATATTTTGTGAGAGAGTTAAAACATTAAGAAACTATTAAGGAACATCACTGACTGTGTGTGAGCGACATGTTCAGCTCAACGGGAACTTACATTTAATGTTTCACTAACTAACTGTAATTTAACGGCTGAACGTCACCGGTTAGCTTGTTAATTTATCAACATTTATCACTAAAACCAGTCTCCTCAGAGGCGAATAAACTGGAATATCAGCAGGATAACTTGATTTACCGGTTTTCATATTAACATGTCCTAATAAATCGACGATAGGTTATTTATTTATACGAAAATAGTCGAAACTGTCGAGTTTTAGCTAATTCAACTGTCAGTTAACTTTCAAAGTTAGCCGTTTTTTTTTTTAGCCTAACGTTACTCTTCGATACTTTTAAGTAAAAGTAGAAATAGAAATAATAAAGTAGATATAAAAATACTCCATTACAAGGAAAAGTCATGTATTCAAACGGTTACTTAAGTAAAAGTACAGAAGTATATTTAGCTAAATGTACTAGTAGTATAACAATGTACAAGTAGTCATTAAAGTTATGCTGAATGACTCCTTTCTGTGTTATATTATGATATAATCTTTTAATATTCCATTTTTATCACTAACATGCATGTAAGAGTATTTTTAATGTAATGTCAATTTTAGATCATTTGTATATTACCAGGTAGATTAGCTGTATAGTACTGCATCATATCATATGAGCATATTATATGTTCTTATTTTATGGAAACAGTCTAAGTTTAAGTGTTAACTCAATTTAGTGGAGTAAGAAGTACATTTGCTCCTGAATTGTAAGGGAGTAGAAGTATAAAGTAACATTACATGGAAATACTCAAGTAAAGTACAAGTATGTCAAAAATGTACTTAAGTATAGTACTTGAGTAAATGTACTAGTATAAATAGTATAATTAGTAAATAGTTAACTGTTATAATGGTTTTTAGCTGTGGATTTGCTCAATTTAATGAGGTCTAACTGTTAGAAAGATTGTTAACATTTTATAAACTTAAATTCAATAATGTTCTAAGCTACAGCTTTATATTAGAGCTACTATTAAGGGTATGAAAATGCTGTGGATATCCGAAAATTTGCCAAATGTAACGGTCATTTTGATGTTTAGAAATGAGTAGTTTATATGCTGGGCAAAAGTAAAGTTAAGAGTATTGATATTGTACGTTTAAGTATTTAGTTACTGTGGGACTCTGTGATCTTCTAACCAGGATCATCCAATTACAAGGCTGAAATAAGAGATCAGCAGTGTCAGTCCAACAAAGAGCAATTTGCTAATACAAAATCAATACGCATTATATCAAACATAGATATAGTGTTGGAGATATATGGCTCAGGAAAGACATACTGTAGCCATGCTTTACAATTGATGATTATTTGGGACAAATGATTGCAGTTTGTTATGTTATCGCTTTGAATTGGTGGTGAAGAACCTGCAATGTTTTCTGTTGATATATTGAATTACAGCATGTTAGGAATGACACTGTCTCTCACTATTCGGTCCACAAAGGTCACATTAATGAAACATTACATAAAGCTCATGCTGAGTGTTCAGTAATAGGTTTCTGCGTAAACTTAAAAGACTAATGGGATCCAACAGTTTCACCTTCAGCTGGTGACTTTATGAGCCGTAAGTAATTGGATTAAAGTGGCGCAGAAAGAAAGTTACAATGTGATTACTGTACAGGACAGTAGCCTCCAATCCTCTCAAATTTCACGTAATAGCAGGGCATAATAAGTAGTGTCACACTTGTATCCATCTGAGACTATAAACACTGATAATACCCATCCAGATGATCAATTTAAGACAGTAGTTAAATTAGTAAATGCTTTACATGTTTTAGTGGACTCCTGTTAGTGCTGGCCCCATGCTGAAAACCACTTTCACTCCTCACATGCTTTTCTTCTCTCTTTGTACAGGTGTTTTATGCTTTAGTGAGTTATTTTTCATCAAGGAGCCCCATGATGTCACTGCCATGCGGAAAGAAGCTGTTATTTTGGACTGTCAGGCGCATGGAGAGTCGCCCATTGATGTCAGATGGCTCAAGAACGGAGTAAAAGTTGTGGAGAACGAGCGGGTTTACCTGCTCTCCAATGGCTCCCTTTATATTTCAGAGGTGGAGAGCAGAAGAGGAGACAAATCAGATGAAGGGCTATATCAATGCCTTGCTCAGAACAAATATGGCGCAATCCTGAGCCAGAAAGCCCGTCTTACAATCGCAAGTGAGTATCATGCTGGAGTCACATTAAAAACATAACAGTGTTGAGGACATGATGACATGTAGGTGATGGTCAACTCTAATCATGTTCAGGCACAGTCACATGTCTTATATTCTGGCTGTTTGCACATAATTACAATAATCACTGGGTGAGATTTACATCTCCCTGCATGAATAATCTAAGGAGATTTCAATGTATACACATTACTGCTTATTTTTTATTTTATTTTTTTTATTTTTTGCTGCTCAGTGTTGCATTCGAGGCAGCTTTGTTGGTAGTGGAGGAAGAGGGACAAAGTCTTCAAAGTTAGAGCCCAAAAAAGATGCTGTTTGGAAGGGGCATATGCCCATTGGTGTGTTAATGAAGGAGCAGCAGATTTGAAAGGTTAGGAGCTGTCCAGGATACCGGCTCTCCAATGCTAAAGAGCAGATGACCCCTATTCAGAGGCCGGGGCTTTCATGTTATTGCACCCTGATCGCTTGAGGAATTGTTCTTTTGGAATGCTTTCTCCTCCAGTGCTGTGCGAGTTGGCCTCGTATTTTAAGGGGGGAGTTGAGAAGCTTCAGGCAGAGTTGGTCTTTTGGGACATTATATCCCCTCCTCCTACACCATGGGCCATGAGTCTTGCTGTGCCACTTTTGCAGAATGTATGTTAACCCTTTTACCCCACCTCCAATGCACTAAAACATGCATTTTTAACATCGCTGAAATTTAATTTAATTTTTAATTTAATGAGGCAGAAACTAGCTTTTTGTATTTCTTGTCCTGGGGATTTAGTCCTTGTTTCCATGTCATTCCATAGTCATTCCAAGATTGTTTTATTTTGAAGTCCATTCCTCCTCCAATTTGATCCTGACGTTGAGAAGACCCAAAAAGTTCTTATTGAGTTATCAAGTCAATTAAAACAAAAATAATAATAGAAACATTTGCTTTCTTGTTTAAAAATGATTGTTCCTCTAACACCAGCATGAATCACCTCTGTATACAGACAAATAGGAGCTTGATAACATTATCAGCACTTTTGAAATAATTGTTAATGAGCTTTGGTTTAATGGAGTGCAATTAATCTGAGTTACAGAACAGTTGTTGAGTTTCTTGAGCCAGTTTACATGAATTATTCTGAAGTTGTACTTAACTAGATCTGATGCTCTCTGGTAGAGATCCCAGTCATAACGCATATATTTTCTGGTACCTAAAAAGTACATATAGTTTATTAATTAATTGAGCGGTTTACCTGCTTTATCGTATGAAATTAAGTGGTGATAAAGGCTACCAGTAAGTTTTACTAGTTTGTTTTAAAATGGCACTTAGACCAGCTTCAGGGTCTATCTGGAAGCTCATAAAATTTGCACATACCTGAGAAATGCTCAGTTGAAGGACACAGAGGTAGCAGTGGGGGTTGTTGCGAGTGATGTGCCCACACACACACACACAAATGTGAATTGCTGTTTCCCAGTACCACTGCCTTACCCAGAGTGTCTAAATGACCAAACTTTATTGCAGGTCTTACAAGGTCAGTAGGGGCTGGAGGCCTTGCACACAATTGCTTTCTGCCCCACTACTCTGATGAAAGAGTGAAAAGCTTTTCACTGACCGTTTTTGTCCACATTGCCTCCATGCTCACAAAGAAAAGGGATTCTTTGGGGGCAATTGTTTGTCCTGATATCAGTGGACAGAACAGCTGGACCTGTCCACCACTGAAAGGCTTCTTACATAAATTGTAAAAGTTAAACATCAGAAATTGATTCTAATCTTTACATTTAGTTTGAAAAGTCAGGGTAGCAATCCTCATTAAACAGCATGACTCTCTTCTGTGACCTGCATATTGTCCTGACCTGAGAGTTTTTGGCAATATGTGGTAATTTTCTTTGATGTATTATAGCTGTTTATGACATTGTGTTTATTATGAACATTTTCATCCAAGTGTCACTCTGTCCTGAGGTCTTTTTTAACACGTTAATTACCCCATCTGAAAGATGAATAGCGTTACATGTGGGGAGCCTCGGTACCTCCTTTCTTGAGTAGATTTTCTGTCCCTCTTTATCAGTCATGATGCTACCAATTCCTTTCCAATATCTTAGTCCTTTCCAAGATGTGGTAAGAATGACAGATTGTTATGGTACCCTTTGTGAGCTTTTTAATCCTATGCTCATGTGTCGAAGCTGTGGACCTGCCAGTTGCTTTTTGAGGAATGTGATGGTGATGGAGGGTAACCTTAAACATTGGGTTTGCTAAAGCACAAAGGTGAGAGAGGATTTGGACTCGATGAAAATGAATGTGACACAAGAGCCTCACCATGTGACTTTTGTCAATACACTTTAGATTGATGGGGATTCCAGCAGAGAGATTGCCTCCTGAGTTAACTTCCCTTTTTTAGCCTTCTGTACCATGAAAACTAAGGAAAATGTCAGATGTCTCATTAACTTTTACATGTATGGCTCAGTTTGGCCCCATGTTGGTGTAGATTAGACAATGTGAGATGGTAAAAATGTCCCAGAGATGTCAATGTTATTGCAGTTTGGATGGTTTCCGAGTTTAAGAAAATCATTGACCAGTCTGTAATGGTAATGCTCTGTTGTACTCTGGCATTATTGATGCTGTACAAGCTGCGGACAAAACACCAATTCCAGGAACAGTTAAAATTAAGGACATCTGGTCAACCTTGTAGAAAGTAAGATTGGGCTTGTGTTGGAGGATAACTTTATTAACAGCTCAGCTGTGTTACATAACATTATGTGTCGCATTCCCACTGATGGAATATATTTATTTATGATTACTATACTGATATTTACTTGACATTATCCGTAGAAATGGCCTTGTTGCATTTGTTGCAAACATGATAGAATTGTAAGCATCAAGGGACAGTTCACCCCAATATAAAAAAGACATATTTTTCCTCTTACCTGAAGTGCTATTAAACTATCTAGATTGCTTTGGTGTGAGTTGCAGAGTGTTGGAGATATCGGCCGTAGAGATGTCTGTGTTCTCTGAAATATAATGGAACTAGATGGCATTCGGCCTGTGATGCTAAAAGCACCAACAAAAATGTATTTGCGAACTTGCAAACACTATCACCGTGTGGAAAGAAGTTCCTATTAGCTCCTACTCATGGACGAGAGGTTCGTGCTCAATCGTTGCCGTTGCTATAGTTCAATAGAAAGAAAATAGTTCCTACGTGAATCTGCTCACAACAAGATCTATGGATTATTTTGAGCTATAAGGTCATGATTTCTGGAAATAGACATTGCTGTTGAGTTTTTCAAATGTATTTTTGGCGCTTTGAGCCCAACAAGCGAAGTGCTTTCTGGTTTCATTATATTTGAGAGAAGGCAGACATCTCCAACACTCACACCAAAAAAAACTATCCAGACTGATAAATAGCACTTCAGGTAAATACATGAAAAGTAACTTAGTCAAGTGCTTGTTTTTGCAACTGTCCTCCAGAGCTGTCTGTTTCAGGGATGTACTGATTTAACTTTTTCTCTCCCGCAGAATAAAGTACCAGTGCATTGTAATGGATTATGGGTTAGATGTAATTGTTTCCAGCTGTGGTAGGGAGTAAGGTCACTCTCACACACATATTCACTTTATTTGTGTTTAAAGCTGAGATCAGAATGAGCTTTAAAAAGTGTTATTTGGAGGAGCTGCTGCTGCTCATGTACAACGTTTATTTTGCCTTAATGAATAGTCCGTAGGCAGCCAGGCCATTATTTTAAGATGCTATGGAATGTTTCTAAGCAGCACTGGCTCAGCACAATTAGAAACCCCAATAAGACAAAAGCAAACCTCGCACAGTGTGAGCTGTGGTGTGAATGAATGAAGTGAGACAACTCGCTGCTTGGAATCTTCTTTTTCTCCTCTGCTGGACACGAAAAGTTACCATGGTTCCCCTGAACGGCAGGCCCAGGGGTCAAAGGTTTCTTTAAGTTGTTCAATAGATGGAAGGCAGTGAGACAGAGCACAGGACTTAAATCTTTCCTACAATAATGGATGCTCATCTAGTTTAATCATTTGCTGCGATAGTCATCAGTGGGTCTACTTTAGTTTTCTCTCTCTTGTCAGTCGTATTATAACACTTTTATTTTGTTATCTGCCATCAACTTATTTTTCTGATACGTCATGACAAAGTATAAAACTGTGGTTGAAAAAGGAATGTAGCTAATTACAGATTGATTTAGTTAGTTCCATGTTATGATATGGAGATTAAAGACAATGAAGCCACTGTCTGTGGTGAGTGGAGGGCTGCTGTTGAATGATTGGAAAACTTTGTTGCAGAGATAAGGGGTTGGAGGAGGGGATGAATACTTCCAACACCACTCCCCCACCGCCCGCTCGGTGCTTTCAGAGGTCACGTTGCTTATGGGAATAGGTCTTTGTTTGGCCAAGCCAGTGGTCACTTGACTGTCCTGCAGCCTGTGTAGCAGCAGCACATCTGCCAGTCAGCTAGTGATTGATTTGTGGGCTTTTTTTCAGCTTTGCATTCTTCTCCTTCTTGCTTATCAGCCCTATTTTTTTTCCAAGCGCCTTTTTTAATCTTCAGTGAGGTCACTGAACATTGTAAAGAACTCATCATTCAATTAAATAGCAGCGTTTTTTCAGTAGGAGTTAACCTATTTCAGTGTTACCATGTGGTGCACTCCAGTTCACAGGAATAGAACCCATAAGAAGACATGTAAAACTTCTCATGGTTGTTTCAGTCATTCAATGGAAGTTTTTCATGGGCCTCTTGATGCTTAAAGCCTTCAATTTAGCATGCAGCCTGCAGAATCATAAGATGATGATCAATTTTAATGTCTCTAAAAGATTGGACCCTGGTGGGAGGGTTGGGTTGGGGATGGTTGGGGGCCATGATAGCCATTCACATAGCTGAACATAGAAAAACTGAACACAAACTGCTTCTGTCATCCTATATCATGTCATGTAATGTTAAATCCAGATTCAAGTAAACGTTCAAAAATTTTGTCATTGACAGTCAATGACAACATTTTATGAGAAAGTTGAATAAGTACTTACATTTTTCTCCAATTGGTTCTTCATGTGACAAAATAATTCGAATAATTTCTGTGTTTGGATTTTGCAAAACAGAACGTTTCCTTGTTTGACAATTTCATGAAGTTATCTTGTCCTGGCACTTCACTGTCACTGAGGATCTATTTGACACAGAGTGTGTTCCCTTATCTGAATAAGAACTATAGGATATAGAAAGTGCATATTGTTCATGTTTAATATGAGATGTGTGAAATGTGCTTTGGCGTTAATGCTGGAGTGGTACAATGTTTCCATGCACAGTATCATTCAGAATGACAGCTGTAAAATATGTTTGGTTAAGAGGAAGAACTAAATTGTCTTTCAAGATTAATAATTGAAGGAGTCATATCAAAAGCAGTAAAGGAACCTCATTGTTTGGAGCACAAAATGTATTTCTAAGTACCTCTACTAACTCATATGAAGGTAGACTGACTATGCTGTGCTGTGCTGAGGCCTGGCTGAGACCACTGTCCACAGTAACCAGAGGAGTGAGGGCTGAACTAATTCCTGGTATTTGTAAGGGAACCTTTGTTTGGTCCTGACCTGTCCACTGACCTTCAGTTTGTTGAGCTGCTGGCATCGGCAGGCCCATCTGTTTCAAGCTGAAGTGAAGCAAATACATCTTTACTCTTCAGGTTTGGACACTGTAAAAAAACAGGAAGGCATTTGGACAGACTCATATTTGTATATCTTTAGCTTTGAATTTTGACCTCTGGACATTGCTGTCATTTTACGTCAAGCATGCAATTAGTTTTAACAACTGGACCGCATGTATAGTTTTATTTTTTGTTGTAGCAGCAACTGGTAAATGTCATCGACACAGCAGAAATGGATATTATTACAAAACAGCATTTAAAAACGTCGCAGCTGGAGAACACACTGAGTGATTTATAGGCAGTTTGCGGGGCAGCAGTGAGCAGTAGAGCTGGTTTGGGGTGGCTCCGAGTTAGGTGCTAGGCAGGATTTGTGGAGGTCAGAGGTCAGAGGTGAGATTGCTTGAAAGTCAGAACTGTTTCTTCATGCTTTTGGGGAATAGGCTGAGGAATGTATTCTTCTAGTCTTCTAGTTGGCTAAAATGTTATGTAAAAAAAAAAACATTTATATTTTGGTGGAATACAGAAATATACGCACAGTGAAAGTAAAAACTTAATATTAGTCTTTATTAACACACAAAGTTAAAGTAAATCCCAAACAGCTTGACATGTTCGCTTTGATCATTTCATCTGAACATTAGATGCCCCTCGGCAAACATTATCGCTCAACGCAGGTCAGCCTTCTATTTTCAGCCGGGAGTGCTCTGACCAATGCTCGACAAACCTTAGCAGTTATAGATTTTCCTCCTTGTCTTAGTAGTTTATCAATAATCAATGATCATCCCGCTGTTTGTCAATCCAGTATCATTTGACCGAATGGAAAGGCAAAGCAACTCATCTCTCATGCCCTGCAGTCATATCACTTCAGCACATTAATGGCATTTTTGTAAGTGCCTGCATTAACGCTGGGGGGTGGGAGAGGGTGTCCGTGTGACGGAGGGGGGTTTGAATGCCTCTCCCTGCTTCTGTCTTCACATCAGACAACCTCAGTGGAGCTAAGAGGGGTAACAGCTCAGGACTAATTTGATTAAATGTGTCTATAGCGAAAGGATCTGATCGTGACATCATTTGGCCCATTCATAATTCTCTCAAGTCTTCTGTATGAGTTCCCATGACGGCACTATGACAATGAAAAAAACTTTGACCTGGCAGCCACCATTAAATACATCTCTATAACTAACTAATCTTTAAATGTATTTAAAAATAACCTAGTAATCACACATACAAATGGCTCTTTATAACTTTACCTCAGCGACTGAAACTTTCACTTCTCTTGGCCAAAATGAGGTTCCCTTTCCTCCACAAATGTCAGCTGGATTTGAAGGCAAGGTGCTGTCAGTTGTGTAAAAGTCATAATTCACTAAATGGCAGTCAGAGCTCTCCTGCTGTTTAGCACCACAACACCTGGCAACACGGTACTTACACGCAGCCATCCATCATACCCTCATAGACACTACAGTGTGTTTATGGCAGTGGAGGGATTCCCTACAGACTTTTCTCAAAAGCGCAGGTTACCACAGCATGGTGTTGCATGTCTCTGTAGAAAAATATACTTATAAGGATGTTGGATATCCAATTAATTAAGAAGAATTATTGTTGGCAATGTGCGAGTCAGACATTTCTGTATTTTCACAGAAATGTTTATGGTTGTTTCCCCTTTGGTTTCACAAAGTTTTCTCTAAATATTGTATTTATTTACACTATAATTTATCCATATTTAAGGTTTTCCACATATATGTATGTGTATTTGTGGCTTCCATCCAGCATATTCAAAAGATTGTGGCAGAGTAAAACCATTTAGAATTTTTTTTTTTTTTGCAATGTTTTTTCGCACTGAATACCTGGTAGATGTTGTTTCAACTTGATGTCCTGCTTCCTGCTCCTTTCTGTTTTTTCGGTGTGCTGATGGCTCCCTGCAGCAGAAGAAGCTTTGAATGTGTGCATGGAGGTCACAGTGTGTTTGTTTATCCATTACTGGAGAGGAGTTTCATCCTGAAAGCAGGCCAGCAGCTTTGCATCTTAAAACGGACCTACTGAAATGATTTGGTAGAATACAGAGTTACACTGCTTTATTTTTCTAGTCCATTGGAAAAACCTTTTACAGTCTATTGATTTGTCCATCTCTGTCTGTACCATGGATTATTTGATATATTTATGTTAATTGTTGCTTCTGGAGCATTTTGAGCACAGAAGGGGACGGTACAGCAGTGGGTGACCTTAATGGCTTTTAGGACTTTTACGGCCCAGGAGGTACCACTGTCAACTTAAATCCTTGTGAAGTGCATACACTTCTGTTGGGGATTCTGTTCACCATAAAAGGCCTTATTGTAATTCATGTTGGGCCTCATTTCTTTGCTGCTCAGCTGGTGGCTGACAACAGCTCAGTTTCAGGGAAACCCTATCCATGCAGGATGTAGCTGTTCCACTCCAGTCATCACCTTCCTGCAGCACTCAGCAGTTCTGTAGCTTTAGGTTAGAAGCATCTCTGTTTTCTGATGACATCCACTGCATCTGACTGAGATGGATGGATGTTTGAAATACATCAATATGCTTGGAAAGGAAGAGAGGTAATTCAGAAATAGATAATAAAATGATCATCCTTTGGATTGATCTTGGCGAACCGGCCACACACACACTTATAATAGCGGTACATATAATAATCATGGAAGTTGTACTATTATTAGGGATTTAACGTCCTGTCCTATCGTCTGTCCTTGCTGATTCATTGGCGAGTTTCTCTGTAACATTGTGACATTTTGGGTAACGCATGGAGTGAAATACAACACCAGCTTTCACAACACCTCAAGGGAAAAGAGTTTCCTTTGACTTTTTCTTAGAAAGACCACATGTAGACTAAGAGATAAAAACATGAATACTCTATTTGTTACAGGGAAGAATCCTACTTTGTGTTAGTTGAAGCTAGGCCACTTGATTAATGTAGCTGTGTTACATTACTAATACTGGGACACAGTACCATCTCCTTCTGACACACTAAAAGACAAAGGGAAAAAACATTCAAGCTGTCTCTTGTTGCTCTGTTTTGCTGCAGGTATTTCTGCTTTTGCAATCCAGCCGACATCCATCGTGGTGACTGAAGGCTCAGTCGCCAGGTTTGCCTGCAAAATGAGTGCACACCCTCCTTCCATCATCACTTGGGAGTTCAATCGGGTCACATTACCCCTTGCCACTGAAAGGTATGCACTCTGTTGTTTTCAGTTTAACTTCATGGTCATCATTCTTACTGGACAACAGATTTAGTTTTTACATAAAGTATAATCCGTGACCATTCTTATCCATCAGATATTATGAATATTTGAGGTGTAATTGCTCCATATTGTAATTTATAAATGCTGTATCATATCTCTGTCATATCCAGAATCACAGTCCTGCCCAGTGGTGTTCTTCAGATCCACGGGGTGCAGCAGGCAGATGCTGGAAATTACCGCTGCATCACCACCAACATTGCCAGCCGCCGCCGAAGCACGGAGGCCACCCTCACTGTCACCCCAGGTGTGTCAACTAGGGCTGCATCTAACGATAATTTTCATTATAGATTCATCTGTCGATTATTTTCTACATTAATCAATTGTCTATCCCAAAGATATTCAGTTTAATATGATATAAAACGGATAATGAGCAACCAGTCTTGTCGACATTAATAATAGAAGTATTACATTATTAAAACAATACTACAAAGTCACAGTAAGGTAACTGCTTTGTGTCTCTCATGCAGTTGTAGACTGGTCAATAGTTTGTTAAGAGGCTTATTTATTCACTAAAGGAACAGCACAGAGATAGCATTTTCACTTTAATCTACCATGTCCGTCACATCACACCATATACATTAAAGCTGTCTTCTTCCCTCTCCCTGCAGCTCCCAGGCCCCAGCTTCCCCAGAGGCCGCGCATTATCGTCGGGCCACAGAACATTTCAGTGTCGCTGCACCAGAATGCCATCCTGGAGTGCATGGCCACAGGCAAACCAAGACCCATCATCTCCTGGAGCCGAGCGGACAGCAAGTCTATTGATGTTTACAACACCAAAGTGTTGGGAAATGGCAACCTCATTATCACAGACATCAAGCCCCAGCATGGAGGAGTCTATATGTGCAGAGCAACCACTCCCGGCACACGAAACTACACAGTCGCTTCAGCCAACATCACTGTGTTAGGTAAAGATATACCGTAGTTTGGCTGTATATGTTTGTAATTAAAAAACGTCTTATATTTTTTCTAATTGATGTTCTTCTTCTAAAGCACCACCTTCTTTGGTCGAGTGGCCGGAGAGCCTGACCCGTCCACGCGCCGGCACCGCCCGCTTTGTGTGTCAAGCTGAAGGAGTTCCAACGCCTCTAATCACTTGGCTCAAGAACGGAGAGAAAGTTCACTCCAATGGTCGTATTAAGATGTACAACAGGTATAATTCTCCTTCCATTTAAGGGATAATTCCTGAGATCCCATAAACCCGTTTTCATTTTAACATGTATTTGCATCTGCATGCACAGAGATAATGAAAACATTAACCCAAACTCCTTTTACTGTACCATGAAACGCTCATTTAGCAGTCTTTACTGTTCAATTTAAAACAATGTAAATAAATAATGCATCACTGTCCCTACAGTAGAAAGTAAACTGAATAATTTACAGCAGCGCAAATTGGGGTTTAGTTGGTACAGTTATTCAACGGTCAGTGATTGTTAAAGTTAATTATAGAAGGATTACATCCTGGTAAAGGAGCCTCAGGATGAAGCTATTATGTGCGTACTCTTCATCTGTGTGTGTCTGTGTCACATAGCAAACTGGTCATCAACCAGATCATCCCTGAGGACGATGCCATCTATCAGTGCCAGGCAGAGAACGAGCAGGGGTCGGTCCTCTCCATGGCAAGGCTCATCGTGGTGATGTCTGAAGATCGGCCGAGTGCTCCCAGGAATATCCGAGCTGACACTGTGTCGAGCTCCGCCATCCTTCTGGCTTGGGACAGACCTCAGTATAACTCAGATAAAGTTATTGCTTACTCAGTGCACTACATGAAGGCTGAAGGTGAGTGTGTTTAAACAAACAAAGAGAGACAACAGGGATCAGATTTTCATTGTCTTTTTGTCACACAGAGATATTATCTCTAGAGGAATGTTATCGTTAATATATTTAGATATTTCATGTTAGTGGCCTTTAAAAGAAAACTCAATTTAGCATTCCCCCTTTCACACTGTTGGATGCATGTAGGACAGTTTAAAACAAAAAGGATAGGAGTAAAGGAGTCATCGTCTTTTTTATTACATGTTGTTTATTATTAATGTCCGTCCACACCAAGAACGATAACTAACGATAACAATGTGAGCATCCACACTGAACAGTGGCTCCATCTGTACACTTCTTTCGGACGCTGTCACCAAGAAAAGTTTTCAAATTACATTTACAAAACAAGCAGGGCCTACTCATACACATTCAAATGACCTACATGTACAATCTAGATATTAACATAATTATCACAAGAAGGCGGTAATAATCATCAGTTCTTCAGTTTTGTTTTCCTGGTCAGAAACTGCAAATACATTATTTTCATTCTTGCCTTTGTAAAACTGAAAATAAAATAGGTAAATAGTTTTAACTATTTACATTTTTCTTTTTTTCTTCAAGTTGGTGCCTCCCAGCATGGCAAATTGATGCAATACATGGAAAAACAACAGTCAATTTCTTTGTAACTCGACATCCCCAGACTATTTTTTATTTTCAAACGTGTAGTCTTCAGTATATCCAATATATCTTCTATTGGAACCACACAAGGCTTTATACAACTTTTTTCACATATGCAGTAGTACTCCCCATGACCTGTAAACAGAAAAATGAGAGGATCTCCCCTTGAAAGCCTCAGAAAACGGTTTAGGAACTTAAATTCTTTCACTTCCTGTCTAGAAAGTATATTGTGGGACTATGTGTGGTTTATGCTATGTTGGTGGGCAGAGGTCAGGGGAAGAAAAAAGAAATGCTTCTCTCGAATAAAGCAGAACAACAGCGTTTTCTTGAGAAACAGGAACCGTCCTCTATAGACTGTAGCCCTGTGGAGTTTCAAGATGCAGGGTCCCTTCCTTTTGGCTGATGAAATGCAGGATGCACACAAAACTATTCATATAAAGCACAAGGGTTGTAGTGTGGCAGCAGAAAAGTCTTTCAGCTTTCCTGGGAACTCTTGCTGTGGACAACAAGAGTCACATTCAAACAATGCAACTTTTGAGAAAAAAAGTCTCCTTCTTCATTCAAGCACTGCACTTAATTATAATGCCTCTGACTTCCATTGGGGAGGTGAAATGTACAGAAAAGAACACCTGCTGGATTTTGGGGGATAAGGAGGTCAACATAAAAAGAACAAGTTGAACAAATACCTTCTATTTTATTATTGAATAACTGGCATCTGTCGGGGATTTTCTGCTCTTAATTTAGATTAAGTGACACAATATCCTTGGTCCCAGTCACAGAGAATGGCTTTTCACTGACATTGACAGAGTATCAGACAGTACGCCCTGCACCTGAGGTGGCAGAGAGAAAACCCAGCACTAAATGGAGGCTCTAATGAAAGGAGGAACTAATTAGCCTGTGTGATGAAGTGTCCAAAAGTGTGTATTCTGTGAGGACCATGGAAGGGTGTGAATTGGACAGGAAGGCAGACTTTGTTACACTTTTGAGAGTGGCTTACTGGGCATTCAGAAGGAGAAAGCATTTTTTTTGGTTTACTCTCAAGTACCTTGTTCACCAAGTCAGATATCAGACAAGGTCATTTCCCCCCCGGGCACAAATACATCTTTGTGTGACTTTGCTAACCTGTTCTAATTACCTGTTACACAAAAGTTCATTTGAAAAACTAGTGCATGTGAACATTGAGATGAACGTAAAAAGAAACCTGCTGCAGGAAGAGAAGACTGTAGCTGTACAATATTTTTTAATGACATGATTATGTATTTAAAAAAATGGCGAAAATTGTATTTGACCTGTGGTATTTGTTTGGAGTTAATAAGATGAGGTGAATTGACCAATGTGTTATTTAGTTTTTTTAACTTGATGAGAATGAACATAAACTGTATCCCTACAGGTGATAAAACATGTGCACATATTTAATTATGTAAACATACACACAAAAAAATATTTTAAAGTTTTGTTCCATAGCAACAACTTAAACTTTGACTGTCTTTAACACCTTTTTGTGGACTGGATAATGGGTAGTTTTGATTCCCTACTTTGTATTTATATTTTTAAATCTTTACTACGCTGTAATTTATCTAACAATAAAGAATAAAGGCAGGGAAGATTGCTTTTTAGAAAAATAAGTGCTACACAGCAGAAGTACTATTGATTTTGTTTATTTTTGTATAAACTAATTTTACAATGTTGTCATTTATCCAGGATTAAACAACGAGGAATATCAAGTTGTCATTGGAAACGATACAACTCGCTACATTATTGATGACCTGGAGTCGGCTCGCAACTACACTTTCTACGTGGTGGCCTACATGCCCATGGGAGCAAGTCGTATGTCAGACAACGTGTTCCAGCACACGCTCGAGGACGGTAAGGAATACACTTAGTTACCACAATGAATACCAATCAGAAGTGACTCTCAGTCAGCCAAGAGATCTTTAAACATCCTTTGTGTTATTCCAGTGGGAGCGCAGAGGATGTTTTGTTTACAGGATATTGTCACTGCTGAAAATGAGCTTTGTTGTTGATGTAAGAGACAATCTAATTATTTGTACACAGTGTTTGTGTACATGTATCTGTGTGTATCTACGTACACAAGCTCATGTCTGTGTCTATGTCCCATACCCCTTGAGTGTTTTTGAATTCCAGGCAAACCTCATTTGCTCATGGCCTGTGGGTCAAAGGCTGCCCTCTGTCTGTTCTACATGACTGAAGTTATTAAATTATATTACATAGCTTGCAGGGCAAGCTCAATGTCACCTTAAATAGGGGCTTTGGTAAAGACAATTTAATCTAATTCTAATTAGGGAGAAATAAATTGAATGTATTTTCATTAGTTCAAGATCCTTTTTGATTTTTACATGAACTATTACTTAAAAACAGGATGTGTAGCTGCATCACATTATAGATTTAACCCTTTACAAACTGTAGCCACCATGATTTGCCTGTCTTCCAGTTTTAGGGTTAGTTTGTATTAGGGTGAGCGTACTGTATATGCAATTTTCTGTAGCTATATATTGTGATATGGATAATTTTCTGGAAAATTTATTGGAAAAAATCTAATATTGCCATAAAACAGCCCTGAATTGATTTGCAACTTTGCCCACGATGTCCAAATACAACCAGACATATTAATTGGATCGCTACGATATAAATGGTTGACAAAATTAGATTGTCTTGGGGTACATATCTTCTTATTCTCCAACTTTTGTTTGTATTTCAACTTCTGTCCTATGGACTGGTGCAGTATGCTACAAATTTAAACACAGGTGACATTTTTCATGCATAACTAAAGTTGGTGATTTCAGCTCTTATTGTATCAATTGAAGCAGCTCATGGGGAGGTCACTGAATGGATAAAGTTTCAAAATACATTCAACTGTGATCTAGCATGTTTGGAAAAAGCTGTAGTCACCCAACCCCATCCCCAAGGTTCTACTATTCATCTTTAGTAAAGACAAACCGTCAGAAGGAACAGCTATTCAAAGCATCAGGGATGACTTTTCTGTTTTCTTCTTTTGGTCTTAACCTCCCTGTCTTGTCTGTCCACAGTTCCCCTCCGTGCCCCTGAGCTCAGCCTCACCAGCCGCAGTCCCATGGACATCCAGGTGTCTTGGCAGCCCCTTTCAGACAAGCTGAGTCGTGGCCGAGTCTCCGCCTATCGTTTGTCCTATCGCACCAGTGTTGAGAATACAGTCTCACAGATGGAGCTACCTGGAGACAAGACCCAGCATCTCCTGGAAAACCTGCAGCCTGACACCATCTACCTCCTGCGTATTGTTGCTGCCACGAGCATTGGGTGGGGTGAGCAGTCTGCCTGGACGTCCCATCGCACTCCAAAGTTATCCAGTGCTCAAGGTACAACATTTCAGCCATAAAGCCTTCATCATTTATTTAAGGTGAAGGAAAGATTTTTCAGATTTTCAGGACTTCAAATGTGCAGCCACAAAATATTAACATCTACACATACAGGAAGTTGACACAAAAATCTAAACTATCACTGAACAGTCCACCCCAAAATCAAAAAGACATATCTTTCCTCTTAACTGTAGTGCTATTACTAAAAACTCGACAGCTAATAAGATAATCCACAGAAACTTGTGAGCAGTTTCATGCAGGAACTATTTTCTCTCACCGTATCTCACCGAAGCGTGCATCTTCTCATAGACGAGAGGCTTGTGCTCACTCGTTGGCGGGTGTAGTTCAGTACAAAAGAAAATAGCAACTCACACCAAAGCAAGCTAGATTGATGAATTGCACTACAAGTAAGAGGACAAATCTTAATTGTTGGGGCTTTCCCTTTAATCCATGAGACCAAATCAAGAGAGCTTGCTCGAATAATCTTGTTAAGGCATTGCGTTTGTTACTGTGTGACCTTTGCCCTCCACTGTCAGTAACATTGGAAGAGTTTCAGTCATGGGTCATAAAGGGAGCGACTCAGGCCTCTGGGTGGGAAAGAGTATATGGCTGTTTAGAGCCACATCTGAAGCTTTGAGGTGGGGGACGGGAGGATTTGTTTTTCCTGCCCATCTCTTTCGCCCTCTGTCTCCAGTTCCAGAGTCTTCTATTGGTAAACTTCATTCCCCTCATTCCTAAAATAAAAATGTGTGAAATGGCTCCCCTGACTGTTCATGTGGTTGTCTCTGGTCTGCATTGAGTGTGAAATGGCTAGAAGGCATCAGATGGTAATTTCACTTTTCAAAGAAAACTCCTGTTCAGGAACCTCCTGTGCCCCTCACATAAACACTGGAAAGTTTTCCAAGAAAAAGTTCTTGTTTTCTGAAAAGCTTCAGTCATAAGATACACATAGCAGAACAATGTCTGTGAAGCAGCACTGTTTATTTGGATCACTGACTGTTTGTTTTTGTTATCATGAGCCTGAAAAGACTGTTTGTGAACACTTTCTTAGTTAATGTAGGATTGTAATCAATAACAGAATATCATAATCTAAATCTAAATGTTTTTCTGACTCTTCTCTCTGTAGTTCCCATGGCTCCCGAGATGCATTTGGAGCCTTTAAACTGCACCACTATCTTGGCGCGCTGGCAGCTGGCACCCAGGAACTCAGCTAGTGTTCAAGGCTACAGACTCTTCTACCACGAGGAGAGCCAGTCAGAGAGGGCCCCGGTTCAGCTGCGTGCGTCGGCTAACACATACACTATCGGAGGCCTCGGTGAGTTTTGTTTCAGATCATTTGAGTTACCTGCTGCTACTGAGGAACCTGGTATACGCTGACAAATCATTTTCTAAATAAATCGATTAATCGTTGGTGTAATAAAAGTCAGAAATTAGTGAAAGATGTCCATCCCAGTTTTAAGTCCAAGGTGATGTCTTTAAATGTCTTGTTTTGTGAGTCCAAAACCCAAAGATGTTCAGTTAAATATGATATAAAGCAGAGAAAAGCAGGAAACCTCCATATTTGAGAGGCTGAAAGCACTTTTTGCAATTTTTACACCTAACGATTAATCAATTATCAAAATATTTGGGGAATAGTTGACTAATCATTGCAGCTCTCTTTGTCACAAATGAGTGTATTTTAAGCAAAGCACAAATGACATCATTGAAGGATTTGAGAACCCACATGTATGTTTAAGTGTAAGACACTTTTTAATAAAAAGCGTGCATGTTTTAACGGGTCCTTTAAAAATGTTTACGCTCACAAAAGCTTGAATTAATTAGTTTGTGGTGGTTAAAATCAGCAGCAGCATCTATTGACAGCTAAGCTTATGAGTGATTAATTGGCTTAAGTCTCATAATGCGTTGAGGAGAACTGTGAAACAGAACAGCACCACATCCCACTTCCATGACCTCCCAACCTCTGTGCAGGACTTCAGTGTGTGTCCTTTCAGCAGCTGCTGGATAGTGTTTTGGACATATCACAGCTCTTTTGGCCTTTAGGTCAGATTCATTTTGGCTTTTTTGTTTGAGAGAGGAGAGGGGGCTCAGGCCAATGCAGTGGACAACTGACCATCTGTGGCGAGAGAGGTCAACCAGGTGGTCAACAGCTGACTTGTAAATCAGGAAGGAACGGGATCAGAAAGAAAGAAAGATGAGGAGGCACTATAAATTACTTTAGGTGTTAACTCTATTTAGTTCAATGGGTTAAACACTACGATTAATACTACAATACACCTACATGTACTATGAAGCCATCTACTCCTGTTTTTACTGATTCTATTGACATGAATTAAGAATCAACACTATAACAGATAAAATAACAATAACTACTAAACTAACTTAGCTAAAAATAAATACCTGGGATGCCAGTTTGTTATCTTCAGAAAAAAGAAACTTCAAAGAAATTGTGTTTTGCTAATTATTAGTCATATTTTATGTTATTGTCATAATGATAGTATTGGTGTGTATCATTACGCAGAGATCTGCAGTCACCTTAGTGCTCTTTCTTCCTTCATCAGATTGCTCTAAATGTTGAATAAATGTTCTGGGAGGAAGAGGAACCCGCAGTCACAGCTTCTGATAAATATTAAGCCAATCGACAAAATTAGCAACACCAAAAATAGAGATCCAGCTGAATAAAAATAATCATCTTTTTGTTCCTCTTTGATGAAGGAGCTTTGCAGGGCTGCTGTGTGTTGAAGAGAGGAAAGCAGTTTTGTGGAGGCAGATTTATTATGTGTTTTATGACTGCTTTGAGCTGCGTTGCTGGAGGAGCATTGACATCAAAGACTCTCATTGTGTTTGGCTTTGAGAGCCACAAAGATAGTTTATTAACCAAGACTTAAAGGAAATGCAGCCTCTCACCAACTGAGCTGCAGGCCATCAATGAGCATGTCTTGTGAACTCACTATCTCGCAGTTCTGAGATTTCTTTCTCTTACTCGTAACACTGTGCACAAACATGTGACCTCCTGTGTGGCAACACATCCTTCATCAGAGAAAACCCTGTTGTGCTGTGAGGAATCTGACTAAATGGCTTTAGACCTTTTTACCAACTATTACTTCTTTCGTCAAGACATTACTTTTTGCTATTGTTACAGCTACACCAATAATTAAATACAGATCTATTGATATATCATAATTCATACCAGAGGCTTTTTTTAAATGCTCTAAAACGTTTTGATTTCAAAAGGAATTGAAAGCAAACTTAAATAAATTGAATACAAGAAAATGTATGTGATATAAATCCATGCTAAATGTTTGAAAGCTACTCAGACGGTAACAAAAATGTAGTAAAGTCAATCATGTCAGTTCAGTTGTAAAGCAACATCTACTGTATCTACAGTTTGCTAACATTAGCCACCATAAGCTGCTAGTCATACCAGAAGTCTGTGGAGGCAGAACCTGTGAGTGTTATAAATTGAATCGGGGTCAATTTTTATTGCTAATGAGTTTCACTCTTTATGTGCAACAGAGTATGGATTTACATAGTCTCGCCTCAAATATCATCAGGTTGTGGCACACCTTAGATCTTCATTTCCACAACTGATGAGCATAGTAACTAATCTGTATCCACACTTATTTGACTACTCAATGAGGAAAAAATACCGTGATTGTATGTGATGTTATTTACAGCAAGCCAGTCTCATCAAATAATGACAACTAGTAATGTTGATATTTACTCACAAATGATCACATGACTTGAATGCAAAGAAAGAGGCCAGGACTTTTATTCAAATTTCTCTGTTGTACTGTAACAGTGAAATTACATTAATTAGCAGGAACTAGTTCATCCTGTGGGAATATGTTTGTAATTTGCGTACATGTTGGTTTATCATGCACTTTTATGCTTCAATCATTACATTGCAAAATATTTTGGTCTTCTCCCATACTATGAGAGAATATTATACATTTCCATATTTTTGGCAGCTTACTTGAGAGGCATTATTTGCAAATGTTTGTTGCTGCATATTGAAGTAATCTCTATAGATCTGAAGCTACAGAAGCTCTAATCTCAGAGTCCACATTTTCTGTCCTTGAGACCATCAAATGCTGACTGTAGGATTTTCTCAGCAGGTCATTACTTTGCAAATTAATTCTGCTTGTACTGTAAATGACATTTCCTATAATCCAGCAACAGCCATCCCCTTTTTTTGCCAATAACATTGATTTGTGGACTGTTAGCTGCGGCAAAACTGGATGCTGCAGATTCAGCTCTGCGTACGGCTACCGGAGGACATGCTCTGAGCTGGCTGTAAATAATCACTTATGACCAATCCAGATGATTGAAAGCACACCCTGAGAGACAGGAATGTGGTTGAGAGGCTCCAGTTGGGTATAAATGACACGGTGATGTGACCTTTCCTCGCATGTGTACTCTCTGCTTGGCTCATGGAAAGAACATGTAGTCGACTCGTAGTCGAGGCTTAAATACCTCTCATACCTGTTGGCACCAGGCAGCGCTGTGTGCACAACTGTAGATTTATCTCTTAGCTGCAGGCCATCATACTTCTTGTCCACTCCTTTTATTGAACAAAAGGCAAAGCATGCTTAGTGTGAAAACTAGATTTGTGTTCTGACCATCACTTAAAAGGTCATTTTGTGCTTAACTTGTGTGTGTGGTGTGTGTGTGTGTGTGTGTTTGTGTGTCAGTAGTTGATTTGTGTGAGTAAGGGCGAAAGATACAGGGGGAGGAGAGAGATAGAGAGAAAGAGAGAGAGAGATGATAGATGCTGGTGTGAGGGTTCATGCAGGAGTTGATATTTATGGCCCCTGTTCAGGCCTGGCTTGGGGGGCCTTTCGCAGGACAGAACAAAAACCTTAGGGGCCAACAGGATCTCCATTTTGGCTGTAAATACAATACTTTTAATACAAACAGCATAATTTATGGGAGTAAGGCCATGTGAGGTTTATCTCAGTGGGAAGGACAGAAAAATGTCTTCTCTGAAGGAATGGCAACTCGAGCAGAACGCAGCACTCTAAGAATATAATGTGCAGTATTGCAGCCACATTTATATTATGTAATCGGCATCCACTGCTATATCAGGTAGTGCTGAAACAATTAGTAGATTAATTAATAAATTAATTGCCATCTATTTTGATAAGGAATTAACCATTTTAGACTTTGAATCCATCAAAAATGTTAGACATTAATGTTTCCAGCTTTTAAATTTGACGATTTGCTGCTTTTCTGTGTTTTATGTCACTGTAAATTAAATATCATTCGGTTTGGGACAAAACTAAACATTTGAATAAAAAAATTTGGGGTACGAACGTTTGCCAATCTTCACAAATTAAACAGTTATTCAAAACAATAGTCAACAGATTATTCGATAACAGAAATAAATGTTAGTTGCAGCCTTAATATCACGATCTTTTAGAAAAGTACAATACGTTACATGAATAATGACAACTATTTTGTTATCTGTAGTAGAGAGTATATTCATTGGGTAAGTACGATGGTCACGTCACATGAGCTTCAGGTGTCAGCTCCATTGCGAGTGAAAAACAAACCTGTCCTCTGAGTTTTCTCTTATCAGGACACTGTGTCATCACCTATTAAGCAGCATTTTAGTTTGACTCTTGGTGTGTCCCTGTTCTTCCACTCACTTCCTCCGCTTGACCCTCCCCCCTCAGAGAAAGCCCTGTCACCCCTCCTTTTGCAGGATTTAGCTTGCCCAGATTCCATGTCAAAGGTCGTGGCCCAGATGTCACAGCTTCCCCCCTTGCAGAGCTACTCTCTCGCATAATTACGGCAGGCCCATTGTATTGTGGAGCTGGCTAGAGGTGCATACTATGTGCCTGCTCCTTTTTTAGTGGTGGACACGGAGGCATAACAAACAGGGCAGAAGACTCTGGATAACAAGGTGCACATTGTGAAAAAAGAACAGAGCTTCTGGTTTTATTTATCTCTTGCAACAAGGAAAAGATATCAAGAGACCGTATTTTCTCTTCCAATCAGTCTTGGTATTTTCTACATGTATATAATTATTCCATGATGCAGTTAATTATCGGTAATTAGTATGTTAATATTTTTTTATATTTTTTTACTTTTAATTGTCATTGCAAATAGCCATTAAGTTTTCGGAAGGGAGAATCTCTGAACACACAAAAAAAAGAGGCTCATCTCATATTCCACACCCGTGACCTCGGATTCTTTCAGAGTTTAATCTCGGCCTGACCTGCTGGCCCTGGTCTGGCTCCAGTGAAACTCCTCAGGGCTGCATGGGGGTGCAAGTAGCTCGACTCCACCCCTCCTAAACTTCTTCAACTTCCATGGACACAAATTCATCTCCTGTGGTCCCGTGTGCCTCTTCTTAAGAGCCCCTAAATGTTTCATACAGTGATAGAAGGATAGTCAGGACTGTTATAATAGTTATAGAGACAAGATTATTTTAGTGTCAAGTTGAGCAAAATGCTCATGTTCATATTTGAGCTAAACATTTCTATCAACATGCATCTACTGCAGCATATTTTACAGTTGATACACAGCCAACTAGTAAGCACACAGCAGTTTAGTAATGGAAATTTCTTCCAAATAAAAACATACATAAGACATCATTTTCATAACACAATGACAAGAATGGCAGGTGGTCCCACTCTTACCTATTTAAAACTTCCTATCAGACCTCAAAGATCTCAGATTACAACATTTTCTGATCGTATTTTGTTAAGCATAAATAGTATTACAAAAGTGATTTTAATTTTCCCACCAAACTGACCAAGAATTTTAAAAACGTAATTTAAAGAGGTTGGGTATCAGTGCATTTATTTTCCTGCCTGTAAGAGTTGACTGATATGACTCACGATATCAACATTGTTTGCAACATTCAAATCAGACCCTGATAATTATTCTTTTAGGGGTAAAAGGGACATGTGGTCAGATGGCTTTTGTTCGCCGCAGGGTCTTCAGGGTCACTGAGTCAGCGATGTCCTTCCCAGGGGATTTTGTCCGTCGATTTGACCCCCAGATTCTGGACCTGAATAGGAGTGGCCACTGACCACTGACCAGCAGGCCTGACTGGGGCCGAGAAAGGGCCTTCTTATTTTATCAAAAGACTTGGGGCTGACAGGGTGATGGATAGTGGAGATCTTCTGTTCTGCTGCCCTGAGTGCTGCCGAAACTGACCAAAGGACTCAGGGCACTGAGCATCTGTCGCACTGCCTCACCTCTGGTTCCCACCACACCATCACACCACAAGCCAGAAAACCTCACTGACACCACACCCACACAGCCCAGGTCTCTTTCATGTGTCACCCCTGCTTCCTGTTAGCTGCAGGAGTCACATAGTCATCTGTCTTGGTGTTGTGGTCCTGGGTGAATAATTAAGTGTTGGTCAGAGTAAATCTATGGATGTCTACTGAAGTCCAGATCTCAGACTGCACATTGAATCATGTGTTTTGCAGCAAGAACTTTTGGTGTTTTTTTCTTTTTACATTTCTATGATTATTATTATTTAGATATTTTTGTTTCTTTCGTTTTCTTAATGTAGACCCAAGGAAGAAGTACCACATTAAACTTCTGGCTTATAATTTTGTCGGAGATGGCTACCAGGCAGACCAGACTGTCAGCACCCCTGGATGTGTCTGTAAGTCCCACAATATAAATGTTTTTAAGTGTATCTATAGCATTAAATGGCATATAAGGGCCATTGTACTCTAGGTACTCCATAATTTATAAATGTTTTACCTACAGTGGCCCTAATATGCCGTCATAGAAGCATGTCGGTGTGTCTTGTATTTGAATATTAAATCTTTTACTCTTAATGTATCTCTCAGCTGTTAGAGATCGCCTGGTGCCCCCTCCACCTCCTCCACACAATGTGTACACCAAGACCAACAGTTCGTCCGCTGTGTTTCTGCACTGGGGTCGACCAGCCTTCACCTCCAGCCATGCCATCAACTACACCGTCCGCTGCAACCCAGTAGGCCTGCAGAACGCCTCCCTGGTGCTCTACCTGCAGACGTAAGAATTTCTTCACTATACAACTTTTTATTTAAGACAGTTTTACTCATTGTGTTGAACTATAATATTGATTAGTGTAGCTTTAATACATTTGTAGGGATTTCTGTACGATGCTGTTTCATTAAAAGTGTCCAGATTTAAAACCCATGTAACTGTGTTTTGTGTATCTTACTGTATGATGATTTGGTCTCATGCCACAGTTCAGTTCTTATCTTAACACCATAATTATGTTATTGACAATAATCTGACGTGTGACAACCTCAGCTGTATTATATCACATAAACTTTACAACATAAATACTTTCCTCACTTGTTGGGGAAAGTTTTCTGGTCACCAGAGTAAGCTCCATACCGCCATCTGCTGGGCAAGACCTTTTATTAAAGGACCAGTTCACAGTAAAACTTGATAACATGTGGATTAAAATGATTTACTACATCATGAAAGACACAGCTGTTAAAGTTATTGGATGTATTATTTTATTATGTGGCACACAAATGTCATTGAGTGTATTTTATAAGAGGGATCTACACAACTAATATCAGTTCAGCTAATTACATTGAGCTGATTTGTGATGATAGATCCTCGTCTTGGCAAAAGGAAATGAGGTATGTTTTAAGTGAACTGACCCTTTAATCCTTGTGCCTCACTAGGGACTTTTTTGGCTTTTTAATTAAAAAAATGTCAATGTTTTGGTTGTGTTAATGCATATGGCATACATTTTGGCAACAGTGTGAACTATTTAAAATTCATGAAGTTTAACTTCAGCTAGTATAATAACTCTCTAGTAAAGTGTGTTGCCAAAATACAGACACTCAGACCCTGAAAGACAAAAATGTCTCCATTAAAACCACAGCTTTTGATCCCACAGCCATTACAGCATAACATTGTTTATTCTATCAGGCTTTCAATCAGAGCCCTGGCTTCAATATTTTAGATTTTCCTATTTTCCACCAGATTGAGCCATTTTCTCATGTTCTCAAAAATCTTAATAATATATAATTTTATGGCCGTTTTTCAGTGTTAAAAGTCTCTGTTATGTCTTTCTTCTGCAGGAATGAGCAGAGCCTCCTGGTGCGAGATCTAGAGCCCAACACCAAGTATGAATTTGCTATTCGCCTTCACATCGACCAGCTGTCCAGCCCCTGGAGCCCTGTGGTCTATCAGAACACTTTCCCTGATGGTGAGTGCAAAATTATCAAACATTTCATTTAATAATTATATTTCTGTGTGCCAGTAGATTGTTATTGCTGCTGCTGCGTGGTATTTTTATTTGACCTTGTTCTTTTCATCCACACAGCTCCCACTCTGCCTCCCTCCAATGTGAAAGTAACTCTGATTGAAGAGGACACAGCGCTGGTTTCATGGAAAAGCCCAGATGTACCCAACGTAGCTGTGACACATTACACCATCCTGTATGCCTCCAGGAACGCCTGGATAGCTGGGGAATGGCAAGTGCTGCAAAGAGAAGGTAAGGAGGAGTCTGGAAAGAGATGTGGAGAGAAAGAGGTTATACATGTGTGCCGGGGAGGGGCAACCACAAAGACTTCCTCCTGTCCCACAAATGATCAATTGGAAATCAGTAACTCATTCCATCCTCCAGTCTATGCCAGGACAGATTGAGCTCACTGCTTTTGTCTTACTGATAAAAGACCAGTTTGAAGATCTAATGTGATTACAACAAAGACTTTGATTTACCTTCTTATTGACCAAAATCAGAAGACTATTATGAACCACTATATCCGAGGTTACCCATAGGTGGACTGGGGTCCGGGAATGTACTCAGGTGGCGTTCTATCGGACCCGGATCTATAACCGATAATAATAAAGATGAATAAAGAAAAACGCATTGCAACAGTTTAACAGTTATCTCAAAACCATTTTTTATCTTTGAATGTATGCTTATAATGGGACAATTACCGTATAATTTGTGCTTTCTCTTAATAAATAAATTTAATATTTAATTGACAGGTTCACAGTGATATAAACTTTTCATATAAACAGGATTCGTGTTTTATATGATTAAGGCAGAAAGAAATGAAGTTGATGTATTGAGAAAACTTTACCAAATATACCAATTAAATGATTAATACAATATGTTAGCCAAAAATGAAGAGAGAAGTCTTTGTAAAGCAACCCTTCCACTCAGTCACAGGCGTTATAAAGCTGTCGTTGTATCTGGTTTGTGAGGCAGTGTAGGTGTTTTTCAGGGCAGATGACCCCAGGAAACACACAAAAAAAGACACACACAATTCTTCCTTTGCCACTGGTGAAGGGGTCAAAAGTGAAGCCATTCACAAAGCCTCCAGCTCAGCCCAGCCCCTCTATCACCTCAAACTGAACCCCCACCCCCCTTCAGACTCTAATGGGACCCTGGTGGTACTGGATAAGGGAATGTGTATAGCCCTGACCCCCTGCTCTTCTCTCACATATCACCTCTCAGCCATTAGGGTTGCTTTTATGTTTGTCTTTCACTGCATCACAAAGTCCTGTTGTTCTTCAAAGGTCATCAGAGGTGTGCGTGTATCTCGACAAGAACATATTGGAGTAAAAGATAATCAATATTATATTCAAGATAATCTCTTATGTCGGGTTGCTTAAATAGATTTAGACATTAAAGGAATTGTTGGACGTTTTGAGTAACTTAAAACTGATTTGCTTTCCTCCCTTTCTGCGATTTGTAAGTGTTACACTTTGTTTTTTTGTACGGATTAAACAAACAAGATATACTGTGGTAATTAAGGCAAATGTTGTACTTTTTGCTCCACTACATTTGTCTTAGAGCTATAGTTATTTTCATATTACAATTCTTCATACTCTTCCTGTCCAGAGAAGATTTTTAATTTTAAAAACTATTTAAGAAGCGTCTGGTACCACCTGGCATTGTCACATAGCTGAACATTTTCACAATGTGATATTAGTACTTTTACTGAAGTGAAGCATCTGAACACTTCTTCAACCACTGCCTGACAGTGGAATCAATCTTTTTATCTAACTCTCGACAAGAAACACATTTCCCAAATTGTTGAAATATTCCTTTAAATATTACCACTAAATGCAATTAAACACCCAACGGTAGTTTGTGGTTAAAAAAAAAAAAAAAGAAGTGCTTCATGATCCAATTTAAATGAGCAACAAACACCAGAAAATAAGGTTAAAAAGACCAAAACCCTTTTCCAACAGTATACAATATGCAGTTAAACACTACGGTTAAATCTCACCAACAGGAACCATTACCATGGCACTGCTGGAGAAACTGAAGCCTGGCCAGATTTACTTTGTGAAAGTTTCTGCATCCAACAACATGGGCGATGGGCCGTTTTCTCACACTGTGGAGCTGACGGTCCATGCAGACCTCTCCTCTGGTCATGACCCCCGCCTCTCTCGTGGCTCCACACACTCCACAGGTCAGCATCACCAACATCGTCCTGACAGAATCACTTCATATCTTCTGATTGGTCCTTCCTTTTAAAGAACTTGAAATGATCACCTTTTTTCAGACTGCACTAGGATGAATGATTAATAATCTGACAATGTTGCCGTTCACAGCATTTTCTGATGGCTTCTACCACCTGGACCAAAAGTCAATGACGGGGATCACTGTGGGAGTCTGCATCGCTCTCATCTGCATCATCATCTGTGCTTTCATCATCGTCTGCAGAGGCAAAAATAGGTACTTAGTATGTCTGAACATTTAGAAACGGCAGCCATATTGTTTTCAACTGAAAAAACCCAGTTTCCTTGAGTATCCTCTGTTTGTAGTAACTTCATGTTTTTTTTTCCCTCCAGTAAATTTTCAGCTTCTAAAACGTACAGAGAAGGATTGAGCACATCTGCCTCGGCTGCAGCACATCTGGGCTCTGAAGCCCAAGCTGAGAGCGCTGATGTGAGCGTGCCAATGACGAGTCAGAACCACTTCATTGATGCCAAGGTACTTCACACTTATTACAGCATGTAACACGGTCACTTAAATCCTCGAAAAGCTTTGGAATTTTATTTTTCGGGCCTGGAGCAGTTTGAAAATGTGTCGGATATTAATACATTTTTGGGAAACATGAAATTCTAAGTAAGGATACTAATAATTGTGAGGACCTGATGTAATCAGAACTACATTAAAAAATTAAATTAAAAAATAAATATATATACAGTATATATACCAACATTTATATATATATTTTTCACTTGTAGGGTGGAACAAATCTCATTATCAATTTTCTCGGCCCTGTTCAGCCCAGCACTGAGAAGAAAGAGAAATGGTTTTCCTTCTGCAGTAATGTGAAAAAGGACAGTAAAGCAGTGCAGGTAAGATTCAAAATTATGAGTCCTGCTTGTTAAATTTTCATCAGCAACTTGCAGATCCGTAGCAAAAAACAATCTCCACAAGTCATTGCTTACCAGTGTTTTTAAATTACAATTTGCATATAAACCTGGCTTTAAAAAAGAAGAATTGCAGACCCAAACCTGAATAGACCTGTTTGATTGGTGGTTATTGTTGGAGGTAGTGCTCTGCCTGGGAGTTAGACTGCTTTTAACTTAAACTTGTGAGTGAATTTGGATATTTAAAAGTACGTTCTCGGTTGCTCCTTCTGTCATTTGGTAATTATGAATCCAGTGTAAGTGAGAACCATGATGTCAGAAGGATATAGAGGTTTTTCTTTTTTTTTTATATTGGCAAATGTTACTGTAGAGCAACAAAATTAATTTGTAGGAAACATATTCAG
The DNA here is from genome assembly GCA_943590825.1 of Bovichtus diacanthus. NCBI lineage: Eukaryota > Metazoa > Chordata > Actinopteri > Perciformes > Bovichtidae > Bovichtus > Bovichtus diacanthus. The sequence goes on from CALSBV010010478.1 coordinate 13,171,074, forward strand.
TGACTAATTAATATAAATAGGGCTTTTCATGAACTGCATTAAAGATTAGAAAATTTAATTCTGAGGCTCCTATTTGTAATTTGTATGATAGCAGGCACAGGCAGAATAAGATCTTATCCTCAGGTTTGCTTGCGACATCAAGATAGTTTGATTGCATCTGCAACTACACAATCGACTGGAGCTGCAGCAAATGATTATTGTCTTTATCGAATAATCTGCAGAGTCTTTGTCTTAATTCATTGATTCATCGTTTAGTCTATAAAATTACCGAAAATTGTGAAAAATCTCCATCCCAGTTATTCAAAGTGCAAGGTGATGTCTTCAAATGTCTTGTTTTGTCTGTCCATTCTCCATTCATTTTAATATGATATAAAACAGAGAAAATGAGGAAATCTCCACATTTCAGAGGCTGGAAAACAGCATATTCTGCCATTTTTGCATGAAAAATTACTTTTCAATGAATCAATTATCAAAATAGTTGTCAATAGTTTTTCTGTCGATCGATTAGTCAACTAACGGTTGCAGCTCTACAACCGAGACATAAACACTCAGACTAACTAAACCAAAACATTTTCTGTGCTGCAGAATATGAGACAAGGCACCGTTTCCTACCAGCCCGGGTCCACAGTGTTGACCTATGAAGAGGAGCTGTTGATGTCTCCGGACCAGCCCACCACCCTGCAGGCCCTGCTCTGGCGCCCCGGTGACTCGGAGGGCTCCTCCAACAGCGAGGGCAGCCACGCAACCGGTGATTCAGGTCGTTACTCTCACGACGAGACAGAGTTGACCAACCTGTCGTCTGGAACCAGCAGCAGCCGTCCGTCTCTGACAGCGGAGGAAAGCGGAGGCTCGGACTGCAGCCCCGCTGAAGATTCAGGCGAGCTGGTGGAGGAAAGTCCGACTGACTTGAAGTCAATAGAGTCTGTCAAGAATGGCTGCTGTCATCATGAAGCGCAGAGCAGCTCTCAGTCTGCACTTTCTCTCCAAGTGTGTGTGCCTGAGTGTGTTTGAGAGTGTGTGAGAGTGTCTGTGTGTTTGAGGGTGTGAAGGCAGTGGTACACTGGGGCCGCTGTGGCTCAGGAGGTGGTCGTCCACCAGTCGAGGGGTCGGTGGTTTGATCCACAGCCTCTGCGGTCAACATGTCAAAGTGTCCTTCGGTAAGATACTGAACCCCAAATTCCTCCCGTGTGTAAGTGTGTGTGAATGTTTATCACTACTGAGCATGTAATGTATGGTAGCCTCTGACTGCATGAATGCTGACATGTGTTGTAAAGTGGTCCCAAAGATCGGAAAAGCGCTCTATAAACGCAGTCCATTTACAGTCCATTTACACTTGCAAAAAAGTCAAACTGCACCAAAGTGGAAAAACAGCTGAGCAGATCACATCATTGACATGTCTGTCACTGCAGCTTCGTATTTTCTGTTTATTTACGCTCACTTCTTTGTCTTCTGGCAGAGAGTTAGATGAAGATCTAAACCACTCTTGTGTCTATAAGGCTACACCCAACAGCCGGCTAGCTTAGCTTAGCGCAAAGACTGGAAATGGGGAAGCACTTACCCTGGTTCTGTCTAAAAAGAACAAAATCCACCTACCAGCACCTCTAAATCTCTAATTAACACATTCGGTCTACAAACACTCAACAAACAGGATAAAATGTGTTAATTATTGAGCTTCAGAGGTGCTGGTAGGTGGAGTTTCTTATTTTTGGACAGAGCCAGGCTCGCTGTTTCCCCCTGATTCCAGTCTTTGTGCTAAGCTATGCTAATCGGCTGCAGGCTGTAGCTTCATATTGAACAAACTGAGAAGAGAGTGGTTTCTATCTTCCCATCTAACTCTCTCTACTTTAGCGCATTGTCAAACTAAGCCTTTTACAATGTAGCTGCCACCAACAGAAACAGGAAACAATGGTGACACTCAGAAAACAACAAATTCATCCACCTAACCCTCCTGCAGTTATTCTCTGTTGCAAGTGTAGGGCAGGCCTTAATGAGAGCGAGGAGTGAAGAAACAAGGAGAGAAACCCTTTTTTAAATTTTTTTTTTTTAACCATTATCCTCTTTTGGTCCAACACACAATGAACAGAAAGCCGACAAATGCCTTTTACAGTATAACATGTTAACAGGGAGGGGTCATTTGATTTATTTTACGTCTTTCATTCAATGAATGTATTTTTTTTATTTTCCCTTTATTTGTGTGTGTATGTTTTTGAGAAAGAAAATCTCACCCACCATGAATGTTTAAAAAGATTGTCAAAAATGTTACAAAAGTGACATTTCTGACATTATTTAAGAGAGTTTATCACTGGAGCGAAAGGGAGGCGCGAGTCCTTTTCACTGATTATCTACCTCTGTTTGCCTCCGGGTAAACTTCCACTGTATATTTAATAACTACTTATACCTACGTTATGTGATGGGCTGCTTCAGTTCCATTACGTTTTATACTTCCTGATGGCTTTTCTTTTGATTGTCATTGTTTGTTTTTTTTTCTCTTTTTTTTGTCCTGATTTTACTGGATGGTAAGGGCAGCTCCGTCCTCTCGCTCCACCTGTTGTGTGGACCGAAGGATAGAAAACACACATTTAGTTTGTTATTTATCTCCATGGATGTTGCTGAGGCACTGAGCCAGTATTAATAGTAATTTTTGTTCACTTTGTCCATTATTGAGTAATGGTATGACAAGATAATGAATGTCTGCTTTTTGTTTTGTATGTCAGTGTGAAGCTGCCCTTGCTATTCCTGTTTTATACTACCTCGATTAAGATCTTATTTTGTTGTCTTATTGTTTTCCTAAACTCAGGGAACAAAGTTTAGTGCATTTGAAAAGTCATGTAGTATTACATGCTAAACTGACAGGGTATCTTCTCAGTACTAAATCGTTTTAGTTTTAACATTGTGCGCTAGTAGCTCAGATGTTGAAATCCCCCTCTGTAGTTTCTCCTCAGGTCCTATAACGTCTGTTTGTTTGTTTTATTACAACAGACTCTTTTGTTTATTGACTTCTTCCTTTTTATTTGTGTAAAGATTCACACCAGAAGTGCTTGCAGGGGCGTGTCGGTACAGAAAAGCTTTAAAATTGGCCTTAATGTGGGAAAGCATCCCTCAGATGCGGAAACCAAAGCCTAATCTTTCTGAGGGACAAGCTCCACATGAGGATGCAACACGTGAAGAATGATTGTAGTAAAAGCAAAGGAAGTGTTTAATCAGAGATGAAAGTGAAGAATTGAATGAACACCATAAAACTATATTTTTGTTAGAAGATAATGTACTACTGAGTACACATTGTAGTTTGTTCCAAGTATTTTTTTTTGTTTTGCTGTAGAGTAGATAAAGATTAGCACTTGTCTGCCAAGTAGTTTTGTATTATCGTCCAATGTGCAGCGGTGACTGACGCTATTACCCAAAGAGTTGTTTGCTACCTGAGTTTATTTTAGTCTCTCAACTAATCTCTGGCAGAAGGTTACTGAGGAATGAGAAATAATCTAAACACGTTAGACCAAAGATGAAACGTGGCCGCTGAGATCAGTTGAGCTCCTTCAAACGAAGCCTTGCACATTAGTGGCCTTGACCCGCGACAAAAATGGTGAAGAGAGTTGCGGGTTAAAACTCTGAGGAAGTGCCTGCAGGATAGTCAGGCACTTAACGACGATGGAGTGACAAGTAATAATCAATTTTATGCACACAAAACCAAATTATCCTGTCGCAGAGTTCCTCCAAAACTGTTGCAAACAGATGTCTGTACATTGTAGGGGGGAAATGATTAAATACAATATATTATATTTAGTGTCTGTGTTGCAACAGTGCAGTCGTGTGTACATGTGCACCCACTGATTGAAAATTAGTATTTGGGAGATTTCCTTACATGGGACATACATGAAGTACTTTTTTTTAACTAGAAATACACGTAAAGTATTTTAATTAATGCCTTTGTATAAATAATTTGAAAATCTCACTAAATATTTAAATTTTAATTATCATAACAAAGATTGTAGAAAGGTCAGTGGGCGCACAATGTTTTCACATTTCTGTATTTTTAATCAGAAGATTCTGCGGAGGATTCAATCATGGGAAATTTTCGGGATGAAAAGTGACACAATCAGTTTAACTTTCTTTTGAAAAGCAAACAATGTAAACCAAAGAATTTTTTTTTTTTTAAAGGTCACCGTTGCATATTGGCACATTGAGAGAGATCCATTTGAAAGCATCCTATCTCTGTGTGAAATGCTTTCATTTTCAGTGTCCTCATACTCATTTAATAACTGTACTGTATATTGTGTGGACCTACGGGAAAGCAGGATGAAAACTGTTTCTTAATCATCATTTATTGCCACTAAATCAAGTTTTCCTCTTTTTTTATCTGTTGTCTCTCGAGATAAAATATTTTTTTTATACAATAGGCATGTTTTTCCTGCTTTTGTAAGTTAAAGAAGGATACACATTTCCATTTGAAATTGAACCATACTGTATTCATATATCCTGTATTATTAGAGCTTCAAGGGCTCAATCCAGAATCTGAAAACAGCACTCAAGTGATGTGGAGCTGTGACAAGATACTGACGTGCTGCTTCACAAAAAAACAGCAACTGCTTATGTTTAAGTCACGATAATCACACTCACAACTGCTGCAGTCTTGTAGGTTCTGAATTGGGCCTTTTGTAGCTCATACAGGTACATAAGTGCTACCTCAGATTTTTTATTTTTCATTATCTTGTGATAGGTGCAGATGCAATTTACTTGGGTCATTAATGTGTGTAAGATTAAAGGTGCAATGTGTAAGATATGCCAGAATTTTAGTTTAAAACATTCAAAATTGAACTAACATAATCACCAGAATGTGAAGAGGTTACAGTGTTGACATCATGTCAAAGACGTCTGTGTTGTGTTGCTGAGATATATCTACGCTCTCTATCCCGTCCCGTCTTGTGATACCTCTTGTTCCTCTAGAGGATAGTGAGTCACTGCAGCGTGCAGTCTGCCCTCAGTCCAACATGAGATGAGGTTAAAGTACAGGGTCAGTGTACGTTCTGATAGTTTGTTTATTGGATTAAATCCAAAGTGGCAGAAACGACTAAGCGACACGCTCCCTCGCCTCGTCCGAGGAGACGAGCTCACCGGGAGGAGAGCGGGCGGCCCTCCGATGCTGGGGTTTGTTCTGGCTCTTCTCCTGGTGAAGTGTGGAGGACAAAACAAAAACTCTCACTTTTTCTGTTTCTGCCACCCTGGATCCAATAAACCAAAAATCTAAATGTACACGGACCGCACAGCCCCCGTTTAGCGGCACAGTAAACACACAGATGACTAATGCAAACTATAGGCCGACGCCACACGTCAAGATTGTAAGATTGCAAGTGTTTTATTGTGTCTTTCAGTAGTTTAGCCACATTTAGCATACCGGTATTCTTCCTCCTGCTGTTAATTAGTTGTAGACTCCTTTTTTTTATTGTAAACGTAGATTGTATGGACCAGTAGTAGAGGTGAAGTATTGTACAGTACTGTATTACACATTGCACCTTTAAGATCATCAAACAAACGACCCGAGATGTTGGTCTGTTCATCTCATGAATGGTGTTATGTTGGAATTATGTTCCTGTCCGAGCGTGTGAATTTAAAGGGAAACACGGTTTTGTTTTCCCTTTTTGCAGTAGTGTTGTGTTTAAATAATGTGAGGCGGAGCGCTGCGGGTCATTTACAGTCAAACTCAGGGAAACCTGCAGCTGCTTCTCCTCAAAGAGGAGGAAGAGGAAAATTGAATGTACCTTTTTTGTAATTATTATGTTTTCTGATATTTTCTGTTAATGTTTTGTTATATTTTGTCAGTTTGTATTTGTCAGCAAAATTACTTGCAAGTTGGTTTTTGCCAAAAAAAAATTTAGTTAGGAGGTTTTAGACAGCGGTTAATTGTCTTCTGATTCTCAATTTAAATAAAAGTATAAAAATTGCAATTTTGTCTACAGTTCTTTGACTTTCCCCTTGTTGCTGTTGCTTCGTGTAACTGCAAATAGTTTAATATTTAATCATTTGTACAATCCAAATATTGTTGATAAATATACATATGCATTACTTTAAGTGGCATGATCCGAATAATACACATCTCATTTTTTTAACTTTTTTCTATAATGCTGCAACTAAGGATTATTTTTATTGTGGATTAACGATTATCAAATAGTTGCCGATTAATTTTCTGTCAATTGACTAATTGTTTCAGCTAGACTTGTATTTACTGTTGGGTGTTTTAATTTATAACAAAGCATTATATTTGAAAAGCTCTTCATATGTTTTTGTATATAAAACGTACCTCAAATGTGTACTTAAGTTTACAGCACTTAAGTAAATGTACTTTGTTCCACCATTGTTTCTAATTCAGTTTACACGAAAATTCACCTTTATTTAACATTTTTGTATCCTTGGATAATATTAATAATGCAGGACTTGCAATGGAGTATTTTTAAATGTATGATCCTGCAACTTCTACTTATAAAAAATATAGAAATATCTATACTACATTAACATTAAACTGCATTATACTTTCACAACAACTCTCAAAAATATATTACACTTTAATGAAGATGAAGATTGAAGATTCAATGGAAGTTATGATACTTACAACCTGAATAAACTCTAAACTGGGACATTTAAAGTTTAATGTAAAACCACGTTTTCATTTCCAAGCACGTTATATTGCTGATTTATACAAGTGTCCCATAAACATGCTGACGGTGCTTCACTGAACATTATGCACTACAGTTAGTGTCACATTAGTGCTGAATTACACACAGTCTCCTAATAGTTTAAACATTGAGAGGGAACAATGACAACATTTACTTTTCATACTTTAAGCACATTTTGCTGATACATACTTTTACTTAAGTAAAGTTTAGCATGAAAAACGTTTCCCTGTGTGGTATTTAGCAGACTAGTTTTACTTATGTGTAGAATCTGAATACTTCTCCCACCGCTGCTGTCTACGGTGTTATAATGTCAGTGTTTTTTATTCTATCTTCAAATTAAAGGAGAAATAAACTATGATGTGGTGGTTTCGATGAGAAGTGAGTCTCCACAGCTCCACAGTGTCATATAATGCAGCATTTTAGGAAATGTTTATAGCTGCTAAACTCAACCTACCAGTCCAGCAACATTTTTTTATTTTGGTGGCTGAGAGCCAGAAGACACGCGCATACAACAGCATAACAACGACGAGCACGTGGTTTCTGATGGACAGTTTAACTTTTCAGCATTAGTGACATACGTTTTAACACTTCTGCTAACACTACAATACAGTACACAAACACATTAATGAGTTCGTCTTGTTGTCTTTTCGTCTAAATTCTGTTGTCGGTCTTCTTTGTCACGCTTCCTTGTTTATGTTTTTTTTCAGAGCAACAATATTTTTTTCCACTCCCTCGCAGAGCCAATTTGGCCGCCGCGCTGACCTATGGGAAATGTAGTTCTACGAGTTCGAAGAAGGAGTCGTGCTCTGTGTCCAGCCCCACCACTTAAAAACTACATTTCCCATATACAGTCGGCTTTGCAGTGTTGTTAACGAATAACCAGGGCTGGGACATACTAACTGCAATAACTCTGGAGATCCCCGTAACAGTTGCCTTGTCGTTGGGCACAAAACACCGGTGAGTTAAGTCATTTTTCCTAGTTTTTAAATCGCTAGTGATGTTAAAAGGCTGCTAAAGCTAACTAACGTTGTCAATACGGACATTAATGATGTGTTCACACGGTGCTCAGACAGGTGACGTTAATAACTAGCCTGTTAAGTTAGTTAATAGCTGCTAACCAACCGTTAAATGTCATTATTTATGTTAACGGGCGAAGCTAATGCTAGCTCCGGGTGACGGCTGCAGTGTAAACCGTTGTTGTCGGTTGTTTCCAGACGCCAGGCCGCGGGAGATGCATCTTTTCTCAGCCGCTCCTGTGGTCTGACACCGAGACGACGTGAAGTTAGCTTCCGATTTGCAGCTTCCGATTCGGCGTTTAAGGGAAAAGTTAAGGGAAAGTTAAGGTTGTGAAAACATGTTAGGCATTTTATAGAAACCGCACACTGCCTGAAACCCACTTTTTAATTTTTTTTAAGCTTTATCCTATTTGTGAAAATGCAGAAACTACGATACTTAGACTGTTCAAGTCTGGACTAAATGACCACAGAGGTGAACGTTTCTTTAAAACACAGTTACTGATTTGTGAAACCTTTATTCTATCTGTGAAAATACAACATGGCTTTTATTGTTGACAACAATGACAATCAACCTTGAAGTTCATGTCTCATTTATTTTTTTTGATTGTCATGAATAGTACCTCTTTTTCACAAAGCTTCTTGTCAATACTTAGTCACAACTATCACTTTAAACTCATTTAATTCATCTCGTTTATCTGTCCTCTAACATCTGCCATCATTTCAGACCCCGCTCATGTGTTCCTGCCCACCAGTTGTGACTGAGTATTACTAAGAGGTACTATTCATGACAATCAGCAAATAAATGAGACATGAACTTCAAGGTTGATTGTCATTGTTGTCAACAATAAAAGCCATGTTGTGGCAATACTCTGAATCAGTAGCATTGATATGTCTTGTATTGTCACAAATAGAATAAAGGTTTCACAAATCAGTAACTGTGTTTTACAGAAACGTTCACCTCTGTGATAATTTAGTCCAGATTTATACAGTTTTAACTATTGTGTTTTCATTAAAGGAGACTTGGTCGTAAGTAAGTTTTCCTCAACTTTCCCCTTAAACGCCGAATCTGAAGCTAACTTCAGCATCGAGTCACAGATAGAGGTCTCTGTCTACATTTGCTTCATACACACGTTTATTTATTAATTTTAATGGCAAAGACAAGTACTTAGTCTCAAGTTTCTGACATGCTAGAGGAAAGTAATGACATTAGTGCTATTAAAAGTATTTTTTCTGAAACAACCAGATATTTCACTGTGTAATGTAACTGAGTCACATCTGGCACACTAACATCTGCTTTAATGTGACAAAGAAGTGAAATAATCAGTATACTAGTATGTACTGTATTATAAATGGAATTTACTAAAGCTGTAAGGTGCTGGAAAAGATTGAAAAGTGCTTGAAATTGGCTTTGGAATAATTCTGGGGCCCCTGACTAAAGTATCTTTATACATTTGTTGCACTTTTCTTCATGAAAAAGAAACCAAAAGTTGTGTTCAGTAAAGGTTCAGTTACTGTGAAACCTTCTGGTTAAACGATTACAGGCTGCTTGGGTTCAGGTTTTCTGCTCAGTCTACTCTGCACCTGATTCAGAATTAGATGTTACTTTCATTATTTGTTATCAGTGTGACACACACCAACTGGCGGGGTCAACCCATTAATTTTCATCAAATGAATACAGTAAATTAGTAACAGATGCTTTTATAAGGTTCCTGCTTTTTATTGCCTTTTTTATATACCACAAATACACCCCAATAAAGAAAACCAAAGAAGGTTTATTTGTATAGCACTCTAGTTATTTATTGTAATTTATATTATGTTTGATTCAGGACACATTATCAGCTCATAACACGATGACATACTTTCTCTTTTTCACCACAACATGCTGTCTCCTGTGTTTAACCTCCTCATCTCCTCTAGATCCCTGTGTATTGCTGACAACTGACAGAAATGTCAGAGCCGTCAAGTGATGCAGAGTCGTCCTGTGGCTGGACCATTATCAGTAATGAGGTAGAAATCCTTTCTTTTTGTTCCTAATTCCACCTATTTTCACTTGTTTTGTTTAGTTTTTTGACATTTTAATGTGGCAGCAAGTAAAGACGGTTAAATTCTGATTCATGTCTGCGAAGGAAAATTAAGATACGTTTAATAAATGACAGGATAAAGAGACTGTTGATTATCTCAAATGTTCAAGTTCACAAAAATAACTTTTATATAGGTATTTCATACACTGATATAACACTGATGTGACAGCACAAACTGGCAATAAAAATACCATATTCAGAAAAAATCCCATTAAAGGGGAAAATCATTTCCTAGAATAAACTGCAGCAACTTGTTTGCAAAAATACTCTTTTATATCTTAAAACAAAACCAGAGCTTTTTTGCACGCACAACACAAACTGGGGTTGTGCAATTTAAAGACTATTTTTGTTTATAATTGGTTGCAGTTGCAGTTTTTCCCTTTTTTTATTGCATCTTTTTAAAAATACTTTCAGCTAAATATATTATGTTTTACTGTGGGGAGCTTTTCTAATATTTCTAATAAAACCTTGCCAGTCAATGCTACAAATGACCGTACATAGAAATACTTACTGTAGGCCCTCCTGCTGAATACTGTATGTCTGTTAATATTGTCTGATTTATTCATACTTATCAAATGATGCAGTAGTTATGAATCTAAATAAATAATAATTTTGTTTTTTTGCAGGGTTCAGATATTGAGATGTTGGTGTTGGAGGCTGCAGTGGAATATGGAGCCGAGCTGTTCGAGCGTCCGCCAGAGGAGGAAGCAGAGCTGCAGCTTAAACAGGCCTCAGCATCTAATGGTGAAAATATTATATTGGAAAAAAAAAAAAAAAAGATTTATCAGTACTATTAACTGTTCATGATGTTATTAGTATGAAATTCTATGAATAAAAACAGTTTTCGTTGGTCTTGACTTGCAGCTCTAATTATTACTGTCATTGGCTATAACATAAAGTTTTGCTCCAGGATTCAATATATGTGACTTTGTAATCATAACAATCATAATTCACACATTTATCTCAATTTGTATTTATTATATTTGCAGCTCAGTGTGTGGAAGAAAAGATTGCAGAGTCACTTGATGAAACTCTGAAAGAACAAACCAACGATGAGACCGTGTGTCCCTCAGAGGTGAGAAGACTGTAATAATAACCTGCAGGGTGTTCTTTAAATAATCCAGATACTGCTCCCTTTGCCCTCTATCTTCAATGTATTGTATCTTCTCCAGGCCGGAGACGACGCCGCAGGGAAACAGCACGTGACTCTGTTGTCCTCCAGCGATCACTCTGACATTGTGACTCTTGGAGACTTGAAGGATGACGAGAACGCTGAGGTGGAGGAGGAGGCCGCAGCTAACGAGGAGTTTTACCTCGGCACCTCCTGCAGCAGCCAGTACGCCTTCACTGCTGCAGAGTCTGGTGAGGCTGCAGCACCAACACACTGGTCTACCTTCATCTTTTCTTTAGCCAGCTGATTTAATTATACAGCGAGTCAACATAGAGAAATGTTTGGAAACCCATTTCTTTTAATTTTACTGGTGGAAATGGGCTTTCATACATTTCTGTGTTGACTCTTCGGCTGTCAACACATCACACTTGAACACAGAAACTTTCTTCCTCTGCCTATTTTCTACGTCGCCAAATCAGGTTTGACGTTGAGTAACTGGAAACTTCCACAGAGTCTCGTGGACTTAGGCTACCATCTGAGAAGGCAGCTCACTGGAGGCCGCTCTTTTCCAGGTGGCCTGATTGAAACTGGAGTGAATCTAATATGATGCTAAACTTGCTCAGCAACTAATCCTGATCAGTTTCTGACAAGAACACGTGATCCAGCTGTTTTTCTTCTAAAAAGCATGATCACATATAGAATAAAATGTTCTCCACAATTATGAGCCTTTATAGGTCAGATAACAGTAGAATAGAAGTGTAATTAATATCATAAATATATTTTTAAAAATTGAAAGAATTGTGAACAGATAATATGCCACCATACGCTATGACTTTTTCTTTAATATCCGTTTGCATGAGCAAGAGTTGAATTTCTTTAATACATTTTTGCATTTTTAACTTTTTGACGAGCTGAACAAGCAACAACACATTAGTGTTAGCTGTCCTTTCCTTAAATAAATAGTTTGACATTTTGGGAAGTACACTTACTTGTTTGTGGAGAGTTAGAACGCACAGTCACAGAACGCAAATTAGCTGTTTTTTAAAAATTTTTATTGAACTATTATTTTTAATGTATCCAAAAACATTTTTACAAACAAAAATGGATCAAGAATTTGAAACAATATTGTTCAGCATTTGTGAATCAGCTGATCTTAATCTGCAGTATTTGTTACCTGCATGATTAACCTCACTTACACATGCTTTCTCAACCTGTTATTTTAGTACCTTTTTGTTCTGTTCATTTATTTCCACCATAAAATCACTGCAGCCATAATTGTGTGTATTTCTACTGTAGTTTTCCCAGTTCACCCTGCAGTGACAAACTCAAGCAGCAGTGAGGACGAGGCAGGACGAACCGCTAGCACTGTTGTCCGAAGAAGAAGGTTGAGGAAGCATACCGCGGGCATCGTGACAGAGCCCGAGGAGGTGCTGGAGTCTGGCCAGAGTGAGGATGAGGAGGAGGAAGAGGAGCTCAAAGAACGGCAGCAGGAGGAGGAGACAGAAGTTATGGATGTCCGAGTGCAACGCCAGGGCAGGAGCATCCTCAACAGCTGTATCCTGATCGCCCTCGTCATAGCCATCAGTATGGGCTTTGGCCACTTCTATGGTGAGGAGTTCACTGCAGAGCTGAAGGTCTTTGTAAGACCAAGTGCAGGAGATATCTCTGATTATTATCCTTGGTGGGAACTAAAGTGCTTATGGGAACTTTCAACCGTTTGTCCCAGTTTTCTTCTTTTAACAGTTATCTCAGATTTTTATAGAGCACTGTAGACTTTGACATTCTTCACATGTAGACTTACCCCAACAATGCTTCCTAATGTGTGTAAATAAATATGTAACATGTAATAATCTGTTTGTGTTACAGGTACACTCCAGATCCAAGAAAGACAGAAAACTGGGGATAAAATCAGAGTGAATGAACTTGATGTTGTGAGGGATCTGATTCGACTACATGTTAGTCAACAACCTTTTACAAACCAGGTCAGTGACAACACGGGTCACAACTCATTTGTGGCAGAACGTGCTTAATAATAATAATCATAATCATAACTCATTCTGTTCCATGCTTTTGACTTTTGTGACTTATTTAGAGCATAATACTTTTTAGTTTTTACTTTATTCTTACATGCTTGTTCAATCAAATAGAGAAACCCTGCGTATTTCAATGTAACCCAATACAACAGCCTAATAATAAATTAATACTAATTTGTGCGTGTCATTTTTTATTAAAACTGAGAGGTGTTGGTTGGTCATTCTTGAGGCTTTAGTTTGTAGTGTTGTATTGTACGGTAATTATTATTATATTTAGCTTGTTACCCATTCTGATCAGCTTGTGTACAGTATAACTTTAATGCACCACAACTTGTTTACTCTTTTTGTCCATCAGAGAGTTGACTTTGGCCTGGAAGACCTGGATGTGCAGAAAGTAATTTCACTGCTCACAGAGGGGATTGAGAAGATAAAGAAAGAGAACCAGGAGCTCAACATCCAACGAGTGCACATTCAGGTGACTTGGAACTGCTTTGGTAACATAATACAAATGCAAATGTTGCAATGAGGAAATGTTATGAGTAGGGCTGTCAATCATTTTATGCCAGTGAGTGCGTAGCTCCAGTCACACGGAGGGGAAGCTGAACATCGCTCATTTGCACATACACATTGCAACGATACAAAGCTGGTTGTAAACAACTGTTATGTGGCCAAAACAGTCTTTTTAAACTATTTTGTATACTATTTACATGCATTACTGACCGGTTGGAATTGTGCGATGCACGCTGTCAGAGGGGTGAGTTGGTAAATTCCCTCCGGTGGTGTCAGTGCTCTTGTTGTTATGAGATGAAGAGTGCTGCTCTCAGAGGCTCAGAGGCATCTGAGCGCTGCAGCTGAAGGGCCGAGTGTCTGACCCTGACAGTGTGACAGTCGTGCTATTTAGCAACATAGGTAGTGATGTTCAAAACGCAGCAACTGAAAGTAACATCGGTACATCAATTTATTAACAAACATTAAATACTGTGTTCATTTGCGTTATTTTTGAATGTTTTATTTATTTATTTATTTATTACTAATTTGTTAAATTTTTCTTCATTTTATTTTACTTCTCAAATAATGAACGATGAATCATTCAGTTTAATAATCATGTAAACACCGATTTAAAAGCCCTAACTTTTCCTTTTTTGTTCCTTCTCTCCCTATTAAGGCCCAGAGAGATGAACTGGAAATGTTGCTGAAGCAGGAGGCTGAGGAGAAGACTAACATCGTGACTCAGCAGCAGAGGTTGACAGCTGAGAACCAGCTGCTGAAAACCTCCCTGGAACGTGAAGAAAAGTCCCTCTCCAGCCTACAGGAGGAGCTGAGAACGATGAGACATTGGGAGGCGATGGAGGCCGATGCCGATTCTCTGCTGTCCGAAAACCAGAATTTGAAAGACGAGCTGGAGGAGGAGAAACAGCTGATCCGAAGCTTCCACCACCAGAAGCAAGACATGATGGTTGAAGCACAGACAATGAGGAAGAAGCTCGACAAGGAGAGAACAGTTACAGATGAGCTGAGGAGAGAGTTAAATGTGCTGAGAAGTCACATCCCCAGAGCTGAAAATGAAGCTGGTTCAGAGACAGATGAGCTCCAGTCACGTCTGATGGAGCTGGAGAAGAGACTGAGCTTCGAGCAGCAGCGCTCAGACCTGTGGGAGAGGCTGTATGTGGAAAGCAAAGAAGACAGAGCTAAAGGAGACACAGAGCCCAAAGTGAAAAGAAAAAAGGAGGGCATGGCAGGGAAAGTGAAAGAGACATTTGATGCGGTGAAGAACTCCACCAAGGAGTTTGTCCATCACCACAAAGAGCAGATAAAGAAAGCAAAGGCAGCCGTGAAGGAGAACCTGAGGAAGTTTTCAGATTCTGTCAAATTAACTTTCCGAAACTTCAAAGACTCAGCTTCGACCTTCATCAGCAAAGCCAGAGGCTTTTATGATAAGAGACGTGGTGAGAAGAACGCAAAAGAGTCGTGGAAGCACAAATCCCACAAGCCTCATCACAGACACCAGCGCAAATATGACGAGAGCAGCCACAACACTCGAAAATCAGCAGATAAAGTTGACGGAGATCAAGGTCAAGACGCTCACAAGGCCAACTTGAAAGGATGCTCCGGCGTTTTGGCCTGCGCCTACCAGGAGTCCATGAGTCTCTTCAACAAAGCCATGGACCCGATCAGAGCAGACGAATTCAACCAGCTGCTGCAGAGCTTCCTGCAGCAACAGGTCGACCACTTCCACCACTGGAAAGAGCTGGAGAAGTTCAACAACAACTTCTTCCACAACGGCGTGTTCATCCACGACAAGATGCTTTTCACAGACTTTGTCAGCGGCGTGGAAAGCTACCTCAGTGACATGCACGAGTATCACGGCCTCAATGAAGACGTGTTCAGAGATCTTGATGACTTTGTCTACCGGCACTTATTCGGAGAGGCTTACAGGAAAAGCAATGGCCCAAAGTAAGTATCTGCACCAAAATGATGATATAAGTTCCCAACTAAGAGTTTCCATTTACTGTGCAACGTCCCAATAAATTGCTAATCATTTCCAAGATGTAATTTTTTAATCTGAGGTAGGGAAAACAGCACCGTGCACAAACAAACTGACCCGGTGATCCGGTAAAAACACAGAATAAAGCAGTTTCACGTTAAAGATCAGTGTTTCCCTGACGCTGTCCGGCTGCAGCTAACATTTGTGCAGCTTGTTTCTCTGATAACTTAAGATCCAGACATCTGATGACTAAAATAATTAAATCAGTGTATGGTAAAAATGTGGCTTAAAACTGGATAAAAAGTAAAGTTATGACAGCTTCTGGTTGACAACCACAATACTGATGGATGTGCAAACGGGATACGACCAAATGAAACGGACCTTGATTAAAATGATGAGTTTACATTTTTTTGGAAACATTTTGGTCAATGAAAGTACACAACTCAGCAACATATATAACAGGTCTGGTCCTTTTTAGACATTTTAATGATGAAATGTTAAATAATGTACCTTTTTAAGTTAAAATGTCTCTTATTTTTAGATGCTTCTCCTAACTGTCATTTAGGGGAAACTTGGTTGTTTCTTTAATACCGCCCCTTGTTTTCTTCCATTATCATGCTGCAGCTTGTACATATTAACACACTAATATTCACGTATGCTTTGTTTTTTAACCACACAGCGGGCCGTTTGAAGGACCCGACACAGGCTCGAAGGAGTCGAGGGCGAAGCATCAACAACGGAAGCAGCAGAGAGGCAGATCTCGACCACAGAGCGAACGCAAGTGGAGCCGATCAGCAAGAAACGCAGACAGTCACATGGCCGACGTCAAAATAGAACTGGGTCCGATGCCGTTTGATCCCAAATACTGAACATATCTCAACTGGTTTAATATTATAGTTGAAAATTCTGTTGTTGGATTGGGTTGTATTTACATGCAAAGTCCCATTTTTTTTGTAAATTTGCACAATGTTAACTTTTTAATGCTACTGAACGTCCTTGAGCTTTTTTGTGTTTAATGAAGTAGCCGTTATGTTTGAGTGAAAGATGTGGCATATCTGTGAGAAGATAGAGATTAATTAATGACCTGATGAAGACTTCTTTCTAAAACATTAATACTCATCTTATGTTGAAGATTATAGAGCAGAGAAATGTTGATTGGGAACCAAAACTTTGTGCTAATTTAAACAAAAACATAAATTTTAAACGTTAAAAAGAAAATGGACATGCCACAGTTCCTGTGTACAGTTGTGTAGTTGTTTTAATGTGCTGCTACAAAGACAGGTTAGTATCACGGACTTGTGCCGTTTTCTTTTCACCTCAAGCTTGTTTTAACTGGACCTGGCTGTTACATCTGTTTTATTTACTGGAAAACTGTCCCCAAAGTTAGTTGGGGAAAAAATAAAATCGCTGTTATGCATTTCAAAATAACATTTGAATTTAACATTTATTTCAGTAGCAAATACATCATGTGATAATCCCATTGAGGAGAGACTTGTCATTGTTCCAGTGTCTGTCAGTGCCTTTCATAAATAAAGATGCTCCCTCCAACTCTTCCCTCGGGAAAATGAGTGTGAAACATCTCTGCTGTCCTCACAAAGTTATTCCCTCGCAAAAACACGGAGATTTCCTACAACAACCAGAAACACGTAAATACATTTCACACACACGTTTTGACAAATACATCGAGACATCTGTGAAAGTCTTACCTTCTCCAAAACGTCAAAGAAAACCAGATGTGTCGGTAGAGAAGATTTGTATGGAAATGAAGTTCTGAGCCAGTGAAGCGGGTCGTCGTAGAACCGGTCCGCTTCATCCACGTGACCCTCCGCTCCGAGATCTGGAGGACACTCGAGAAACTTCATCTTCATCGGGCAGTGGACGTGGCTGCAGGGACGAAGGGCAGTCAGCTGCTGCATGTAAGGTTATTACAGTCTACACACATGTTCAGAGCCTTCGTCTCATTCACTTCATCATATTTCCAGATATAAATCACAATTCTTGATTTTATTTTGTACGTAGGCATTTATTTTGAAAAATTGAACGCTTTGGACTGTACTGAAGCTGTAGCCACGATAAAGTGTCAGACTTGTGAGTTTGAGCTTTTCCAATCCTTTCTTTGATACCTGTAGAAGGGCGTTGAGTGGCAGGGCATGAGGAGGAGGACGTCCGGCTGCAGAGCGGAGGCGGCGCTGCTGACGTCACACAGCGTCTGGAGGTGGCTCATGACGTCCAGAGTGCCTCGCTGGTGGATCAGGCCGGTGTACAGCGCTGCGACCAGGTTGCTCACTAACAGCATGAACGCAGCAGCTCGTCGCCACGCTTTCAAACTGGCCAAAGATATCCCTGTAGAAGAAGAAGTATTAAAACACACACCTGGCTGTTAACACAAAGACATGTAGATGTGAACCTGAAAACTTACCACAGAAGATCATACAGAAAGGCAGCACCGGATAGATGAATCTGAACTCCTTGTGAGGAAGCAAACTGAGAGAAAAGGGTCAAACATGCAGTTTTAGAAGCTGGATTATTAGCACGGAGACAAAGCAATGCACTGCTAGGGACCGGGGCAGCAGCCACATGTATTTTAGCCACCTAAATACATCAATATCAGTTGAAGTGTACGCCATATTTTGAATATTTTCACCAATTTACCTTGCCGCCGGAACAGAAGCGTAGGTTATCTACGCGCCACCAGACTCCATTGACAAAAACAACCATTTTACTTAAGAGTTGGATAAATACGGACTCGTGAATGTGAACATTGTACCTGTAGACCCCGATTGTCCAGACGACCGCTGCCAACAGGATTTTGTATCTTTTGAAGGCAACGCTGCAGCCGTGAAGAAAGAGCGGGAGATGAGGACCGATCACGACGGCAAAGCCCTGAGAGAAGTACCAGTGCCAGGGGTGAGAGCCGTAGAAATCGGCCACACCGTGGAAGACGTTAAACTTCAGGAAGTTGAACTGCACCACGGTCCACTGGGAAACAGAGTTCAACTGTTACAGTCACTTTAGTGGCAGATGTTACTTTAATCTAAAGATCACATGGATGTTATGTAAGGCTGGAACTAACGGGTCTGTACATTATCGATTAATCTGCACATTATTTTCTAGATCGTTCGGTCTATAAAATGTTAGTAGATATTCAGTTTAATATGTAAATATAAAACAGAGAAAAGCAGGAAATTTCTGTATTTGAGAGGCTGAAAACAGCATTTTCTGCCATTGACTTTAACAATTAATCAATTATCAAAATATTTAGTGATTATTTTAAAACAAAACAAATAATCATTGAAGCTGTAATTTTACGCTTTACCTTTTCATAAAATATGCAGTCAATCAGTGTTGAAATCACAACAGCCACAGCTCTGTACATGAGGAAGAAAAAAGAAAATCTAGTTTCTAAAATAAAGACACAAGGTTAAAACACAGATTCAGTTGATGGATAAAAAGAACAAACCCTATAGGAACAACGTTATGAGTGATGAGCCTCAGTTTATTATCTTCCTGCCAGAAATGGTACATCAGCAGAGGAAACCAGACGATCAGGGCCGTGGGCCGAACGACCACAGCCAAGGCGACCAGGGTCAAATATATTTTGCTGGAAAAACATCAACAAGGTGTGTAAATAATCTTTTTTTTGGAGACTGAGATCACTTAAAACAATGTGGAACAAGTAACACACCTGCTGTGTGTTCTGGATCCAGGGAGGGGAAAGTAAAAAAGAGCCAGACAGGTGACGGTGGTCTCCATGCTGTTGGTGAGAGTCCTGGTGCAGCAGTACCACGAGAACCACGAGCACATGTGGCAGAAGAACTGGAGACGGAAACAACGAGAAGTAAGAAGAGTCGTGCATGAAAGCGTGAAACCTCGGGGAGATCTGAGCAAACCTGGAGGGCTGTTTGGAGAAAGAAGTGCAGTAAATCACACAGAATCACAGCTGTTCTTGTTCTGTTTTGTGCTGTCATGCTTGTCTTGTGTGGCAGAATGGACAAACTGCAACTGCATTTTGTTGTGTTGCATAATGACAATTAATGATTCTTGAACTTCATACCAACTCATCAAAACCTCCCAGTGCATGTCATGGATTGTAATGAAATAAATCAAGTGAAAACTTCTATTAAATTCATGGGACCTTGCAAAATCCCAAAGTTCTACTACAAATACTATTTAATTTATGAATTTTTAAAGCGTGTGTATTCTGAGCCTCACCAATTTATTACTTTCCACTGGATTGAGTTGACATTTGTACTGTACATCCAAGAAAGATAGAAAACTTTGCCACATGTATTCATGTAAATAGCTGTTGCTGAATGTTTTACATTAATCAAATTAATAAAAATAATACATACAATAATACATCTTTTGCACTAACAAAGAATCTTTCATTTTCATGAATGTATATCTCCACTAGTTTTCAGTTTCTTGATTCTGTTTAGATTTTATATAGTTTTATTACATCTAGAAGTTATTTGATCCTGCATAAAAAAAGACTTTATATTTTCTCAAAGAAGGATTTTCTAGAATTTTTTTTATGGGAAAGTGTAAATATTCGCTGCAGATATATAATTTTTAATGATGTTATATTACTCCATCATTTAAATTTTTTAAATAGCACATTTTTTGTACTTTTCACCAGCTGTAATATTACATTTAGAGGTTTTATTTCATAGGTAGATGTTTGTATGTTGACCTCCAGGTGTTATGTCGGTGTGTTTCACCTATTGAGCTGTTGTCTGGTTTCAACTCTTGAAAGTTGAAACTCAAACTTGTAAGATGAACTTTTCCATTCGTGTCGGCTGTAAACGAACGATGTTGCCCAAACCTGTTTCAGCCGGGATCCGCCCACACGTGCTTCATTGTCTTCTAATACTACTGTTTGATGAAACTACTTAAGAAAAGTTTGAAATTGCGAAATAATATACGTGTATTGATCTAAAGAACGAAGATTAATATTTTGTCCAGACAGAGAACAACACAGGAATCCATTACAAGCTGTAATTTGCTCATTTCCTGAATAAATCAGGTGAACTCCTTACCGTCCATTTTGCAACGTCACGACTTTCCAACGTTCGGATGAGGAAGAAGAATTTTACATCTGCAAGCGCAGCGAAGAGCGCTTGAATTATTCGTGGAAGCCATATCTGCAGAACCAACCAGACCAGGATTAGTGAGACAAAAGAGACGAAAGTAAATATATTTGATCAAAGACATGCAATATATATGTGGGCTGGATAGAAAATATGTGAACTTGCCAGGAAAAAGACTGAGTCGTAGTTTATGAAGCGTAATATCTTGTATATGACCGCAAAGAAGAGCGGATATGTGAATCCTCTTATGCCTTCCTTCCATTCCCAGGTCAGATACCCATAAGTCCCACTGTTAAGGTTGGATCAGCAAACAATAATAGAGACATTATTCTTTTAAATGGGTTACTTCCATACAGCAGGTGTCCAATCTGAGGGGTTTCTTTATATGCAATTTGTTTTGTTTTTATATTATTTTTATTGGGTTTCCGAGTGAAACAAACAGTGGATCAATATGAATGAATATTTTAAGAGCAGGTATTAAGAAGACATTTATGAAAATAAAAATAATTAACATAAATAATAATAAATAAAATCAAAGATTTACAGGTAAAATATCATGTACATATGAGGAAAAATAAGTTTAATTTAATACTTTAATTTACAGGAAAATGTATTAAAATTAAGATGAATAAGAAAAACTAAACTGGAATAATGGAATGAAAAAACAAATAGTTGGAAGTTAAATAAGGTGCTTTTACAAGCGATTTCTTACTTTTATACAGTAAAATGTTTTCTTGCGAATGATCCAACAAGGAAGAAAAATATTTTTCTTCCTTACTAAAATACAGTTTATTGTTTTTTTAAATATATGAATGGCTTAGTTATACCAAGAATACATTCTCAATAATAATAAAATATCTACCACATGAACTAAGGTCTGCCTCAACAATAAGAATAAGTATCATTAGTATTATCATTATTGTTATTATTAATAATAATAACAATAATTATACTTTATCCTATTTCCTTTTTATTGTAATACCTTCTTATCTTTTATGTTTTTATATTTGTTAAATCTGCTCCACAATGATGGAATACCACACCAAGAGCTATAAGAGCTCTGTCAACATTTTTAAACGACAGCTGAAAACCTATTTATTTAATTTGGCTTATAATTTGTCTTTTTTCTTTCTTTTTTTATTAAATCTCTCAATTTTATTATTCTTAATCGTCTATTATTTTTATACCACTTATATATTTCAGCATCTCCTGTGTTTTTAATGTCTAATTTTATTGTCTTTTTTCCCTCTTAGTTTAAATGTGTTGCAATTTTTTTATTCTTTTCGTAAAGCCCTTTGAGCTACATCTCTTGTATGAAAAGTTCACTATAAATAAAGTGTATAAAAGATCATTTATATAATACTGTCTTATTCTATAAGTTCTTGCCATGTATGATTGTTTCCTATTTCTTCTTTTTATGCACCTTGAATCTACGCCTGACCAATGGAATGTGTCATATAAGTAAACTTATATAAATATGACTTGACTGTCTGTTGCTAATCATAACAACAATAATAATAATGCACAGCAGTCCTGTCACATAGCTGCAGGTGGTGTTCAATGTCAAAGGATATTTGAAGACCATACGATGGGAAACCTCCAGAGACTGCCAGTACTCATCAGGGACGAAGCTGGTCTGGACCAGCAGGCAGTTGATGAGCCTGAAGGCCACAGAAAACACAACCACTCTGCTTCTCAGCTCACCTGCGGGGGTCAACATTAACAGGTGGCTTCATATTACTGATTTATTTTCATTATCACAGGTGTTTGGTGCCCATTACTTGTTTAAATGTCACTTATATAAGAGGAACCCACCGTCGTTAAGAGGACTTTCATCTTCCTTTGAGTACAGTTGGGATTTTCGTTTCCGCAGTTTCACATGATCCACTTTACTCCCAAATGTCAGACGCGGTCGGATGTTTTCCATCAGGACATTTTGTGTCCACACAGTAAACTCTTCAACACTGTGGACTTTAAATCTACGAAGTCAACGTAAGATATCAGTTATTGGTCTTGTGCTACGGCTGAGCAGCCTGCGCAGTATTTCTGTTTATTAAACGTGTACATCTTCAACTTAACGACAGTTAATTCACATTAACTTTGGTTAGCAGAGAGTGAATTGAGCTCACGTTTTGACTGCGCTTCCGCATTCAGACTTACTTCCGGTGGAAATCTGTTTCCTGATTTCAAAGTAAAGGTTCTACACTATAAACCTACAAACGTGTGTTGTATGATGATTATCCTGAGAAACACTTGGGCCACTTTTCTACTAACTTTAACTTTATGTACTATATCCAAAGGTTTACCCAGTTGCCGAAATATTTTTTTTTTTTTGTGGAACCTTAACCTTTTGTAATGTGACAGACACAACATGTGTGTGTTTTTCTCATGACCTGTGTCAAAAAGATGTGGGATACATATATTTAAAAAAAAGATTATCACTTAATGTAAATGACATTCCGACCCATATTGTTTTTTACATGGATCATTTAAACTCATGTGTTTGACATGATTATTATGATCACTCTTGTGAGTACATATCATATTCATTGTATCAAGTGGATGAATAGCAAGCCCTCCTTTGTTTGTTTTATAAATGTTTTCTAATTACTTTTCTCGTAATTAACTCAAAAATGTACTCAAGGAAGATTTCTGGGCCTATATATTGTTCTTATTGTTTTGATTTATGCCCCCCTTTGAAGTCCTTGCTTCTTCTTTTTTTTTATTCGTTTCTAGTGATTAGGAAATATCTGTTTAGTTATACATAATTCTATAAATCATTTTATATAAATCCCCCCTTTTTTCATTTATTTTTTGATAACATCTGTATTATATTATATTACAATCTTAATGTGTGTTAAATTAATTAATGAAAACGATATATATATATATATATATATATATATATAAAATAGTAAAAGAAAATTATGTATAAGTGCTTAATGGGACCCAAAGAAATTATAGAAACAAAAAGTCATTACTTTTTTTTGAATAACAAAACACACAATAAAGTGCAAAACATATAATTTAATTATTACATATATAATGTAAATGGAATTATTCCATTCTATAGTATGCACTTTATTTATACTATTATTACATTGTAATATATATAATAAATAAAAATGTTTACAATAAATATTACCAACACAAAAAAACATTGTGGTTGGGGACCCCTGGCTTAAAAGATTTAAGTTTCTCGTGTCACAGTTAAATGTGATCTGTGCTCCCTCCGCTGGGGGGCGGACTGGAGCTTGTGGCTTTTCTGCCAGAATTCAGAGTAGAAGAAGAAAGCTTGCCTGCTGCCCGTTGGTGTCCTTGTATTTATATGTCTTGTGTTTTACCTCTGATTTCTTCTGTCTGTCTGTGTTTGGTGATCGCAGACTCTTTGAATAAACCACTTCCTCGGTGAGTTCTTAGGAATATGACAGAATCGCCTGTAAACCAGTTAAATTGTCATGTTTGCGTTGTTTTTAGCAGCTAAACTGTTAGGAAACTGTCAAGCTAGCAGACGCCGTTTCCTTATGTCCGGTCTGTTTTTTGTTTTTTCAAAATAAGACTTGTGAACACGTCTTAAATTCTCTATGAAAATATTTGCAATATCAGGGTAAATATCACTTTTGTATTGCACAATGGTTATATGATCATAGAAACACAATATGGTAGTCCAATGATTCTGTTGAATTCATGCTGATTAATACTGCTTATACTAACAATACTTTTTTTGCACTGATATTCACACACAATTAGGCGATTCTGTGTATATCTTCTTTTGATAAAATAATATTTTTTCACTTCCAGTCACTGAGAACTAGGATACACACATGCATGTCAGATCAGGTGATGGGCCATTGTTCAGTTTCAGCCTCAACTTCAGTCCTTCTTCAATTGTAGTGATACGAGTCGTGGACTGTGTTCAATTGACACATTTCTCTGAGGATGATGGTACAAATCTACCTCACACACAATCTCTGCAGAAACACTATGTCGTGGTTCTGGTTGTGCTATTAAAACAGTAGCTTTAGTCCAGCAACACGATTAGCTTGCACTGTATGAAGAGTAGCTAACATCCATGCTGCAAGTTCTGCTTAAAATTGTGCAACAATATGTAACATTCAACAGAGCAAAGGACATGCAAAATGATACAAAACAATAATTCAAAGTGCCTATATGTCTTGAATAACATCACTTTACTCTTCTTTCAGGATCATCTGAACGTTCATATTAAAAGAAGTCATGTTTCGAAGATTACCCTTCTCGCAGGTCGTCTTCGCCACAGTGCTTGGAGTCGCTATTGGTATTTATGTCTTCAAACCTGTTTTTGAGCCTCAGCGGGTGCTGAAGACCTCAGAACAACAAGACCAAAATGTGCCAGAGAAACATAAAGAAACAGACAGATAATTCATCACTCCCAGGAAATACTTCAGAACATCATGAGACACTGCTGGACCGTCAGAGCTGGAGGCTGAGCCAAAGACAAGCCAGCGTGGATACAGTCCTGCTTCTTTGGGTTCTTTGTGTGATTGTTAATGGACAAAATAAAACATTTGATAATTTGACCTCCTGAATTATCATCTGCTTCAAAATGATGCGTCTCAAAGTGTTGTTGTACAACTCCGTTTTTATTTCCAAATCTTACAAGGGGAAGTAGTTTTAAACTAAACTCACATTTCACAAGTCTTTTTGCCTTACACCTACTCTTAATGCTGTATGTAAAATGTAATTTATTGAATAAATAGATAACTGTTGTTACATTTTGGCTTTATGGATCCAAAGACAACATAATTAGGATAGCTCTAAATCTAACAAACATGACTAAATGTCCAAATGCTGTGCTGTAAAATCCCTCTAAATTTACTTAACTTATTTATATAGTGTAAGTAAAAGATGGTAGATAAAATACTTAAATATAGTGGATTAAGATTATATATATATATATATAATTAAAAGTAACTATTTAAATTGAAAGCAAAACAAATTACATAATTATTAGATATCAAAAGACCAAATCAAGTTTATTTATATAGCCCAATATAACAAATTATACATTTGTCTCAGTGGGCTTTACAGATTGTACAGGGTACGACCCCCTCTGTCCTTAGACCCTCACATCGCACAAGGAAAAACTCCCTAAAAGATCCCCCACAATTAAAAGGGAAACATGGAAGAAACCTCAGGAAGAGCAACTGAGGAGGGATCCCTCTCCCAGGACGGTGACGCATGTACAGAATAAACAACATAGTTAAAAAAAAAAAACAATATAGACAATCCATGTGACAGATATGAAGTAATCGTCCCTCCGTCGAGTCAGAGGGCCGGTGGTTTGATCCCCGGCCTCTGCAGTCACCATGTCGAAGTGTCCTTTGGCAAGATACTGAACCCCAAATTGCTCCCGCTGCCATAGCCAACAGTGATAGTGTGTGAGTGTGTGTGTGAATGGTTATCACTGGTGAGCATGTGGCACCTTGTACGGTAGCCTCTGACTCTCTGTGAATGGGTGAATGCTGATGTGTTGTAAAGCGCTTTGAGTGCTCGCAAAGATTGAAAGTGCTGTATAAATGCAGTCCGTTTACCATTCAGGGAAATTAAGTTTTTTTTATCATCCAAGCTTTTTTCAGCAAAATTAAGTGTTTTTTGACTTCCAAGCTTTTTTCAATAAAATTTAAAAAAATTTCACATCCAAGCTTTTTTCATGAAAATTAAGTTTTTTTTTTAACATCCAAAGCTTTATTCAAGAAAAAAAAACATTTTTTTAAATACATTTATTTTTCATGAAAATTAAGTATTTTTTAACATCCAAGCTTTTTTCTTGAAATTAAGTTTTTTTCGACATCTAATTATTTTTCAGGAAAATTTTGTTTGTTTTGACATCCAAGCTTTTTTCATGGAAACTAAAGTTTTTTCACATCCAAGCTTTTCTCATAAAAATGTACTATTTTTTAACATCCAAGCTTTTTTTTTTTTTTTTTTTAAGGAAAATTAAGTATTTTTTGACATCTAATTATTTTTAAATCCAAGCTTTTTTCATGAAAATTCCACCAGGGGTGCCCAAACTTTTTGCCTCAGGGGCCACATTGACGTAAAAAAATTGTCATACGGGCCAGCATGAATTTTACATGCTACCGACGAGGGGAATGCTTTTTTGTATTTCCTTTTATTTTGCTTTGTTTTACTATGCTGTCTGCTGCTAGGTAGATCTGATAACTGCCTGACCTGGATAAATGAAGGTTAAAATAAAAATAAATTAAATGCAAATAAAGTATTTTATGAAATTTGACTCAAACTCAAACTCAAACAAATAAACAAAAAATCAACAAATAACATGTTTGCATTAATGCGAAGGGTGATACTGAGATCTCGACTGCAGTAAATGGGACAGGTCTGGCTCAAAAGCGGTGGTTTTAATGCGCAAGATTCCACGCAGGTGGGAGTCACTTAGCAGCGTGGTCCGAAAGGCTTTGATATGTGAATACAGTTGGCTTATCACTGCATTTTGCCATTTTGCAAGGTTTGCAGTGCTTGGCAATCAGCGTTGCCACCTCATAACTTGCCTTTGTGGCATTTTCATCCGACTCACTGGCTCTTGTGAAAAAGCGTCGCTGTGCTGTTAAACCAGCTTCCGGTTCCTTCAACTTTTCACGGCGTTCGTTCCCAGTTAGCTTGTCGTAATTAGCATGTTTCGTCTGGTCGTGCCTCTTTATATTGAACTCCTTGAACACAGCCACAGTCTCTTGGCAAATTAGGCAGACACATTTGTTTCCAAACTCAGTGAAAAAATATTCCGATTTCCACTTGTCCTGGAAACGGCGGCCCTCGCTGTCAACTTTCCTTTTCTTACTTCCAGTTGCCATTTTAGAAATGGGCAAAAAAACAGATCAAGCACAAAACGGGGTCGCGAGAGTTCGGCCACAAGTTTACTGCCATCCTGTGGTGAAATATAAAATTGCTTTTTTTACGCGTGTATTTTATACTGTGGACAACAGTACTGGCGGGCCACATATTATTGATTTTATGACAGAGGCTTCGGGCCAGTGGAAATATGAACACGGGCCGCGTTTGGCCCGGGGGCCGGACTTTGGGCATGTCTGCAGTAGAGACATTCTACTGGAGGAGAGCGGCTCGCGCAGCCTGGACGAGAGCAGCTCGCGCAGCCAGCTCCGCCCCTGGGCGTGCTAACGGCTGCTAACGGCTGCTAACGGCTCCCTCCCGTCGGCTCCATGAGGAGGAGCTGTTTCTCAACCACCACGGGGAAGTAAAGGAGGCGTTCAGTGTCAATGAAGCTGGTCTCATGTCAACTAATGGCCCAGAGGCGACGGTCAAAGTAACGTCTTCATTTGTCCACCTCCAGAGTGTTAAACGGTCACTTTTAAACGGCTTTGTTTTTGTTTTGACGCCGGGACACAGTGCGCAGCAGCAACGCCCCGGGGCTGGTGAGTACGTTCACATGAGAGTTTTCAGGAAATGTCAGTCGAAGAAATCCGTCCGTAGCATCTGTCTGGAGGTAGCGAGGGGTTGAAAAGTTTACTTTTAACTTTACTTCACTCGATGATCTGCTTTAGTAACAGACTGTTACCGACTAACTTGTTAAATTCACCCTCACACAGTAACAACGAGCCGCTGGCGTCGGGACACATTGTTAACACCTGCTTGGCCCTTTAACACTCGTTAGTTTATCCCACACTTGCTCACCAACACCGTTGTTTATACAAGTAAAACAAACTGGTTTCTCCGAGCAGGACTACACGTTTCTGACAGTTATCACGGTGTGGATCCATATGTTGGCTGCAATATGTCTATACTGGGAATTTTGCATCCTATTTATTCTACTTAGGATCCAAATGAAGTAAAAAGGTGATTATTTCTTGCCTAAACAGGCCACCTGACCGCCGGTGAGCGACACACGAGGGTTATTATGTTGTTTTACATTTAATTGATCTGAGTGTTTGTTAGCAGTGGTGGAAAGTAAGTAGATTTACTGAAATACAATACTGAGTATTTAAGTTTTGTGTAACTTTATACTTCTACTCCACTACACTAAAGGGAACTATTGTACTTTTTGCTCCACTGCATTTGTCTTACAGCTTTAGTTATTTCCCAGATGAGAGTTTTTCACCTACTTCCTGTCCAGTGAAAATCATGTATCTGCAGATGTGTTGATTTATGAAGTGTTTCCTTAAGTGTTGAGAACATTCTCCTACTTCTCAAGCTAAATCAACTATTTAAAAACCCTCTTAGATCAGTTAGAAAATGCATCGTCACAAAACTGAAAACAGGGCTGTTCTCATTAAAGACTTTAGAGATATGCAGTTTTTTACAGGACAGCGATAAAGCTACAAACATTTGATGATTTTATAGATTATGACGCATTGCTGTAACTACT
Source organism: Bovichtus diacanthus (assembly GCA_943590825.1). Taxonomy (NCBI): domain Eukaryota; kingdom Metazoa; phylum Chordata; class Actinopteri; order Perciformes; family Bovichtidae; genus Bovichtus; species Bovichtus diacanthus. Next base: position 13,199,935 of record CALSBV010010478.1, read on the forward strand.
CAACAGTCATGAGTTCAAATAAGCACAAACTTAAACAGCTACAGCTATAAAAATGCAACATACACATTCATTTTTGCAGTAATATTAATCTAAAAACATCATATATAATATTAAAACACTGATTTTACATCTTACTGAACAACAAATACTTTGTATACTTTAAGTACATTTTGTTGATGATGCTTACATACCTTTACTTGAATAAGGCTTTGTGTGCAGGACTTTTACATGTATTGGAGTATTTTCACAGTGTGGTATTCAGTAGGATCTGAATACTTCTTACACCGCTGTTTGTTAGAGAATAAGTTTTATGTGCCTCGCCCTGCCTGGTGCTGCTGCTGCAGATAAATCCTCACAAGGTTTTTTTTTATGAGAAGACAGTTGCCACCTTTGGCAGCCAGAAGTTTTAAAGATACATGGAATCCATATCTAATCATTTTCATTTTATTCTTAGTTGAACATTATTATTGTGCTGCGGCACCCTTTCACGTTTATGGTATGTGCATATCCGTAGGAGCCAGCCTCTGTGTTGGACAGCTGCCCAGGGTGGGTCTTCCACTTTTCCCTGACAAATGATTAAAGCTCCTTTTTATTTGCTGGTCTACATGCGTGGTAGTACTTGGCAAACACAGCTACTAGGTTGACTCCCACTGCAGGAGAAAAAGGAAATAGATGTTAAGGTAGATTTAAGGTCTAGTTAAACTTGATCTGAATAGCAAAGCCTCGTTGAGATTAAAAATCTTTTTCAAGAGAGTCCTGGCCTAAAAATGCAGAAATAAAAAGTTACAGAAAAAACTACACAAGACTGATGATTACATTTTTAAAAAAAAAATTAAACAAAAATGCAATCATAAAATCATAAATAGAATTTCAAATACAATCATGTGATTTCATCAACCTAAATATCAATTTAGGTCCTTCAATGAGCTGTCAAAAATAGTGCTGCAACTAGCGATTATTGTCATTATTAATGTGCAGATTATTTTCTAGATTAAGCAGGAAATCTCCATATTTAAGAGGCTGAAAACAGAATTTTCTGACATTTTTGAATGAAAAATTACTTTACCAATAATAATAATAGATTATGAAAGAAGTTACGATTATATTTCTGTCGCTCAGCTAATCGATAAATTGACTATTCTATGCAACTATAGTCAAAAATCATGAAAATAAATACGACCAGTCCAACAGTGTAGCCCTGTGTCCCCATTAAAAGACTCTGATGCAATAGGTTGTTTTGAAGACAACATTCAGTATTTTCTCATATCAACAGATATATATTTTATTTATGAAGTTATAGTGCAAATGCAGGTGCAATAAAGGTTATTTTTTTCAGACATTCCTGTCCTAAGGTAAGTAAGAAGTTTTAAAAGAAGACTATACTTTTATTCAGTTTCTAAAAGGGATGCACTCAGGGCTGGATTGACCCCCATTTCTCCCACTTTCTGCACATTGTATATGTATTAGTTAGTAATTAGTTTGTGGTAAATCAATTAAGCACACATTTATTTAGTTTAGACTGTACATAGACTGTAATGCAGCCTTTAAAACCAAAGAAAGACACTTAGGGGATATTACGATATCCAAATTCTAAGACAATTTCTAGTCTCATTCAGGATATATCATTGATTTATATTGCAAGTAAAATGCACCTTGTTACCACACTATATACTGAAATAATAAAGGCTTTAAAACAACATTTTAACTTCCTCCACAAATTAGCCATGTGTTAGATTACCAGAAACTAACAGCCAGTTGGTGAGCGTGAAGCTTTTGCCTGTGGCAGTTTGCCGCTTTGACCGGTTGGTAATACAGACGTGGATGCAATGATCCAATACACTGATCCACGTTAAATACAGTTTCTCTTTTCATATCATTGTAAAATTCTCTTTCTTCCATCAGTTACATTACAGTCACTGCGCGCTGCCAAATACATTTTAAAGATCTTCTACTGGCGGTGTTAGATTGTCACTCTGTGTCATTTGATAGATTGTGTTTAGATATCAGAATTGGTATTAGGAGAAGAAAAAAGTATTGTGTTCTTTGTTTCTAATTAGTATGAGGTTACTCCGATTAATAAGAAAACACAAAAAATAATAGTTCAACAAATGTCAGTAAAAAAGAAAAGATACTGAATTTTCTTATTAAAGCGTATACTGACTGGTACACTCATTTTACGCCAAGGTGTGTCTCTTATCATTTAAGAAGGATAAACACACCTCCACACATCCTGCCAGAACAGAGGTCAGGATGGTCTTTGGTTCTATTTAGCTGTTATTGCCTAACCCATTTGTTTTTGTTAATGACACTAATAGTTTTGGTTAACATAAGCGCTGCACTGACTGCTCTTCAAGTGCTGCTTGTGAGGCCCTTTCCACTGAAGTGAGTGACACCTTCTGGTAAACAGGGCCTCGTTTGTTTTCTGTTGAAAGGTTGTGGGAAACATGAGATTGTGCAATGTTATTTACTCTTAACCCAAATTAGTTTAACTTCCAGTTTCTAAGGCATAGAAGGCGGTTAATGCAAAATAAATATCTTTAAGGAATACTTGGGGTTGCACGATAGCCTAAATGATAATCATGATTATTTTGATCCTTATTTGATTACAACTTCATTTAAATAAACAGAGCACTGCTTTCACTTTCATGTTGTGCTACATTCCTGCTAATCTTTGCATCAAAATACGACTTAAAATAAGACTCTTCTTCCACTGAATTGAGAGAATTTTCTCTTTGCTGGTCCGCTCTCTGTCGTACAACAGAGTCAGTTCAAGTCAGCTCTTTGACGTGAAATCAGCAATATTTTTATGTTTCATTTGGAGAGGTCTTAATCTAGTAGGAGGCCTGGAAGGGACATTGTTCTTTCAGAAATCAATGTTAACACCTATATGTTGTTTTTCCGGAGGAAGCTGGTTAAGTTCAATGTTGAAGGTCGTTGATGACTTAGTTTTATAGATCTTATATTGAGTCAATGTTTTACTTTCCTTAATGCTTCTCTCAATCTAAAACATTAGATTAGTGGTCATGGTCTGTAGCAGTATCACTGGTACTCAAGAGAAAAGTCCGATTTGTATAACAAACATTTGGTAGAGAAAAAAAACACTTTTTATTTAGTTGCTACACTCAAATAGAAAAAAGGTAATGTCAGCTTGACCACCACAACAAAACCACATTTGGTAAATATTGCTTTTATTTGTTTAATGTTTATGTGCATAAGAACAGGTAAGTTGTATAAACCAATGCCACACGATAAACAAGCGACGGTACAAAACACAACCTCAACATTAGGTATGCACATTAAAATACAGACAAAATAATACAATAAAGCACCATAAAACGGAAGCACCAGATTATTCATGCCTACGTGACTGATCTCTCTTTAAAAACTGTTTCACTTAGAGTTTATAATGATCCCAGTCATGATCCAGTTTCAGTTCTGTAGTTAAGGAATTCTACATATTGATCACCCAGAATAGAAAAAGCTGTTTATCAAAATGCTTCTTAAAATTTTCATTACATTTTTTATTTATTTATTTTTTACTTATGTACTACTCTATGTTTTTGCTTTTTATTATATGCTGTATTTAATTGTCTTGTTTGTGTTTTTTACGTTGTGGTATTATTGTTTTCAGCGCTACATAACTAATTGTCCCTCTGGGGACAAACTCAGTTCTACTTGACTTGTCTTGAAAGGTTCATGTAAGACAGTAATTAGGATAAAACCTCTTGTTTTTGTTTACCACACTTAAGTGTTTTTTGCCTCGCATATGTGTTATCAGAGCTCACTTCCTTTTCACAGCTGTGATAAGACTGGGAAACGTAGTTTTTAACACAGCTTTGTGTAACGTTACTAAACATATTATGCCTGAACATATGCTGTCTTTTCATTATAACATTCGCTTGTTAACATGAGATAATGCTATTTCTTGTGTGCGATTGGAGCTTAATAAGAAGGCATCTGATTAGCCTGATAATAGTCTGCAGAAATTTGCTGAAGCAATCTGCATCTCCAGCAGTGTGGTTTTGCTCAACTGTGTCGCATGTGTGACCTGTTTTCAATGACACAGAAATCACCTAAATGTGATGCAGCCACAATTTAATGTTATTAATTACAACTGTGCTCGTCCTGCTATGGCTAGTCAAAATGTTTGCTTTGAAAAAGGTTTAGTGGGGACATGCAATTGCCATTTTATTAAGTACATCTAGCCAAAACTAATGCAATTTACAGAACATTTGCTACCATAGTTAATATAAATGCAGTGTACAAAAATGTAAAGAAACATGACTCAGTATAACTTAAAAAAATCAATAAAATAAAAGTTATGAAACTGCCTCAGTGGGCCTTTTGAGTGAAAGATTAGAGGGAAGTGGAGTAATAAGAGATGACGTGGCAGGAAGTTATGAGCTTTAAGTTAATTAGCCATCTTGCTCATATGTGAATATAAAGGTGCGGATTTTGTGATCTAAGAAACACAATTGTTACTGACCAAAATGAGGCAAGCTAAAGAGAAGTGTACAGCTTGTGTGGGCTTCAGTGCTTAAAGTATTTATAGTGAACATCTGGCTCACTGATGGCTACATCTTTTTATTTTTTTATTGCCATAATGAAGTGGGATAGGAATCTATAACTGTGGGTTTGATGGTGAGCTGGTTGCCTTCTAGAGGGCAATAAAAATATCATTTTACATCAAAAACGAAACGTATTTTAAACACAAACAACTATTGCGTTCTTAAGAGTGAGTTGCAAGATTAGTTTGATAGTTGATGGCAACTGACCTAACCTGAGCTTCTTTTAGCAGCCCTGATGGAAAGACCTACAGCTCTAAAAGTTAAAATAAAACCTTATTTATAACTGACCTCAGTGAAAACAGGCTCTCAAGCAGGAATGCGGACTTCATAATTTGGGTCTCACTGTTTAAGGCCACATCAGTGCTTGTGGCAACCGTTTCCATCACAGTGCATTTATCATGGATCTTGATTTTGCACGAGACCTTAAGCTGCTTATGGCTCCAGATAAAAGGTTCATGGGGGGTTACAGTGAAAGAATGTAAGACTTGTCTGAAGACTTTTCTACGTGCTGGTCATATGATACATCTGCACTTTCCTTTGAATGTTTTGACTCGAATTAGTCGACCATGTCAAATAAAAATGTGTCATCCAGTAGATATAGTGTGCTTCTCATTGTGTAAGAACGTGTGTGCCTCTTGTCCTTCTTTTAGATCAATTCCAGGTTTACTCCAAATTGTGAAGAACAACAAGCTACTAATTTGTGGAGAGACATTGCAACTGGTATGTTGTCATAGTGATATTGAGTAGACTGTGTTGTCAGAGGGATTTAAAATGCTTCCTGTCACTGTCAGCAACATGAAACCGCTCTGACGTTACACATGCGCCCGCAATGCCATCAACTGTATAAATATTTCTCACTCAGCATTGAAGTTAAACCACTGATTCCCAAACAGGAGTCATTTTACCCCAGAGGGTACTTTCGCTGTTACCAGGTGGTACATAGAAAATGTCAGAGTAGCTCAACTAAGTACAAATAATAAAAGTAATGGCTAAATGGTTGAATAATTAGATAGCTAAAAAGTAACAGCCAGCTAGATGTCTGAAATTGTTTGCAAGATGTAATGGGTAAATATCTGCTAAAAGTAATTGGATAAATAGTTGAAATGTACAACTTAATCTGCCACTCTCTTATATGAGAACCTGATTAAACTGTCCTTAACATTGACAGTTCAATTGTATGAAAATCTATTGTAAAAATATCCACTTTTATATTTTATTAATAGTTAATTTATCAAATGAACATGTTTGGAACATGTTGGGTGGTGTTGATGAAGGAGTCTTGAGTTCATCTGAAAGGGCTATCAAAAAAGGTGAAAGTACACAGTATATCAGCCTAATGGAGGAGGACCTGAGCCTGCTTCTTTTTGTTGCTTTTAAGATGTATAGAAAAATAAATGTTCGACCATATGCATAATTAATAGTTGGCAAGCTTTGCCTAAATGCTGTCAATGAGACGGTTTCACTTCTCCTTTAGATTATAGAACAAAAATTGAGTTCTTTATAAAGTTTTCTAACTTAATACATTAACAAAATGGTGCATTGCAGAAAAGGTAACACTGAAAGAACAAAAAACATAATTTTATTTTATTTTAATTTATATCGTCAGTTTTGTTTCTAGCTCCATGTCTATGCACTGTATACGCTATATTACAGCAAGTGTGGGAACTGTGCTCTGTCTTATTGACTTAATGTGCCGTTACATAAATATTAGGACATGATTGTAAGAGCCATATCTTAAGAAACATATAAATAAAATAAAAAAAATAAATAATTTTTTTACACATTTTGAGGGTTCCCTGGTGCTTACGTGATTGGATGAGATGTAGACGGCTGTCAGTGTGTGGGTTATTATCATGGACGTGATCCTCTGCCATTGCTTTACAACTTCGCTGTCATTTGCAAGATAGAAAAAAAGACATTTATTTATAAAATGTATTTAAATGTATTTATTTGCCAAATATTGTGATTGTTGGTTGACTGAGTTGTTGTTTTTGTTTCAGATATTAAGCTCTCACTATGTCTGATGGGGAGTATGATTACCTCATAAAGTTCCTAGCCCTCGGCGACTCTGGCGTGGGAAAAACGAGCTTCCTCTACCAATACACAGACTGCAAGTTTAACTCGAAGTTCATCACCACAGTTGGGATAGACTTCAGAGAAAAACGAGTGGTAAGTTTTAGTACATTTTGAGTAATCGGCAGCTTTGTAATTGTTTGGATTTCTTTTATTCAATACTTCAGTAAAAGCACACTTTCATTTTACGCTTTGCACTGATGTAACATTTCCTTATGTCTATTTGTGCTGCCAGCATTTACAGCTGCCTAATTAGTGGATTAAACGCAATCCCACACCATTAAGTAACTCTCTTGTAACAAAAGACTACATTGCAACAGAAATTTGAGGAATGACTAATGTTGGTGAACAGGAGGCAGCACCCTTCTTAAGAATAAACACGTCATACCATTGGCAAACAGCTGAGCCGTGTTCATATTTACTCAATGCTTACTTGTTAATGCTGCTGACCTCAAGCTTCAAGAATACAGCCCTGATAACAGTTTCATCACAGCTATACTGGAGGTTTAGTCAATCCAGGACAATTTATGTTACACGCACAATATGTAATTTTCTGCAACTAGCGGTGTCTCAATTTTTAAAACGATAACAAAAGACAGAGTTTGATGGCGTTGGGAAGTAGTGTGGGATCATGGGAGTTTGTCATAGCAGAGGTCTGCTCCCTAAAACCGGTAAATACAAAAAGTAAAGCAGTTTCTCTTTAAAAATTGAGTGTTACTCCGACGAACCTCGGCAGATACAGGACGTCCCAGAGGAGCTAATTGGCGATCTGTCGTTTTCTCATCCATCTGGTGAGTAAAATCCTTCATCCGGTTAAGATATACAGTTTAAAAAATCCATGTCGTCGTGATCCAAAAAGTGTTTTGTAAAAGTATGGCTTAAGACTAAAAGTAAATTAGCTTCTAGCCGACAATGAACGCTGACGCATCCACAAAGGGGATACACCCTTACCTTGATTAAAATGATTTATTCTGTCTAGGTTTGAAAATTGTTGTAAATATTTGGGATAATATAATAACCCAACTCAATAAAATATATAACATGGGTCTAGTCGTTTTTAGACATTAAAAATGTGGAAAAGTTATGTATTATACCTTGTTTAGGTGACTGAATGTCAATCATTGAACATCTTTTTATTAGAAGTATTTCCATCACTTCTGATAATAATACAGTAAGTGAATACTCTATAAACAACATTTCTAAACATGTTTTGACAGCTGTGATTTGAAAAGTTACACTTAAACTTTGTTTGCTTTTGTAAAAACAGCAGACAGTCTCTGTTTTTCGTAGTCCATGAAATGACCATGAAGATACAGTATATTAAGTCTATAATGAGATGGATACAGCAGTAATACTGTGGTCACAGGCATACAGCTGTATGCAACTGTATTTTTACTCTCAAAGTCTGTTTGTTTTGGAGAGGAGGAGACCTCTGTGGTAATTCAGCTCCCGGTAAAAAGATCCTGAACAATAACAAATTAAGTAATTCTAATCGGGAGAAACTGACTGCAATGACAAACTCTCATGAGCCACTTTTTTTTTGTTTTGATAGAGATTCCCCTAGTGGCAGAAAATGACATATTGTACGTTTGAATATGTTTCAGTAGCTTCCTGTGCTGGTGAAGAAAACTCGTTATTGCAACTGAAAGGAAGTGAAGCACTGTTAAATAGATCAAAGAAAATATGTGATGATATTTAAATGAATGAAATTGCAGGGACGTCTGGGGACTGTTAGAATTTCTTCCTAGACTGTTAAAACGTCAATAACACATTCGTGTGTCCAATTTCTACAAGCAGCCAGAAGATTAATGCTGCTAATCTTTTATGAAAAACTCAATTCAGTGGAAATTATTTCATGAATGGATTATAAATAAAGTTTATTTCTGTTTAATGAAGTAAAACTTTCCTTTAAAAATATTTGTCTTTATTGTGAGAAATCAACTGAGGAAGTTTCATGACGATGCTTATTAGGTAAAATGTTTTCTACCCTTTTCACCTGTAGTCTCCTCATTAGGTAGCTGGATGTGGCAGATATGCAGCTACACTAAATGACACTCCTAATTATAATTATAAATTCCCTTTTTCAAGCTGTCAGTTGCAGCAACCCATGTTCCCACAACACGTCTGATCCGGATTGAGATTGAATGCTTTTAGTTAGTTTTCTATAGCTGTTTGTATCAGATTTAAAAGCAGTTCAATTTAGTGCAGAGAACATCGGTTTGACCTCACCTGTCTCCGTTTCACTCAGGTATACAAATCAACGAATCCAGATGGATCTTCAGGTCGAGGACAGAAGATCCACATGCAGCTGTGGGACACTGCAGGACAGGAGAGGTACAGGACGCTTTATAAACCTCAAACCTGGTCTTGTGTCTTTTTGACTTGCATTTTTCATCAACTAGTTCTTTTTTGTCTGAATGGTGTCAGGTTTCGGAGTTTGACGACCGCATTCTTTAGAGATGCAATGGGTTTCCTCCTCCTCTTTGACCTCACTAATGAACAAAGTTTCCTCAACGTCAGAAACTGGATGAGTATGTCCTCTGATATATCGCTCTTAAATGTACACTTTCTTTTTGTCAAGTATGTTTGATTAAAGAAAGGTTTCAAGATGTAGGACATGAGAGCGCAGGGTACATTTTCATTTAAGAAGAACAAAGTGAATACAACAGATAGTATCCAACATAAATAAACACACTTTTGTCGTAATCTTGAAACAAACGAGGGGCAGCCAGTAAATTTACACTTTTAGTCATTAATCTGACAATCCTATAAATGTATTTTTACTTTTTTAAATTAAGACAAATGAAAGTGCACAGGACAGTTTTACAATATTAAATTCCTTGTTAACTCCAGAAATACTTCCAGTGAATGATGACAAACACATTGTTTGTGTAGAATCAACACTAGGCTGTTAATATTAATATTGTGTGATTTAAACATGTAAACTTCCAGTTATGAAATCTTTCTCTGCACATGCTATTCTGACCTGAACTACTGCTGCTACTGTGCTCAATAATATCAATCAATAATACATTAATGATGGCTTCATATCTTTCTCAGAAGCAAACATATTACACATTAAAACTGGACTAAATACATAATAAATTGCTGAATGTTTTTTTCAGGTCAATTACAGATTCACGCATACTGCGAAAGTCCAGACATCGTTTTATGTGGCAACAAATGTGACCTGTCCGATCAGAGAGCCGTCCGTGAAGAAGAGGCCCGTGAGCTGGCAGAGAAGTACGGGTATGTCTCAGTTTTGATCCATCTGTACATGAACCTCACCCTCAGATGTTTGTCAAGAAGGCAGTGGCTGCATTGTTTGCCAAAGTCTGTTCAGGAGAATGTTGGACTAAATTGGTCCTCCTCGAAAAGCAAATATTTGTACACATGTGAAAAATATCCTGCTCTGACGCTATTCGACACACCTTTTACTAAAACACACACATTGAAGAGCAAATGCACTGTGAGAATGTTTTGAATGCCCTCAAGAGAGGAATAAACAACAGTATTGAATATAACACATCACCCGGCTGACTGCTGGACAGTCTATATTGTCTCCTTTGATTATCTTTAACTTTGCAGCCATCAGCCTGTTTGATGAAGTCCCCACAAATGTATATGGTTCAGGTTGATTTTGTGAAACCATAGACATGTATTCAAGGCTTAGTTTGAATTGCTTAAAGTGGGATGTATGAGATACTTATCCATAATCAGTGTATTACCTACAGTAGATGGAGAATAAGGAGTTATGGTACAGAAGCAAAGCAATCTACTGCTGTGGACAGAGGGCAGCAGCAAATGTATTTTAGCCACCTAAACCAATGAATATTAGTTTAAGTGTAAGCTATATTTAGAATATCTTTATCGCTGAAGCTGTTATCTATGCTCACTTTACCTCGCAGAACACAGGAGTTGCTGGTCAGCCTCGATCGTTTAGTTTGTTTCTGTTATTGTGTGACTTTGGTGTTTTAAAGGGTTAGTTCAGATTCATCAAAGTTAGAATAAACTTTTGTTTGGATTTCAGTGCTTTGATACTAATGGGACTCAGAGCACCACATTGTATGATTTTATGTTTAAATTTTTAGCAATAAGGCTGATATTCTGTATTTTTCATAATGTCAACAAATCCCCCCTAAAAACCAACAATACATTTATCCCAATAACAAATCCATTCAGATACAGCTCATAGTATTGTGTCACAAAGCTCCGTCTTTGCCCAAAACACTATTTAAAACACATTAACATTGCTGCGCTGACATGTTACTTTATTATAATGAACATGGGCACTGTCATTTTCTTTTAGTTGATCACATGCAGTGTCCTACTGCTGTAAATACTCACTAGCTGTTTATTAAGCTGTAGCTGAAAATAGTGTCCAACAAATCTACTATTTAATCCTATTTGAGGGATGTTTAAAAAAAAAAAAAAACAACAACTTTAGTGTCCAGCTGTTTTGATAAATAGCTGAGGAATTAAAAACACGTCACAAAAGATTTACATTTTCAGTTAGAATTAATGGGTTTGAGAGCAACAAAGAAGGCTGGGGAAGTTGGTATTTCAGAGACGGACTGACTCTTTATGGGACTGAAAGTGAAAAAAACATAAAATAACTCCAGCTTTATATTTTAAAATCCTTTTTTTCCTCTACACTCAAAGGTTTGTGTCACATGGTAACTAGGCGCAGCAGTCTGTCATCCTGTGTTCTAACCAATATTTTCTTCCATGCAGAATCCCATACTTTGAGACAAGTGCTTCAAACGGGCAGAACGTCAACCAGACCGTGGACGTCCTGCTGGATCTTATCATGAAGAGGATGGAACGATGTGTCGACAAGTCCTGGATCCCTGATGGGACCGTCCGAGCTAATGGACCCACCAACCCAGACCTCTCAGAGGCCCCTGATGGGAGCAAATGTGCATGTTAGAATTAATGATGAACTTTACATCTGTCTATCCACAATACTGGAGGAAAAATAGGAAAACATCCAAGTATTTTTTATATATATATATATATATATATATATATATATATATATATATATATATATATAAAAAAAAAAAATGTGTCAGTACGTAGATAAGTACGAAAGAGTATTAGGGATAGGCATATAATCAAAATAGATCCGAAGAAGAATTTATTAAAAAAAAAATTTAAAAATGACTGACTGCATTTTTTGAGAATGTTGAGAATAAATTTGACATTTCAGGATTAAAGTCAAATTTTTGAGAATATACCAATGTCGTGAATAAATGTTTCTTTAATACTGACATTTCAAATTTATCCTCAACATTGCGACTTTATTCCCGAAATAGATAAAATATCTTACTCCTCCTTTTTTCTTATGCCTGGCCCTAATACTCTTCCTTTTGAATGGGCATTTCATTTGAATTCACATAATGGGTCTTTTGAAATATTAATTAATATTGTACTGTGGGATATGTATTTCTAATGATGTCTAGCTGAAATGTTCAACTTAAGTCATCAGTCGGATATGCTGATCATATTTTCAGGTGAAAACGTTGTGCTCCAAGTTGCAGCAAAGTGAGCTGCCCTGCCAGATGTGCTATAAATATACTTTTAATACTCTGTACTTGCTGTAAGATTAGCGTAGATTCACACTGTGATTAAGAAAGAAGTCTCCCGTTTCTCTTCATACGGTCAGATAAATGTTGACTGTGATATTTGCAGTCACGGTTTATTGGAATTTGCTATTAGGAAACATAGTGAAGCTGTGCCAAATGTGCAGTTGAATTCTGCAATCTCACCAGTGCCGCAGCCAGTAAACGTGTTGCTCACATTAACCATCTAACGGTAGCTGGGTGGAACTTTAACACTTATGTATTTTCTTTTCTAAATCAATGTTTGTACTTGTTTTTCTCCAAAACTGGAATTATAGAATACAGTTTGACAATGTCATCGAAACTTCATTATGTACAGCGACAGGTTTGGCCAATAATTACAAAATTCAATTGATGCTCAGTATAAATATATAAATAGGCAACAAAAAAAAAAAACTTTTATTAAATTAAATTAATTATTAAATATATTTTAATGTAAATGCAAAATCTTAATCTTTTGTGAACATGCAAGTAACACCAGTGAAGGTAAGTCTCACCTTCAGTCTCTTGTATTGCTAATTTTTATCATTATTCAGCTGTAAAGATTCCTTTTGTTTTAAAGTATTCAGGTTTTTGCTCAGCCGAGATCCTAGATACTCATTTGCCCAGGCCCCAGTATAATCAAAATATACATTTAAAATATATTTCACCTGAAACAATCACCATCTCTGCTAACATCATAAACACTTACAAAATAACACATCCAACTTCAGGTAAAATAAGCAGAGGTGCCATTTCACACAGCAATTGCTTTGTTTTTAAAGTGTGACTATTGTTTAGACTGCCATCTACTAATTAAATGTATTATAAGATGCATCAGGATCATTATGTATTCAAGTGCTAGTTGCAGTGAAAATCGCTGTTAGGTGCTAGAGGATGAATGATCTAACCCTCAGTACATTATTGGATGGAGAGTGTTTTATTTCACGTTTCAGTGTGACCATGTTAGCGAGTAGGAGGTTGAATTTGTGAAAAAATTTTAAACTGCTAAGCCCAGGTTTTGTATTTGCAAGTTTTACAAGTAAAACAATAAGATGGGTTATGGATTTCAATTGACTTTTATAGTGTGCATTTTAAATCCTAATGCTCACCCTTTCAGATCATTTATAGTTCTATAGATTTATAATACCACTGATATTTAATAAAATGAAGAGTATTTACACTTAGTAAAACACTGAAATGGTATTGTGAGATCTTTAGTTACAATTGTATTTAATAGTTTCACACCCAAATCCAAGTTATTTGTATTATTTGTAAATGGTGAAAGTGATGTTTTAATTAAGACACACAAATATATTGTGCCACTCACTATTATAATCCACAGATTAAAAAAAATTACAACTACATTTTTTAAATAATTTAATTATATTAGTAAAACTATGCTGAAATATTTCATATTTTAAATTGTGCCTTACACTTTCATATGCAAAATATATAAATCATGTGCAAAAATAAACAGTTTTATTTATGTATTCCTTGAAGTATCACATTTTATCTCATAATGTATATATATATATATACATATATACATATATATATATATATATACATATACATATATACATACATATATACATATATATATACATACATATATATACATATATATATATATATTCAACCCCTAATGTTCTTTTTTCAGCATTTTATGATACCACAGCCTAAATTTTAAAACGCATTATGTCAGTTATCTCCCTCTTACTGGTTTATGCACAATACCCCATAAAAGCAAAGTAAAGTAATGTGCTGAATGCAGGACTTCTACATGTAGAGGAGTAAGTTCACAGTGTGGTATTAGTACTTTTACTTCAGTAGACCTAAGTGATGTAAATACTTCTTCCACCACTGGCTTTAATGTTATCACTGTGGACTACACTTTGAGTCCATTCTGCATTCAGACTGCATTCAGACTACAT
>CALSBV010010478.1:13214125-13284369 GCA_943590825.1 Bovichtus diacanthus
CCTCTTTGAGCTGATCACAGTTTTACCTCTTAGAGCTGATCACAGTTCTACCTCTTTGAATATGAGCATGCGCAGCCTGGCTGCAGCCTGCAGGGGGCAGCACTTCCCCCGCACAGCTCCAACTACAGGGATGTTTATCCGGTGAAGAAGAAGCTGCATCAAACTGTCTGAGGTGGAGGAGTGTTGGGAAGGTATCTGAGACCCTTTTTTAATTGTTTTAACAACTTTAGAACTCAATGCTGACATATATTTTCACCAAGACGCCAGTTTTACTAAAGGTCAAAGCTGAAAATCAGCCATAAGACGATACTTCCGCCCGAAGCTCAGCTGTGTTGCTTCTGTGTTAGCTAGCTAACGTGAAGCTGTTTGGTCATTACATTATTGTTTTCTTCAACACTCACGTTGAAATAACTTAATGCACACATTGTTTTTATGTCTAACTGTAGAATTGCGGTATTTTTATTCTACATATTACCACTAAAGTACTAATGTCAATGTTAGCTAGCTGACGTCAACGTTAGCTAGCTAACATGAGAGCAGAATAACCTTTATGTTAAGATAGAATACTTTTCTTTTACATATTTTTGCAACTGAATTATAAAAAGACCGTCCATCGCATGTAATGTAGTTAAATTGGACATGTTTATGTGAAGACAAGTCTCAGTTGCCATGGTAAACCATAATCAGGACAGTTATCTCTATGGCAACTGGCATCATTAATTCACCTGCCTGGTGAATAGATCAACACTAATGTATTCAAGTTCACTTAATGCTAAATAATGCTAAACAATAACTGTTCGTGAGTGATTATTTTCTTGGTTGTGACAATAACATTCACATAATGAGTGTTTTTTTTTTTTTAAATTGATTTATCCAACTATTGTATTCCAGAGCATCAGGCACTTAGTGTCCCCGAGGTTACACACACAGGATGAGATTAGAAATCGTTAATTATCCCCAATGGGGAAACTCATGTGCCAACAAATTAACTCATGCAGACAACAAACAATATAGCCATTACATTCACAGTACACACACATACAAATACACAGTACAACTAATAAACAACCATTTTATGCATTCAATTCACCGAATGAGCTTCTGAGTTCCTTAAAGGCAGCATGTAATGGATGGCCTTCAAAATATAGAACCATTTTTAATTGTCCCTAGTTTTCTTTTCTATAGTGTGGGGTAAGGCCAATAATTTACACTTAATTATCACTGGGAAGTCTTCCGTGTTCTTCCTTCTGAAAATTCCTTCCCTAAATGTAATTAAAAACTAATTTGCATCCCACCAGGATTATCCTCAGAGACAAACTACACATGAGGCGATGAGAATAGATGTATAATGTGTGTGTGTGTGTGCGTGTGTGTGTGCTCTTGCAGAATGCCTTTCCATTTCTGCCCCCAGTGCGGGACAAAGTTGCAGCCCGGTTTCAGATTTTGTCCATCATGTGGGGATAAGATTCCCTGTTCTGTTGATGAATCTGGACCTGTGAGCCCGACACCGTCTATAAGTCTCTCTCCACCCAAAAGGGATGAAGCAGCAACATCAATAGTTAAATCAATCCTTGCTTCAAGCGCAACTTGCGAGCCCACAGGAAGTACCGGTAAATATCTTGACAATATTTTATTAGGAGTTAATTGGAGCTATCTATAGATGTTTAGACTTTGTGTTGTTATAAACTCTGGAAATGTTGATTCTCTTTTTCTACAGCCCACGCATGTAACTTCTCACCTCCAGTTACAACTCGTCCTGCTCTGCGAAAGCCGCGTAACTCCCTTCGTCTGGACAGGGAAGTTAAATTTAACATTAAAGATGCCACTCCACCCGTGGTGCTCTCTAGTGTCAGAGATGACAGGATCAAAGGTAATTAAAATGCTCTGGAAGCAGCTACTGATGGAGAAAATGTGTTTTTATTTAATTTGCTGTGGCATAAAGCATCAGTGTGACAAGTAGCTTTAACCTTCAGGCAACACATACCAGGTGCAGGTGTAAATAAAATAATGGGACAGCTGATGCCTTTCTTTGGAACAAAATCGCTATGATTTGTATCAACAGATGATGGTGTTGGATTGGGTAGAACTCCACCAAAGCAGCACTCAGTCACTTTTCAGCTCGACACGGGGGCAGAGCCAGCTTTACAGTCTTCTCCTGTCCTAAAGTTCCCTCGACCTGGTGTGCTGAAACACTTTCCTCGTGGAAAATGTATCTCTTCTTCTCTGTCATAATGTTTCTCTCATTTATATTGATTGTGGCTGGATCCATATGCAGGAAGGGGAAAGGCAAAACTGTCCAGCCCTGCTGAGCAGGTAGGAGAGGGAAGGAGGCTGACTGATAAAACAATTAGGAGAGCGGAGGAGTCAGCGGTAGACGGCTCTCCTGTGGCCGTCTCTTCCCCTGCCTCCTCACCAAACTCCAAGTCCCCTTTAAAAGGTGAGCAACAAGTTTCGCAACAAGTTTCGCAACAAGTTTCGCAACTAATGGTTATTGATTAATCTGAAAATTATTACTATATTTTCAATTTTCTGTCTATAAAATGTTAGAAAATAATAAAAAAGTCCAAGGTGATGTCTTTACATATCTTGTTTTCTCAGCCCAAAACCCACAAATATTCAGTTTAATATGATGGAAAAACAGGAAATCTCTATATTTGAGAGGCTGAAAACAGCATCTTCTGCCCTTTTTGCATGAAATTCCAATATTTCATGCAAAGAGGCTGACAGACGTTAGATGACAGCTTCCTCCTAACGTTGAAGAAATGTGAAACATAGAAGTGGCTCATTTATGAGAAGGAACAACAACAGGATTTAGTTCTCAGGTGGTCAACTTTGCAATCAGGCTGAATGGAGACATGTGATTAAATCTTGTCAGGTCGCTGTGCAGATACACGTGGCATGAAATGACTTGATGTAAATGAGACTATTTTATGATGATTCTTAAGAGATTTAATGTAAAGAGATGTGAACTGGAGGCGTCCTGGTTTTAACTCTATCAGTGACATCCGTGAATTTATTCTGGTCATCTCCCTGTATCCTTATTTTCTTTCAAAAGAGCCCAAAAACAATTGTAATATTTACACATTTCTGAATAAAGGACACCTGTGACACCAGCATGTCACTTTAAGCCAAGAGAGACAAACTTACAAAGTAGAATA
The DNA here is from genome assembly GCA_943590825.1 of Bovichtus diacanthus. Taxonomy (NCBI): domain Eukaryota; kingdom Metazoa; phylum Chordata; class Actinopteri; order Perciformes; family Bovichtidae; genus Bovichtus; species Bovichtus diacanthus. Next base: position 13,217,284 of record CALSBV010010478.1, read on the forward strand.
TTTCCTTGTGAGTGTTTAACCACACTTTGTCTCTCATCATACATACGACGTAATTATTCGGTTGTGTTTGTTTGCATGTGCGGCGACAGGAAAAGGCAAAGCCAAGAAGGCAAAGTGTGGGTCCGTTGTGGAGCCGCTGCAGGAGGGCGAAGAGCTGACGGACACAACGGGCAAGAAGTGGAAGCTGGTGAAACTGCTCAGTCAGAGCACGACAGAGCTCATCTACGAAGGTCAGACTGTACATGACATCAGGGGAAATACCGGGAAGTAAAATAAATAAACAATCTATTATTCTGTAAGAGTTGGATTGCATAATAGTGATGATAATATCACATTTACTGTTAAATACTTTAAAGCAGTTACAGAGTGTCCAAAGATTAAAACAAGACGGATTACAACAAACAAGTTTAGAAACTGAAGAAGGAAAGTACCAAAGTTTATATTAAATGTATTTTTCAGGAGAAAAGACAATAGTATATAGTATATTTCTTCAGGTTTAACAAACAACTACTGAAACTTGTTATGTTTTCTCTGTCATTTACAATAGAGCTAGTTTACCAAAACAAAACATACCAATATAGATATATTAGATATATAGAATAAAAAAAGTATGCTGTTTTAGTGGCACCTCTTATCAAACACTACTTTTGTTTCCATTTTAAAATGTATGTAACAGTTTCTTTGCGTCTACAGCAGGATATGACAATTGACTCCTACAAAAAAGAGAATTAGGTTAGAAAAAGAGCTTTTATTATCACCATTAAATGACTTTGTGTTGTTTGTTTTTCAGTTTTGCAAATAGTTTCACGATCCAATTCCAAGGAATCAAATTACATCCTGAAGCTGGTAAGTGCCGCCTCGACACTCCTGTAGATTTTTAGGCTTTCTGAGAACTAAAAAATGATGGATTATTATCTCTATGTGTGACTGAGGGCTCATAAGTTAAGAAATATTCACTCTCTCACTTATGTATTCATCAGCAATTTGATTTTATTTGTTCTCGATTTGCTGTAGACTTCCCTGAGCGAGGTCAAAAAAGTTTATCTTATGTTTCCTCGTCTTAGGGAGCTAAAGATGGAAGAATCTTCAATGAGCAGAACTTCCTGCAGAGAGCTGCTAAACCTGCGTCCGGTGAGGATTTAGTGTGTTTCAAGTTCTCACCTCCAAATCAACATTTCTTTTATTTACAAATAAAACAGGTGTAATATGATGAAGGGGTGAAGTTTCTGTCTCTCCTGGAGGGCGGGCTGCAGTCACACATTATGGTTCTGACGGTAATTACAAGAGAAGTACATTTAAAACAAAGGTAGTCGCAGCATTTATCACAGTCGAGTGATGAAGAGAAACCAGTCAGAAGCAGAACCACTAACGAGTCGACAGTGGGAACCGTTCTGGCAGTTTGTCATGTGATCTAGTTTCACAACATCACACAGAAACATCCGTCTTTCATTTCGTAATCCGCTCGGAGGAAAGCAGAAGTGGACAAGAGCCTCGACATGCCAGTGTGGGGGACAAATGCAATCTTTAACCCTCTTTTATGTCTAAATTCAAACATGTAGCACACATGATCATTAAAACATATTGTCCCTCTCTAGTGGACAAGTGGATCAAACAAAACAAGATGGATTTCCTGGGGATTCCTTCCTGTGCTGGCTTTGGTCCTCATGCAGAGTCCTACAGGTGTGAATATTTACACATTAAATAGAAGAGCTTAACATTAACTTTACGTTTTGTTATAAGTTGTTCTTTATCTTTATAGATTTCTGATTTTCCCCAACATGGGCCAGTCTCTCCAGTCTGTCATGGAGGAGGAAGATGAGCTTCTGTCTGAGAAAGCTGTCCTTCAGCTCGCCTACAGGATAGTGAGTGGAAACTTTTAGGGTTTTTCAGAGACATATACTCAATCAACTCATGGCCCAACTCACTTTACTTGGACTTCTTACACCTTTACTAAACACATATTCTCACGGAACAAAAAAAAGATTTTTACGTTTGTTTACATTTATTTACACTACTTGTCTGTATAAATATTTTATATTATTGCATACTACATGTATGTATCTTGTTCTCTACATGTTTTTGTACTTTCTTGTTTTCACCTTATGTCCATCTGTTCATTCTTTTGTTCTGGGAAACACAATTTCATTGTTCTGTATAATAGAACTGCACTGTATATATAGATGGATGACAAACAAGTCCCTCGTCTTATCTATCTTTTCCCCACGCTTAATAAACGGTAACATTTCTTTCTCCTTGCAGTTAGATGTGCTGCAGTATATCCATTCAAATGAGTATGTTCACGCTGATATTCATGCAGAAAACATTTCCATCAAACCAGGACAGAAATCACAGGTGAGAAATACTCTGAAGCACAAAATGTAATCAGTCCATGATTGAGATCTGCTTTACATTACTCTTCGTGTGTGTATGGTTAGGTATACCTGGTAGGATACTGCCATGCCTTCAGGTACTGTCCCGGGGGACAACATGTAGAGTACCGTGAAGCCAGCAGAACGCCACACGAGGGCACCGTGGAGTTCATCAGCCTGGACGCACATAAGGGAGCAGGTCAGTCACTTCTGTGGATTCCTTGTCCCACTGACGTCAGCGGATCAGACGCCATTTCACTCCACAAGCTACTGTGAACCAAACGCCACCAGATTCCTTTTCACGAGCGCCACCTGCCTTCCTCCCACAGTCCGTCTGTCTGCACACACAGGCTTCGCATAATAAGCCTGATCCCATTTTTTCTCGTCGATGTAACGTGATTGTGATATTCTTTAGTGTAAAAGGGTCTTTAAATGTTTGACTATGAAAACCTCAAAAACAAGGTGATCTGTAGATGAGAGGATTGTTGTGTGGTGTCGATGTTTCAGGGTCAATGTGGGAGGGGAAACAGATGTTGTCACTGCTGCCTGTGTGTGTTCTCCTTTCAGCTCCGTCTCGACGCAGTGACCTGCAGTCTCTGGGTTACTGCATGCTGCGTTGGCACACCGGGACGCTGCCGTGGTCTGAACTCACTCACCCGGACCAGGTAGCCACGCAGAAACAGAAGTGAGTGTTTATTAGAGCTGCAAGGATTAGTCTAATATTATTATAGATATTATTATTATACACTATTTTGATAATCGTTAAAGTAAGTTTTCAGCATCTAAAACATGGAGATGTTTTACTTTTCTCTGTTTTATATCATTTAAGTGAATATCTTTGGGTTTTTGACTGACAAACAAAACATTTAAAGACATCACCTTGGACTGGAGAAACTGGGATGAATATTCTTCACTGTTTTTGACATTTTATAGACCAAACGATTAATCTAATTGGCATATTAATCGATGAAAATTATCTTTAGTTGCAGCCATAGTTTATCAACATTGGGATTTTTTCATGTCCACACACCTTTGAATCACCCTATAAAACTGAATTGTATTATTAATAACATAAACCTATGATTAAATTAGTAGTACAATGCAAATAAAATGCAAATGACTCAGAAATGTCTCATTGTAGGTACATGGAGGATGTTCCTGCACTGTTAAGTCACTGCTTTGAGAAGAGCAGAGTTTCCAGTGAGTTAAAATGCCTGTTATATAACACATAACACGTGTGTGATTTATGTGTCATTTGCTGATATATTTCCGTGTGTGTCGGTCACGTTGTAGGTGCATTTCAAACGTACCTGACTGAAGTGATGGCTCTGCAGTACCCTGAGCAGCCGGACTACTCGGCGCTGAAGGCCGGACTCAGTGCCACTTTACTGCAGCTGGGGTGGTCACCTGAGCAGCCGCTCAGTTTTTAGGTGAGAAGATAACAAGTCTGATGCACATGCACATGAATATTCTGCTTTTATATCACACGGTTCAGACATTTAACTTGCAGCTGTTTGCCTAAAAAACTTACTATGCAGAGTATTTAATATTTATGGCTTTATATTTCTTAGTATTTTTCACTATTAAGAGATATTGTTACCTTAAAGGGATAGTTTGGATTGTTTAAAGTGGGGTTGTATGAGGAACTTATCCCTACAGTAGTTATGACAAAAATCAGTATCAGTTTAAGTGTACGCTATATTTATAATATTTTCAAACTGTCCCATTTTTAAATTTCACATTTACAGCTGCTGCTCTTACATTAAATACTGATTTCAGGGTCGTAAAAAATGTATTCAATACACAAATAATTCAGTTGCACGAGACATTAATCTGGAAAGTGAGGGAGAAATTATATATATATGATGTATATCCCCTGCTAATAGTAACATTAACTATCAAACTGTGTTTATAATGTTGAAAGTTAAGCATCTTGTGAATTCTGTGTGATAATATTCAAATATATTTACTGTTTTGTTTTCAGAGAAATGGAACAAAAAGAAGACATTAAAGGATTCTTTTAACTTTTTTTTTATTTTAATCATGCTGTGTTTTTACCTGTGATGTTTTATTGCACTGAAGAGTTGTAGCGTTCAATGTTTGCACTCGTTAGATTAATGGGTTTTGATTGGATCATAATTTTATGCATTTGTGGTACAGTGTTGTTGCGGTTTCTCATTATCATTGCTGTGTTTTTAACATTACAAGGGCAACTTGAGTTTTCAATATTTTGATGCACAGATTTGGGTTTTGTTGACACTTTTAGTTAAATGTGTTAGTGTTCCTATTTAACTGGTTACTTTTTACAACCGTTACTACTGCTGAAGATTTCCTCAAGACGAGCTAATGCTGATGTAAATGAACACAACACTTCCTTATATGTAGGCACTTAATTTGCCTGAATAAAAAGCAATGTTTCTTATTATTTCTTATTTAAAGCAGTGCCTTAGTGTCCTTTTCCAAAGTGCACCAGAACATCTCCATCATAAAGTTATGCTCATAAGAATACATCTTCAGTTTAATTCAGAGCCGTTTAAAAATAAATAGTTTTTGAGGAAATGTTTTTTTGCACTATTGTTGTTGTGATGTTTTCTGCACTAAACTGAGTCTGTCACCGTCTTAATTACAGATTTAAACATCCAGATACATTCAACACAACGGCAGACTCATTTTAAAGAAACCTTTATAAAGTTTAAACATTTCTGAACATAAACATTTTAACATTTCAAGACATATACAATTCTTTATATGAAACAGTAAATATCTCTTATTGTGCACACTCTTAAAGTAATTCAGAAAATAAACACTTATCTTTTGCCTGATCTCTCCTGTCGTGGCATTTAAAACCTTACATCTGTCACTTGAGGCACTTTCTGAATGACGAGGCTTTTGTAGAACAACGTAAAGCATGACGCTGAAGGACTATAGCGCCACCGTGAGGCGGCGTTTGTACACAGCTACAGACCCGATGGCTTCCTTTGCAGTGGAGCCTAGCTTACACACAAACTGATCGAGCTTTTTATACAGACATGCTGGCAGTGTGAGGCAGCTACACATGCAGGTTTAAATATAGTTTTACACTGCAGACTGTTTTCATGTTGGACCAATCAGTTTTGAGGAGAAACTCAAGATTCCTAAAGTGTTTCTATTCGGTCCTCATGTTACTTCTGTTCCTGGCGTTGCTTTGAGGGTTGAATGTAACTTACACTCCATGTGTAATTCTGAATAGTTAACCGTCTCTGATGCCTAAAATTAAAAGATCCTGTTTTGGAAATGACTTCATGTCCACAGCACATCAATGTAAATCTTCAGACAAACATCACATGCTCATGAAGTCTTTTCCTCTCTAACAGTGGAAAGAGCTTTGGGCTGTACACGGATTTAACACTGAAAATCATAACCTCGATAGTTTTTTCCATATCCACAAATACTGACAGCTTTGAATGCAACTTGATGGAACGCAGTTAGTGATTGTATGTTTCTCTGTAGATTGAAGAAATCCATCAACTTAAACTTATAAAACCATTAAAAAAATTATTAATTACTTCAAAAATGCACTGTAATAAAGCCAAAAACAAGGCCGCTTTTAGCTGTTCCTGAAATGTTTTGGACATTGAATTTGCACATGACAGGAACAGTTTATGAAAGTGTAAACTAAGTGGTGTCCCACTTTAACCCAGGCAACGTGATGGAGTACATGTTGAAATAAAAACGGGCTTTGGAGGGACTTCAAACCGCTGAAACCTCGAGGTTTATCGTTCTTGGTCAGAACAAGGCAAATACGTGCACAAACTCGGCCGTAATGGAAGAGCTTGTTTGTCTGAGCAGTAAGTGGAACATCCCCAAGGCCTCCCATCCCGCAGTGCGACGGGGAGATGGCGTAGATGAGTAGATCAGAGTGGGAGAAATGGTTTAGCTATGGTTCCACCGTGTCCTTAGAAGACTGTAGTGGCCAAATGTGTGGGAGTGGAGGGACGCTCCTCCTGACCATGTGACGCGTCCTCTCCTGGAAGATGAAAAACAGGGAAGTTAACACAATTCTTACGCCTGTAGTTCTGTAGAACAACTGCAGCCTGTTTACTGACAAACTCCTCTCACCGTGTGGTTCATCTCCCTTTTCCTCGCTGTGCTCCTCCTTCTCTTCGGGCATCTCCATCTGACACAAGTCCTGCACGTCCTCCACGCTCGATTCCTTTAAAAAAACATTTTTATTTGTATTGCTTTTAAAGCGGCAATAGACAACTTTTCCACCCCCCTGGCGTTTTCCAAGTCGGATTATTGTTGGCACCGCTATAGCAAAGACAACAGGACCGCTTTCCATTTCCTCAGAGCCTGCTTTATTTAGCGACACAGTCGGATCATCAGGGAACATTTATTTTTAATATAGTAATTAATTCCCAATGCTGCTCAGTAATTGCAGTCGAAGCCTCTTCCTTCTCTCGCTCTGTGCACAGGCAGTCTCTCCCTCGCTGCAACGGACACATCTACTAAACTTTATGCAAATTATTGACATCACCAATGTGCAAATGAGCACACGAAGGCCACGGAGCTAGTGCGAGATACTTTCATTGGAAAAGCATCGGCACCATAAATCAGGACACACTGGCAGCTTTGTGCAGTAAATCTAGCCTTAACTTTCCAGAGGGATCGTACCTGGTGACAGAGTCGCAGGCTGATAGTGAACCAATCCAAATGGCAGAGGTGTCATTATTCTATAGCAATTACATTTAATTCATAATGTATGTCTATAGCCAATATAAAAAAATAAAGACATAACTTTATTTACACAACTGCTTTAAAAAAAGCATTAAATCGTAAACTTTGATTACCTGTGATTCAGAGAAACGATCTTCATCCGAGTTCCTGAATCCTTCTGGGGCTTCCATAAGGATCTGTAGACCGTCAGCCTCCTCTTCATCGCTGCAGAGGGACAGAGCAGTGACAGACATGGTGGGTCAAATATAAACACTGAACACACTGAGTGAAATACTCAGTTCATACAGCTTTTTAAGAGTAAAATTCAAGCATTTTTCCAGGTACCTAGACTCACACCGGACTCGCAGTCACATCTAAAATTGTTACTATAAAATGCAATTGTGAAAAATAAAGTTTATGGAATTCCTTTAGACCCACAGCAATCAACGTATATTGTCACTGTTCAAATATTAAATGATTTTTAGTTAACGAGAGAGAGTTTGAAGATGAAAAAACAGATGTTAAAAAAGAAATCAAGCATTTTTAAAAGGAGTATATTCAAAGTCAAACATTCCTAATCTTGGCAACAGAACAGTTCAAATTAAGCTTTTTCCAAACTTTTGGAAATTATTTACAAACCGTAGAGACTTCATGTTTGTATGGAAACATCTGGATCTTTTGTATTTTATTTTATAGACATTTCCCGAAGATGCAGCCTTATTTTTGGGATTTCCACTTAATTGTCCTTGATAAATAAATAAAGTAATGTTGGTCAGTGAGGGTTAAGGGGCTATTTCTGCGTCCTCCTCATATCATTCAGACGGTAAATATGAACGTCCACGATGTCCTCAACAGACCTTTGGCAAAACGACCACGAAGCCTCAATCACTGGCAGCTCCATCTAAATAAAAATCTATTTGAGCACCGACACAGTTGATTCATTTAGACAGAGCTGCACAGTTTGTTAACTAATACTTTAAACACAAATATAGTAGCTAATGGAGTTTTTTCAGTGTTGTGGCTTATTAGTCATAAATTATATTATAATATTATATATTATAATTAAATAATTAGTTCAGTGAGATGACTAACACTGACCTTCCTCCAGAGTAAAAGTCATCTTTGTCCTTTTCTTCTTCCTCCATTTTGTTTTGGTTCTCTTCATGTTGCCCAACATCATCCTCCTTTTTCTTTTCTCCTTCGTCTTCCTGTCCTTCCTTGTTTTCCTCTTCCTCCTCATCTTCCTCGAGGTCAGAGCAGTTGAGAAAGTCGAAACTTTCAAGGGCCGTCTCGACTTCCAGAGTGAAACTAGAAGAAGCGGGAAAAGGAACCTATGGAGAAAACACGTGCGGGTGTTTAACAATCAACGTCGACACATTAGACTTTTGAAAACAAAGTGAAGGCAGCTCACCGTCGGAGCGTCCGGCGGGTGTTTAGCCTCCTGGACGGACTCGCTGTGTTTCTCTGATGCTTCTACTTCTCCTGCTTCAGTGCTGTCCTCTGTGTCTGCCGTCTGTCCAGCCTGCGCCGACGAGTCCTCAGACTCCTTCACCTCCTCTGCTGAAATACACACTTGTGGGACGACACCTTCGCACAAATCCTGCGTCTCCATCAGCGACACAGGAGGTGCGGAGGAGACGTCGGGGCACGAGCAGCTCAGGTCTGCTGAGGTTTCAGAGAGGTCGGCTGATTGGATAGACGCTCTATCCGCCGCAGTACAGTCCGGACTATGAGAGCAGGAAGTCTGCAGATGGCCGTTGGGGACCGCGTCCGTCTGAGAGAAAACCTCCCCGGCTTCTGTCTCGTCCTCCTCCTGGTTGGATGAGAGCGACGGCGTCGACGCGCTGGACTTGTGCGGCGTGAACGACAGCTGAGAGGTGAGAGTGGTTTGCAGCATGTTGGAGGCCGTCAGCCTCTGAGCGTGGTGAGCCGACGCCGGGCTGGAGGAGTCGTCGGAGGATTCAGACGAGTTGGACCAGACGGTGCCGTTCTCCATCTCTCCCTGTCGCTTCAGCAGAGACTAGACAGGAAACACAGAAACATTAATAAATGATCACTGTGATGTGTGCATACAGCAGGATTACAGGGTCTGTGTTTATGTTGGTTATGGATTACATCAAGAAAAAAAAATGAATTAGGGCTGCAACTAACGATTTTCATAATCGATAAATCTGTAGATCATTTCCTCGATTAACGGTAGTCTATAAAATGTCAGAAAATAGGGAAGATTTCTATCCCAGTTTCTCATAATCCAAGATGATGTCCTTTAAAGTCTTGTTTTGTTAGTCAAAAAAACAAATATATTGAGTTTAATATGATATAAAAGCAAGAAATCTCCATGTTTGAGAGGCTGAAAACAGAACTTTCTGTCCTTTTTTCAAGAATAATTAATTGATATAATTAAAATAGTTGGTGATTATTTTTCTGTCGATCAACTAATTGATCAGTCGTCTCACCGTTGCGGCTCTAACATGCAATGCATATGTTAAATACAGCTGACAAACTCATTATTGCAGTTCTCAAACTGTAGATCAGAGTCTGTGTGAGATCAAGACTAAAAATATGTGCAACTAAAGTGAATGATTCGGTGTCATGTGGGACCAAAAACACAAACGGGATATGAAACTTTTTCCTTTTTCCAAAACGAGGCATTACAGAAATAATTAAGTTAGTAATTAATTACTGATATTTTTGAATCATTCATCAATTTAACACGTCAAACATTTGCTGCTTGAAGCTTTACATATGCAGATTTTGCCGTTTTCTGCCTGATAATATAAAATTAATACATTTTTAGCTTCTGTGCAGATGCTAAAATATGTAGGCAATGTTAATATATCATTGTGTAATTATTTGTAATATTTTACACACTAAATGATTATCAACTTTTTCTTGATTTTAATATCAATTTCTCAGTTCATTGACAAAGGCAGTGATCATTTAGTAAAATCTTACAAATAACCACATGTACAAGATTATCAGCAAAAAATAAATAATCAAAAACAACATAAACGACAATATAATCACGTTGCAGCCGACAACATGTCTGTGACTAATATTATTGATCAGGCTTCGTCTGTCATTCGTTATCTATCTATTGTTGGTCACTATGAACTAAACTACAACTACGTCCCAACACACCGACTGCACAGAGCTGAATCTGGGTGTAGTGCGCCTGAATTCACAACGTAAGGACGCCGTCCTGTCCGCCACGACATCGTGGAGCGCCTCCACCAGCGAGCGGCTCTGCCTGGGCCCGCCTCGAGGCACGCTCTTCAGCGAGGTGAGGAAGAGGAGGGACATATTGGAGCTCTACTCAACCACTATTAAACAGCTACAAGGACCACAGCTCCGCTCACACACGCTGCTGCTGTCACACGTCCCATCATTCACTCCGCTCGCACTCGGCACAGCACTCCCACACGTCCTAACACACAGCGCTCTGTGAACATCCTCACACACACCAGTGCTACCGCTACACACAAAGCAGTTGGGGAGCAGCTGAAATAGAACAAGTCAATGAAATGACAGTAATAATAGCCATCAGAAAGGTAAAATAAACAGTGTATAAATGCAGCAAAGACAGTTAGTGGTTAATGGTTTACTACAGAGAGGCCTTAGAGAGAAAAACTAAATAAATCCAGGGCACGGTTTATTAAATTGTGCGCACAAGATGTAATTTATAGGTCTCTATTTAATTAAATCAGCTTTTCTACATGAAGCAAGACGTGCATTGCACCTGCTTCCACAGGGTGACCATAAAGATTTCCAGGGTCTTTTCCAATTAATCCAATGAACAATAATCCCTCGCAAGTGTTGTCAAAATGTCTTGATAACTCATTGCCCAAGACAAAGTAAAGCTTAATTCAATATCTACAACTGAGGACGAGTGTCTTAAGCAGGCTGGAAAGAATGACTTGACCTCATGCGCTGCCGAAAGAATTTTATTATTTAATTCCAGCGATTAAATTAAATTGAGGTAACAAATTATATCTAAAGCACATATATGGGTAAATAGTGACCTCAACATGTATATTTTCCTCCCGGACTCTGTAGTTTACAAACCCATCGTACAATTTATAAACTTGCAAAGTAACAGAGCAGGTTGTTGTTAGTGGAAAATATTGATAGGAGATTTATTTTAATGTGACTCACATAAAATACCTGCTCCCGCATGGAGGGCGTGTCAGGAGGGCTCTGATTGGACAGAAGCCGTTTGGTAACTGTGCTGGTGGAGGACGTCTGGTCGTCCTTATCAAACGGACTGAAAACAGAAAACAGAAAACAGAAACAAAGAATGAGAAAAAGAACAAAACCTGAATCAACGTGTTCATGAGGCCACGAGAGGTTCAAGTACCTCCAGGTGACCTCCAAGTTCAGCTTCACCGTCCCGAGGTCGTTGATATCTACGGCGAGCGTCTGGGGAAGCGGGCAGAACAGGTCGAGCATTTCACAGGAAACGCTGCCCACCACCACGTGATTGGCCAGGCTCTTCAGCTCCGTCACCTTGACAACCAAAACAAGCGAAAAACCTCAGGGAGATGAGGAGAGGGAACGTGGGAACGTAACAGAAAGGAGACGATGGCGTGCTGCAGGGATGACACATTTTTTAGCTCAACCCCGAAAGTTTGCGTCGCACTGGTTCCCCCGACAACAAGTCAAAAGGGATTTTTCCATTGGATTTTGGAGTATTGACAAACAAACGTTTAGGACTCTTACACAAGACAATCTTCAGAAACGAACGCCACTTTTAGGATTTTTGAAGCGTAATTGCAAAAACTAGAAGTAAAAAGCAAACGTTAGGCTATAAAGGAACTATAACAACCTTTAGTATTCTCATTTAGCCACTGCCCTTTTTAAAGACACGTAAAAGCTTCAAAATTCACGAATTAGGTATTTATTGACGTTTTTTATCTGGTAGATCTGATTTTTTAAATCTCTTTAGCTTGTGTTTACCACAGAACTTATTTCAGGTTTAGCTGAGTCCACAAGAAATGCACTATTTACTGCTGTTTGGGCCACGTTTGCTAAAAACAGCCCAGCCACAGCGGCTTCGTTGACCATAAGACAAACAGTAACGCGGTCCCTTCTGAAGCTGATTTCACTACCTTGATTGACAGCAGTTCTGTGACGAGAGGCAAGAAGATGTACTCTTCACTGTCCCATATCTGCTTGTTGCTGACTTCCACGCGGCCTCGTAGCCTCCAGCGTTGCCGGCCGTAGCGCATTAGGACCTGATGGGGTCAAAAACAGCGGCTGTGATGCAGCAGAGACTCCATCACAATCTGTGTGTACGTGCTTGTGTTTGTGTTTCTTACCTCATACTGGTCACCAGCACACAGCCGTGCAAAGCCAGCGAGGCCTGAAACATCCAGAACGGACAAGAAAAATGAGAACTGGGCTAATGCAGAGTGGAGGGAATGGGAAGTGGTAGAACGTGACTCACCCTTCATCTTGACATGAAATTCTCCCATCTGGCTTTCTAATTCACTCTCAAGAGAGCACATGTGCTGCAGAGACAGATGGAGGGAAAGGCTTGAATAATGCAACAGATATTTGTTAGAACCGTTGGATTTATTGTACACAGTCTGATATCTATTTTAAGCAGAAACACAGCGCAGAGCACAAGCTGAAGCTCACCTCGGTACATTCCCTGTAGCCCTTGTTGGCTTCACTCAGACTCTCTCTGGCCTCCTTGCTGCCGGTGGCGGAGTTAAAAGCCGCCACCATCTTACTTGCTCCGTCACGCAGTCGCCGCTGTATACAATAAGCATCGTACAGCTCCTCAACCTGGAAAAGAAAATATCATAATAAAGTTTTATTTGTAAAGTGCTTTACGACAGATACATTAAACACAACACTAGAATACACAATAAGGTTTGAATAAGCACATGGACATACACTTGGGTTATGGACGATTACGCTGCACTTTATTCTCAACGTCCAGAATAAAGTGCAGCGTAACGTAATAGTTAAGGCTAAAAATAAACCTAAAGATTAAAGGAGGGATTATAAGAAAGCCTTTGGATAAAGATAAGTCTATAAAATATTCAAGAATTACACAGGTTTAGTAAATTAGATTCCCACCTAAAGAGAGAATGAAAATGAACATTATCACAAATCTACTTTTATTTAGTGCCTTAGTTATTATTTTATGAAAAAAAAATCAGATTTGCAAAATCATCATTTCTATGAAATAATAAAAGCACTTGTGCTGACACAATATCGTCTTATAACGGAAACATTAACTCGGATTTGGATTTTAGGAGATAATTCTCTGTGGCTCTGTCACTATAACTCACACTTTTCACATTACAGTCCTGTGATCCATTTTTTTTATTTTATTTAAATGTTGATTAGTGCAGCTTTAAGTAAAAAAAAAAACTCATTTATTTAATCAATTCCTCATAAACACACACACCTTGCTGAGGTGGAATTCCAGGCGGCGCATAAACCTCTCTATGGCTTTCACTTGCTATGAAAAAAAAAAGAAATTAATTATTAAAACAATGCAAAAAGTCTCTCTTTCATCTTTTTACAGGTTCAATTTGCTGCACAGCTTTGAGTGAAACTCACCTTATCCAGCTCATACAAAGATCCCTGCAAAATGAAATAAAACATTTAGCATCACAAAGAGTCAAATTAACATCCCGACCTCCAGCCTGGTGCCGAATGGCCGTCAATACTGGTGTGACTGGTGACAATACTGGTGTGACTGGTCTGAGTCTCTCACCAGTCGCCCGTTCCTCTTGTTCTCTCTGGTCTGCTGACCCAGACTGTCCAGCTCCAGCTGGTGGACCTGCAGGTACGACCTGACAAAAAACAAAAACAAAAAACTCTAATTCCTCATTTTCAGACTCAAAAGCGTCCTGCATGTTCAGGGATGTTGCACCTGGCAGACATCCACTGGGATCAGTGCAAACAGAGCCCGAGTGTTTACTCACTGTAAGCCTCTGCGTAAGGCAGCGTACACTTCATCCAGCCGCTCGGGCTGCGGGGTTTTAGTGGGGGGCAGTTTGGTGGAGCCTGTGAACATCCTGCTTCCTTACAAGGCACGTTTCTCGTGGATCAAACAGTGCTGAGGGAGGGAGACAACATGGGATCATTTCTGATAAGGCCTTCGTTGGTATTACAAGAAGCACATTCAAAACAGGCATCAAGGAAACTGGCAGGCCGACCTGGGACCACATGAAAATATTATCCTGGACAGAGTAATAACGAGTCACAATAGTATCCTGAAAATCCTCAAAATACTCTTAAAACAGCACTGAAACAAACTGGAGTCAACAAACAGGTTGATGGCATCACAGAGAGGACACATTCCTTTGAGTAAAAGACAATCAAACAATCTGAAAAACATAGATCTGTTCTTTCTCACATGATAATTCCTGTATTTTTAATAAAAAGGCTCTATTTTATTAGACAGCTTCTTCAAGTAACTCGTGAGGATATTCAACAATATCCCGATAATATAAATTCACCACGATCAACTTATTGTGAGTGTTATTTATCGCAGTCTGAGATTAAAGTCCTACATCGTCCCATCCCAGGCGAGAGCAAGAGAAGAGTCCTGCTCACCTGCGGAGTAGAGAGAGACCGTCACTACTGTAGCATGCTGGGAGAGTTGAGTGTAGCGTTGTGGCTTTAACAAACCGAAGGACATGTCCTGTAATTATACAAAAAGGAGACATTAGAGACAAAAATGTCCCACTTCGCTTCATACCTCCCTGTACCTGACAGTGCTGCTGCTCTGTGATTGTCAAGGACTCTGCTCATTACAGAAGTCACAGGGCTGGAAAAAGCACTTTTTCACTTCCTCGGTTTTGGCCACATTGTTTTGTTGAAAAGTCTGAGACTGTGAAAGACACATGCAGCAACCGCAGTGGCCACCACGGACAATCGTAAGGAGTACAGTCTGCTTTTGCTTCTCTTCCCCTTCCTTTCCTACTCCTCCACCCCCCCCCACATCCAGTGGCAGAGCACAGGAAGTCTCATGGCTGACTCTACACAGGAAATTCTACACAGAAGTTTGGCCGTAGAATACAAAAACCATCCCTCTGCCGCGTGTGCCAGGGCGTAGAATCGGACCCTTTTTCTAATCCGAGATAAACCACTAAACGTGCAGATTAGCATGAGTCGGGAGAAACTATAGGAAGAGAGGGTTGTGCATTAGCTAATCTAGTCACAAAAGAGATTACAGATTTAACACAAACTAAAGCTGTCAAGCTGGAGCCAAACCATATTAACGCATGGGATGTGTGAATGAGCCGGTGGTGCAGGACAGAGCCACGGGGGACATCTGCCGGCCATTGTTTTACACTAAACTCAAAATCAGGAGAGAAATTATCAACAAAAGGGATCAAATATTCCACCTGTTGGAAAAAATAACCCACAGATTATTGTTTTACACGATCAAAGCCTTGTTAGGGACAACACTGCCGACATGAGTTAAGCTGTAAACACCCTGCTGGGTTCTCTACGTTCTCCTGGACGTGGGCTCGGGGTCCAGCAGGCCGGGGGTCTGGTTAAACCGCTAATCTCAGCTGCACACTGGGAGGATTAACTGGAGTTGGTCAGGGGTTATAACGTGGCAAAGAAAAGGTGCCATACCAGAGAGACTTCACGGAGAAAACACCCAGCCAACAGCTCGGCTGCACAATACATCGCGTTTTTATCGTCATCGCGATAAACACGCACAAACTCAGGGATAGAAAACAGCTTTTTAAAATGTAAATATCATCATTAATATTTTTTGGTGCCTTTTGTGTTTAGTTCAATGTTACATTTGTTAGATAAAGTAATGTTGGAAATAATTTCCTTAAATTTTTTTTATTCAACAAGCATTTTGTTGCGCTTTAGCCAACGTTATAATATCAATTTTAAATTTGTTTTTATTCTATTTTATTTTAGTTTGATTCGATTTCTTTCGCTTTTAGTTGGTTCTGTGTAGTGTTTGGTTCAGAAAGGTTTAGTTTTAGTTTTTATATATTTGTATGTAGCTAGCTAAATGTAATCTTTAGCTATGATCTTTAATATTATAGGTAAAAAAACAAAAACTGAAATTAATTCATTTTTTATTTGTATTCGTTTTCTAACCAGTCAATAACGTTTCAGTTTAGTTTTTCTTAAAGGATATCAGTTTTATTTTAGTTTCAGTTAACCAACAATATTTTTCACGTTTTATTTTTGTTTTAGTTTCAGATTTATATTTAGATTACCATAACTTCCCTAATTTTAGCAGGATACTGAAAGCAGCAGAAGGGCAGAACTGAGCACCCTTTAATATCATTTTATTTATCGCAAGTAATACTGCGATATTTACCAGACGTGGGCCAAAGAACATGTGCAGGACTCGGATGTGCCCCCTGCGGTGGGCACAGCTAGGAAAGTGCAAAGTCATTATGATGATACGCACATTTAACACACTCCCGCCCATAAATAGTTTTACAGACTTATTACAATAATTATTATTATTCTGAATGCCAATTACTTCCCTGTCAGATGTGCTCTTATCCCTCCCCTTACATTAGAGATCATTAGCTGGATTAATCCTCTCCTCAGAGCAGAGGGAACAAAGAGGACACTGTTTCCAATCACCTCACAAGACTGGAGTTTTCTTTGAAAAAAAGCCTTTGGTGCTCACAAGCAGTCTGGTTTGGGCCTACAACGATCTCAGATAGAGCTGCAACTAAGGATTATTTTCATTATCGATTCATCTGCAGATTATTTTCTAGATTAAATCGATTCATCTGTCGATCCCATTTTCTCAAAGTCCGAGGTGAGGTCTTGTTTTGTGAAAAAGACAAAAGATATTCAGTTTAATGTGATGCAAAACAGAGAAAAGCAGGAAATCTCCATGTTTGAGAGGCTGAAAACAGCAATTGCAAAAGCAAATTAATCAATTAATCACTGAGCAGGGCTGCAACTATTCACTATTTTCATTACAAGATGATTTTGTAACTGGTTGTTTCTAAAGAGTCACAAAAAAAAGTTTTTTTAAAAGTCCATCTCCATAAATAAATAGACTACAGAAATAAATAAAAACCTACAATGGAATTAATCAGATAAAAGTCTCACATTTAAGAAGCTGGAATATTGAATCTTTGACATTTTTGCTTGATAAATGACACAAACTATGAGTCATCCTTCCAAATAGTTGGGGATTAATTTTCTGCTGCTGATGGATCAATGTGTCAGCACTGACATCACATGAACCACAGAGAGCTGCAATAATAAGGCGACTAATCAATTAGTAAATCAAAATGATTTTTCATAAATCATTCATGTCATGTTTCATGCGAAAAATAGTAGAACATGCGGTTTTCAGATTTCCTGCTTTTCTCTGTTTTATATCATATTAAACTGAATATATTTAGGGTTTAAATTTAAAAAACATCAGAAACTGATATTTTACATTTTTACAGAGCAAACAATTATTTGATTAATCTAGAAAAAAAAAATCTTAAAAATGAATTGATCATGAAAATAATCGTTAGTTGGAGCCCTGACATTGTTTTGATGTCACCAAAAGTAAAAACATTCAGTTGTTGTTGGCCTATAATCACAGACTGGTACAGAAAGTCATGCATGTGACATTTGAGATTAGTCATAATCATTACTGGAAGTGATTAGTTCCCTCTCGATCTGTTGGCATTAGTGCAGATATAAACAACTGTGTAGCTCACACCCCATTACACCAGTGTCCATACACACTTTGTTGTGTGTTTGAGGAGGAGGAAGAGGAGGAGGAGGAGGAGGAGGATGAGGGGCAATGGTGTTACAAGAAAATGCAACCACTTCTACTCCAGATTACTGGATTAGCTTTACCCGGCAGCAGCAGGCCACTGAGTCCGATCAACACACACATCTTTAGTTCAAGGAAACCCAGCAAAGGATGGAGCTCAAACTGGACATTTAAAGGGGGAAAAAACGGTGTCGAGCCAGATTTGGTATTCCGCACATATCCCACCCCAGCCCCCGGAGCTCATCACACACAGGCCACAAAAAAAAAAAGTCCACTCCCTTCCAGACCAGGACCCCCAACACCCTGCTCCCTCAAAGTGTCGCTCCACACAACAAAACACCCCCCCAGAAAAAAAAAAAAAAGACAAACGTGGATTAAGACAATCACAGCCAGCTCGGCGGATATAATGTCGATAACATCACAGGAAAGCAACTTCACGTCCGTCGGACGGACTCATGCCCATGTAGAGAAAAATTTAACAGGCTTCTTGTTGTTGTGACCTTGCCGATAAAAGCAGCAGCCTCCTCTTACCTCTGTTTCACTGTCCGACAGTCCGGAGAATATGTCCGGGGTCTCATTTCCAACACGATGCTGCACACAGTTAGCAGAGGTTTACAGTTATTCTGGGCGCTGTCCCTCTGCTCGGTTCGCAGTTTTTTGTGTCCACAGTCAAGTGAGCAGAGGCTACCGAAACCACTTCCGGTGGCAGGTTTTCAGCATAAAAGCTCCCCAAGGGAACCGGAATTTGCAGCTGATATGAAATCAGGAAAACGCAGAAATGAATAATAATAATATTTTTATTATAGATAATAATAATAAAAATTAAAATATTTAAAAAAAAAACGTTATTTGTAAAACACTTTTCATACAAGAAATGCAGCAACAAAGTGATTTAGAATAAGGGAAAATCAAAGGTGGAACTCAGTACATTTACTCAAGTACTGTACTAAAGTACTATTTTATCATACTTGTACTTTACTTGAGTTTTTCCATTTAGAGCTACTTTATACTTCTACTCCACTGCATTTCAGAGGCAAATGTTGTACTTTTTGCACTTCTACGTTTATTTAAAACTCATAATTACTAGTTATCTTTTATATATAAAAGCACATGATATGCTTATATGATATGCAGTAATGTACTAATAATCAAAATAAAGTATCTAAAATTGGCTTCACGTTGACAAACTACATCATTAAAATGCCCTAACATGCCTCACATTTGTTAGTGATAAAAAAACAGGATAATCTAATATTATATAATAATATTATTGTGATATAATGCCGTAATTTATAAATAATAAGTTGGGGGGGAAAAAAACACACTTGGTAACATAAGATTAAAAATAAAAATAACATAGAAAAATATCATAAAATAGAATACCGGTACATAAAATGCATAGCATAAGATGGAAAATAAAACCCTACTGGAAAATGTTAATATTAAAATTAGTACCCATATATGCAGAATATTACCATGATTAAAAACAAAAAACGTTGTTACGTAAAAATGCTACATTCAAAGTCTTGCTTAAGAAAAAGTATGTAAGTGTAATCAGGAAAGAACTTAAAATATAAAAGTAAAATTGATCACTATGCAGCCAACTGGGATTTCTAGTTGTTACATTATTATATATTTTAATATATGATTATTATCATTATTGATGCAGTACCATGTAAGATGCATTCTTATGTTGTAGATGGCTATAGTAGAGCTAATTTCATTCTTATTTTTACTGTTGGGTGATTTAAGTTATTGTGTAACATTATATGATTATCTTCATCTGCAAAATAACTATAACTTAAGTCATCAAATAAATAGTGTAGTAAAAAGTAAAATATTTTCGCTGTGAAATCTAGTGGAGTAGAAGTAGAAGTTAAATTAAAAAACTCAAGTAAAGTAACTCAAAATTACAGTATTCAGTCAAATGCACTTTATTTTAATTTCTTCACAGTTTTGATGTTTGTATAAACAAGAAAGAATTATTTGGACCATATCTGCATGTTCTTATGATTATTAACAAGCAGGTACCTAATAAAGTGTGTAAATTCATATTCCCAGAGTAACATAAATTGAAAACTCTCGTTTTATTTTGAAATGTCGCTCCTGCAACCGGAAATCATGTTCGGCTAGTTGCTGTGGCAACAAGGATGTCTTCAGTCTGTCACTGTTTTGCTGGCGACGCCGCGGTGAATCCAACGGAAAAACACAGACATGAGGAGTTTCCGAGGGCGAAAAAAAGTGTCAACGTCTCCCACAACCACAGCCGTCACCCATGGGTGGCCCAGTTAAACGTGTAGGTTCAATTTTTAGCAGTTAAATCTATCTGGTGCGGCAGCGTCGGGGCCGTTTGTCCGAGTTTCACTGAGCCGGGGCCGGAGGAGGAGGAGGAGGAGGAGGGGGCGATGATGAAGGACAGCATGTGGCGCTTTTTCCTCCAGATTTCCTACAAAACAGGACGCAGCAGCTGGCAAAAGCAAGAGTGCTGCTCATATACTGTATATATATATATACGTATATATATATATATTTATACATCTGCTATTAATCTTCCAGATTAACTAGTTAAATAACTGCCAGACTGAAGCCAAACTGCGTTTTATAGCATTTATACAACAATCACTGAGAGTGAAGTTAAAGTTTACTGGACAGTAAAGCTGTAGATTACTACCGAAGTCTCCAGAAAGTCAACAATGTAAGTCTCCTGCTAACACGATGTCACGAACTAGCTTAACTCGCTATATTAACGGTGCTGCTCGTTTAGCATCACAGCTAACGTTAGCATCAAGTCAGTTATTGTCTTAATATTTAGCTCCAGCTCTTTCTTTAAAACACGAGTTTTACTTAAGCACATGTACACTTATGAATGTAAAACTTATGAAACAAGATCGATTAGAACATTTTTAGTTAAACCTTAAAAAAAAAAAAAAAAACACATTTTCCAGTAGAAGTTCAAAATGAGATATTATCAGATAAATCTACAAACACATTGCCACAGTTCTCTAACAACAACTAGCTTCAGCTAAAGATACAGACACTTCTAAAACTGTTGCATGACTAGGACAAACCTCAGAAACCACTAAGACTCAACATGTCTGTTGTCAGGATAAACAGAAACATAGAGCTAAATATTTCAGAGAAATAACGTTAAAGAAGATATAAAAAGTTAAATAGGCCTATTTTATCCACATGTCATGTCTCTGTCTTTTGCACTAAATGCAGCTACATGTTTTAGAAACTGGTTAACCACACAGTAAACATTCTCCAGCCCAGTTTCTGGAGCAGCTATACCAAGTCAACAATATCACACAAAGCAAATAACTGGGACTCAATGCAAATGCTGCTTCCTTTACTGCCTGACAGCTAATACAATGGGAATTAGTATTTTCAAAACAAGCAACTAGTTCAGCCATTTGTGCCAAAGGAATGTATTTAGTATAAGGAAGATGCCACAACTAGTGTAGTTCCATCTGAAACTGCTCCGGACAGACTATGGTCAACTAGATAGTTGCCCATAGTCTGTCCGTACAGTACACAGTACAACTTTGAAATGTTTAGGTCACATGAAAAATCACTTTTATTAAGTCAGTCAGACAGGATTTTTGGAAAAATATGGAAAAACGATAACATTGTTTTTATTTAATGTCTGTCCATATGAAGACTGTGCATATATTTATTATTCAACTTGTTGAGTTCATAGAAAGCAAATAAAAAAAATTATTGTACTCTTTGTAGTTTATGAGATACAACCATTTTATTATACTATATTTAGCCTTTGGGCACATGGGAGTAACTTTTCCTAAGCTATAATGAAATATATAGAAAAAACTGTCCCTGTGTGCCAAGAGACTAAATATAGTACAGGAAAAACTCACGTTTCAACAATTTTGAGCAATTTCGTTAGATTTACGCTCAAGCAAGTCCAGAACTCAAGAAAATGTATATTCAGTTGTAGGCATCAGGGTTAAAATTCAATTCCAGGATCATTTAAGGCACATGAACTATATTCTCTTGCCATTAAGGAACATTGCAGTTGTTCACTGATGTTGATTCAACAGCACCAGAGAATAGTGTTATTGCATAAAAAAGTACAATGCAATACCACTGAAGGCATTTTTAAATGAGCCCAACAGGCTCTTCTCACATGATGCAAATTCATGTGACATGTCACATGAAAAGAAGTTGGTCAGTATTTTTGCCTGTTGAAGTCAATATGCATCAATGCCACAGCAGAGCATTCTATGAAGAAACCCATTTTATTTGCCGTGCAATACATAACTAAGCTAAGCCAGAAGTGGAGGCAGTTGGGTATTGAATGTATTTTGCGTGTCTGCAGAAAAGCGAGGGCTGCTAAACTTTTCATTGACTTTACAGTGGATTAAAACCATTAAAGATGCATAGACTGCAAAAGCTGCATGCACATCCTCAGCTGAACATCTTAGTTAAATCTGAATGACAATAAATAAAGGTGATCAAAATTTGACACATTTTTAGAATATACCATTGTGTAGTCGCTGAGACCGCTAGTGTGATTTCCCATATACACAAAATAAATAATAAAATGTACACACACACACACACAATATATAAATAAATATATACTTTTTTCTTTAGACATACAAATGAGTGAAGAAATTGATATCAAGTTGTCCATTTAATAAAATAGATTTGCAAGCAAAATACACTGATACACTTCGTGTGTTAGCACGCAGTTGTTTCTCAGCTAATTTTGATAAACAATGTTTCTAGCCATAATTTATTAGGCTGTAACTGTACCACTAACACACATGTCAACTTCTCCGAAACAAGACTGATTTTAAATATCCATGATTGAGATTACAGCTGCAGAAACCTAAAACATCAGTCTCAATGTCTACTTTTTTTTATTTACTGGTTGCACAGTCATACATCTGTTCTCGTCTGCCACACAGTTATTAAAATGTCATTCAAGCTGCTACGTCGCATTGCATTGCCAATGGTACAAAAGGAAAACATCAGCCCAAAGTGGAATGGCTACAAAAGGGAGCAAAAACAACATTCTTTCCTCAAGCTTATCAGTGACAATGTTTAGTAAACACACAAGTCATCTAGGGGTGTTAAAGTAGCAAGAAATGAGCACAAGATAAGCAGTCTATTAAGCTTAAAAACTAGGAATTGGCAGGAAAAAAAAACATTTCACTGGGAGTGGCTGTGATTAACAGCAGTTTCAAAGACCTGAAAGTTGCCTTGGTTTCTGCAATCTTTTTATTTTCTTTAAACATGGTCCTAAATGTTATTTTCAATCTCTTGCTCTAAAAAGTCAAACCCAAATAGCCAATCTGGCCCCAAATTTTACTGGAGAGCCAATTTGAGTCCAAACTGGTAAACGGAGCTCTTCAGTGAAGACAGAGAACTTTGACCGGCAGAAAATCAATGCAAAGCCCACATTTTGGGTGCACTGCTATCGACTTACAACTTTTACTCAAATGGCACACAGGTACAAGTAAAAACAAAAAAGGGCTTACAATAAAAAATAAGAAAAGTTTCCGCAGACCTTTTGTAAAATGACATGTACACTGTCTAATTTTAGGAAAAAGTTAATCTACCGTGTTAAAACATTTAGTGGACTATAAAATCGTAGAAATGTACATAATGTCGCCCAGCTGTTTTCTACCACAGAACAACTAGAAGGCTTAAGATACTGCTGTGAATTACAGTCACCCCAAACTCGCATGTACTTTTTTGGTAGGTAAATCCTTATTAAAAATATTGTTTTCACGCGAACTCTTTATCAATACATGATTAAAAAGCAAATCTTAAATTACAACAGTGATGTTTGTTTCTGTGCAGGATGCAAGTGTTTGTAATCCTAAATGCCAAGAATTAAAAAAATGAAGATGTGATCAGGTGTGTGTTTACAGGTTCAACCCTGACATCCATCACCGGTCCATCATGCTGAGGATCATCTCAGGGGTCAGGTCTCCGTTAGGTGGGGCCTCAGCCAGCTGCACCTCCGCTGATGTTCCCTCTTCCTGGGGCATCTCTTGCAGCTGGATGGTCGACTTTCCTCCGCCGACCACCACCTCCTCCACAGCCCCGTCGTTGCAGTCATCCTGGTCAACTTGATCGGCTCCAACCTCCTTCTTCACAATGATGTCATCCACCTCTCCAGTGGCCTCATCCTCCACACGGATGATCGCAGCCGCTGTGAAGAGTTTCGGGTCAGATTCTGGTACTACTATAAAAAGATATAAATATTTTTCAGTTAAAGAGATTTTATATATATTAAAAAAAGAAGCTACCAATTAGATATTTTAGCTATTAAGTTGTGATCAGACCAAAGTCTCGTTTATACTCGCACAAGCTACGAGCACGCACAAAGGCTCTATGCAACTGTAAACTAATCTCGTATCAAATATTAATGGCCACACTTTATCGCCTTTATACAATCCATGTAAAGAAATCAAATATTTGGAGCAACAAACTTAAATCAAACAAAAAGGGTGAAAAGGTAGAATATCCTGCTTTTAAAGCATTTAAAAAACTAATTGGTCGTCTTTCTAAAATCCGTAGATACATTTTATTAATAGTAAAAATGTATTTGTTATTTTTGCTTCGTAATGTAAAGTTATTTGCTCTCATCACTACTTGTGTCACGTAGCACAAAGCGGCGCAACAATTTGCGAAACACACACACGCGATGACGTCATTAGCTCGAGTACACTAGCAGTGATCGAGTCTCACTTTGCCCAAAAGTATTGCAGTCAGACACTTACTGTCTGGTTTGCTCTTCGGGGGTCGTCCACGTTTCCTCTTGACCGGGGGCTCCACAGGGGCTGGGATAGGGACGACTGGTGGAGCCTGTTCCACCTCAAGCTCACTCAGCCCCTCTTCCTCCTCCGCTTCATCCAGTTCATCCTCTACAGATGGAGTAAGGACACCAAGCACACATGAATGAAACAGTCGACAGAAGCACATCTTTTTTTGTTTGTGTGTTGCAAAATGTCCCCCCACATTTAATGCAGGTTATTTACTAGTTAATGTTTTGTTATCATCATACAATTGAAATTTTCTATGAAAGAAAAAGTTACAAAAATGTTTGTTTGTTTATGCGGTCAATTATAGTTCTTGGAAAGAAAATGGGCATGTCAGACAATTTATATATACATTTTTTAAGTGTCATGTTACATTCCTGAAGGGCGTAGGCCAAAACACTATCCTGATAAACATCTTGCATTTGAAAAATGAAATTCACAACTGACCATGACAACTTTTTGCAGCCAGATTAAAAAGATAAATCAGCTTCTTTGACCCATTATGAACAAGTTTCACAGCATATTCTGAAGTCAAACCAGAGCGACCGCTACACAAAATAACTGAGATTTGTAACATATACAACACCTGTCGTGTCTTCGTCCCGCCTGGCCTGCATCTTTCGCTTCCTGCCTCGACGAGCCTTTTTGGGTACGGGAGTTCCATTTTCTTCTTCTTCTTCATCATCAACTTCACCTGTGCAGTTATCAGTGTGACGCAGCATGGTGTTCTGTGGAGCACACACAGCCATCAAAACTCAGTGACATGCTGTAAAAAAACAAGTGCACGCGTGAGCTAAAACTCCGAGCTCAGTCCTACCCTGCGGGTGAACGTCTTGTTGCACTTGCTGCAGACGAAGGCAGTGGGGACAAAGTTGGGATCGTGGTAGCGCTTGAAGTGCATGTCCAGAAGCTGCTTCTGCCTAAATGTTTTCTCACACTGGCTGCAAGCAAACGGCTTCTCCCCCGTGTGCGTACGCTTGTGCATTACCATGTGGCGTTCCTAGAAAAAGGCAACAGGTAGGATAAAAATATTTAACAAGCATGATAATAAATGAACACTGCACAAGTACTTCATATTCCACTTGACACACACCTGTCTGCAGCAGTAGTCACACTGTTCACACTTGAAGCGTTTCTCATTCTTGTGGGTCTTCTGGTGTTGGATGAGAGCGTATCGCTCATGAAACACAGCATCACAGTAACGGCATTTCTTTCCCTTCTCAATAAATGAGTGCTGCTTCCGCAAGTGAACACCTGGAATAGAAACAGTAAAGACATGAAAATCTGTTTCTTTGGCCCAGTGTATGAACAAAAAGGCAAAAACTGCTCTTAAGTCTTTCATCCAGTCCAGATTCCTCTCGACATTGATCCATAATTTTATTGTGTCGTGTGTAAATAAGATGCCCAGCTCGGCTTACAAGACACCATTATTTAGATAAAAGAGTAGCAACATAAATTATAAATACTAAACAAATAAATCATTCAGAAATATTTCTGGATTTGACACCTTGATAAGTTTGGTAACATAAGATTCACTGCCACAGTTGTGCAAGATTTGAATACATGTTATTTAGTTTTTAACAAGAACCATTTTTTCTTCAAATCTAGCAAGTAACTTTCTTCTAATTGTCTGCATGATAAATTACTACTATAAATACATCGTACTTCAGCTTCCTCAAAAACAGCATAAAGCTCTGGAGCCCATAGAGAATTGAGTAATTCACTCCTAATTGACTCTGTTCTGACCACGCTGAAGAGCCAAAGTAGATTGACACCAATACACCAGTGACAATATTTCCGTTATAAAATATGCATGATGTCAAGTAATATGATTTCTCTTACAACCAAACGCCATGTCATGATCTCAGGCTCTAAAAAGGCCGACACAACAACCAGCCTTCCCAGCACTTCCTCTGCGTCACATTCATTTTCAGTAAAAATGGTCAACACATTACTAACCAAGGTCGCTCTTGCGTGCAATGACAGTATCACAGTGTGGGCAGTGGAACTTGGCCACGTTCTCCGTGTGTTTCTGCAGAATGTGCATCTTCATGGTGCCGCTCTGCGTGAAGCGGGCATGGCAGATGTAGCACTCGTACGGCTTTTCGCCTGCAAAGGAGAAGTTAGTGAGATAAGCTTCTCAATCCGGGAACAACACTTTTTTCCGGCACATACAGGGTGCGAGGATGTTACCTGAATGTGTCCTCATGTGTCTTTTCAGCTTGTAAGTGTCTCTGCTAGCATAGCTGCACAGACTGCACTGGAAGGGCCGCTCCCCTGTATGAGAGCGGATGTGCCTTTTCAACTTACTCACCTAGAAAAAGAGACAGAAAATGAAGAGTAAGACATGTTTCCTGACTGTGTTACAAGACAAGTGCTCAACACTGATCGAGATGCAATAACTTGCCTCCACGCTGCAATAGTCACACATGGAGCACTTGAAGGGCTTCTCGTGCGTGTGTTTGTAGCGACGATGACGCACCAGCTCACCGCTGGTCACAAATGCCATGTCGCAATCTGTGCATTTATGTGGTCGAGTGCCTTAGAGAAAAAAAAAAAAACAGAAGTGAGAATGAGAAAGAAACACATTTATTTATGAAAATATTCCAGCTTTGACTAAAATAAAGTGAAGAAAGTTATATGCATACAAAATAAAAGAAACTCAACTGTGTAGCAACATAATGAGGAACTAGCAAATACAATACAAATTCTACATCTAGCCGGTTGTCCCTCTGCTGCTGTAGCGCTGTGAATTTCCCCGCTGTGGGACGAATAAAGGTTTTCTGATTCTGAATATATGGAGGAAAAATCTTACCATAACAATTTATTTGAATTATTACAAACTGTATAGCTAAATGTTTTATAACAACAGGTATAAATATAGTTTTTTTTGCATTACCTGTGTGTGTATTGAGATGGTTTCTCAGCAGTGTGACCGTTCGGAAGGCCCGTCCACACAAATGACATTTATGTGGTCTCTCGTCTGTATGGCTCTTCATGTGTCTGTCCAGGTTGGAGCGCCTCGGGCAGGTGTAGCTACACAACTCGCACTGGAAAGTCTTCTTTACACCTGGACAAAACATTTTAGTATTACAAAAGAGAAACTTGCATCGCAAAACCCGTGAGCATCATGTTGAGACATCTAAAGAAACTTTGTTAGTCTTACCTTTCTTCTTGATCTTTGTTGGCTTTGGCGGCTTCATGTTGCCCACAACCTTCTCTGCATTCACTTCTGACAGCATCCCCTCCTGCTGCTCTTCTTCAAAGTCATACACAGAAACATCCATGTCACGATCGCCCTCCCCGTAGCGCAGGCGGCTCTTCTTTCCTTTCTTCCCTTTAAGACGGATACCGCTGATGGGCTGGTAGTCTGGGTCCTTGGTCCATTCTGGGTCTTCTTGCAGAGGCACAGTGGTTTCTATTTCTGCCGGCTCTTCCTCCTCCTCCTCTCCCCTTGCCCCTTGAAGCTCATCGTGGGCTGCCTGGAGCTCCTCCTGCTCTACAGTCTCCACCTCACCATTGGCTCCCACTTTTACCACCTAAAAGAAAACATTACAACTACAATTACAATTACAGATACAATTAGGTTGTATCTTATTGTAAACAGACGCTTGTCAACAGAGAGTTCACCAAGTTGAGGACATAACTAAAGATTTTATTACACTGCAGTCCTGGGGCCATATTACAGAAACTTCTCAACTTGCAGATCCTATCTCAACCGTTTTGTAACCATGGTAATTAGGTTGTAACTTATGTCTGGACGTTAAGTTCTCATTGTTGTTTTTGCTCCATTGTTCGTATGTTTGATTGAGATAAAAAAAAACAGTTAAAAGTTGTTTAGCTCAACATTAGACTCCGAGACACTTCCCATCTTATTACGACAGAAGTTTCTATAATACAGACCCAGAGTTGTTTCTCACCTGGAAGCCCTCGGGCAAGGGAAGAGTGTGACAGATAACCGGCTCTGCGTCCTTGTTGGCAGTTGATGCGTCAACAAAAGTGGCCTGGAGCCCCTCTACAGTTGCTGCTGTGACAGGTACCTGCACTAGCTGAAGCTGACCAAGACCTAATGCAGCTCCTGCCTGCTCCTCCATATTCACCACCTACATAGAAGAAAGACCCTTTACAACTTGAGTGCACGAACAAGGCAGTTACTGACAATCCAACGTTATACGAGATTAGAGTCAACCGTATTGCTCAACGTGTTCCCTTTACCAACCTGGAGCGTGATGATCTGACCTTCGTCTCCACCGGTAACAGTCACCGTGCCGCCGCCCTCCAGCACCTCAGTCTTCATTTGCAGCAGAGTGGGATCCAGGGCGTCCATCACCATCATCTCCATGTTATCAGCCACCTCCCCCTGCTGTGTAGCCATGACTGCCCCTTGTATCAAAGCCTCTCCATCCTCCGACAGGACCTTTCCGTCCGGAGCCAGTGCAGCATTGGTCTCCATGGAAACAACCTCACCCTCCATGGCGATGGGCCAACTAACACCTTTAATAAAAAGGAGAGATTTATCAAAAAACGACTTACGTGGACGATGATGAAAGCATTTTCCTACAAAAATGTTTTTAGAAATTGTGACAACAATCCACTGAGTAAATGGGACATTTTGTTAAATGCTGTGAGCCCAACAAATGAAGCTGCACTTCCTTTGGCCTACATTGGGGCAGTAGTAGTCCCAGAGGTGGACATTTCCAAATCTCCACTAGGGGCTAGTGTGTTGTTATTTTGACCCTTCAATAGATCACAAAGAGCCACCTATTTGTTTTGCATTTAATGTCCTAAATCAACCGGGCTAATACTTTCTGCATCGCTTATTATGGAGAATTTCCATTGTCGTAATAATCCTCACAGCACGAGTGAATTGAAAAACTGGTTAGTTGCCATCATGGTAGAGCAGTGAAAAATAATAGAGCCTGATAATATACACACACAATACAGAAAGGATTGCGCAAGAAAGAACAAACACAAAATGGTGAGGTTTCTTTTTATGCATGGATCCTTTTTGTTTTACGCAGGGCGCCTTATGATGACTTTTCACTAAAACAAGTGAGGCAATAATGTTTCTTAAACCAAATGTAAAAAGGTAAACAATCCCAGAAGGTTATGTTTTAGTGCCATTCTTTCCTCCCCTGAGTTTTAAACATATTGGAGGATTATCTGGGTGCCATCTTGATTTATTTTACCAGGATACAAGATTTCATAGTGACCCTCGCCTGGTCCAGGTATGTGGGGACCTAAAAGTTCAAACAGCTGATGCTCTGGGTCACTACAGAGTTATAGAGATTATCTCGACCATAGCGAGCATGCATCTACAGCAGGACACCTAATGCACCAATATGAATATAAGTAAAGTCTGACTTTAATACCGAGTTTTATATAGTGACGATATCTCGCTGCACATCTGTCTGTAACGCAGAGTACGAGTCAAAGAAAGTAGCGTCTGGAGTTTAGAGTCAAACTCACACAAAACAGGTGCGATGTGAATAAACTGACCGTGTTGTTAAGTTATCGAGAAGAATCCCACGATATTAGAGTCCAACGGTGAGGTGAACTTTTGAAAAGTGAGTATTTACGTCTTCCTGTGTTGATTAGACAATGATATCAGTCGATCAATCAATCGATACTTCGGAGTCTCGCGCCCGACTATTTTTTAAGAGCGCTACACATTATATTGTAACGTGTCGTTATTACTTTAGTTTACAAGTCGAAAGATGCTGCACAGTTAAAACCACACAAACTACTTAAACATCAACTCGTGTTAGTTAACTCGGGAGGCGCGAGCTGAAAACAGGAAACAAAGGGCACGAGAAGATGGACGTCAGGCCCGAACAAACTTAAAACAGAAATACTGATTAATACAACCACCCCTGTGCAAATACCCCAAAATATCAGCCAAAAAGCACCAAAACGCTCAACAGAGACACGGACTTACAGTTTATAGACAGATTTAGTGCGTTTTGGATAACGATAGAGGGAGACAAACACCCCCCGCCAGCCTGGTCGGTAAGCCCTACCGTGACACCTAGAGGCCGGCGACGGCTCCTACAAAAACGTTCCCGTGTTTTGAGGTAAAGTGGCGGCTTCACTTACTCCCGGTCGCTTCTTTCCCCCGATATATTCAGTTGGATGCTCGGCGTGTGTGTGTGTGGTTGTTCCCCTCGGTCCCGGAGTGAACGTCCGTACGTGCTGAGCGCCGGACTAATAATTTTCTCCCGCTTAGGAAGAGTGGGCCTCACACAAAATGGCGGCCCTTAAGCGCTAACGCGCATGCGCAGGCACAGCACCCGAGGGAGTGAAGGGGCGTGGCCGAGCTGCGGTGGAGGGTGATGGGCGCCAGATTTGAATTCAGTCGTGGGCGTGGCGTCCGGTTGTTGCACCAATTCTGTGACCTCATTAGGGATTTTAGGAATTTTTAAATGTGATAATTGTTATCACAATTAGTATAATTGTTTGGGAATTATGAGACACAATGATCAGGTAAAATAGGCCAATCTGATTTGAGATTTATCATAGTTAAATGGGCCACTTTTTTTGGATAAATTATGAATTCTCTTAAATATTTTATGTTGAGAAAGTATAATTGTTAAAATCAGGTTCCCTCTTGAGCTACCTGTTCATGTAAAATAGTACACAGTAATCTCATCTGAAATCATTTTAATTTAAACAGTAAATTGACATTATCTATTGCCTACCAAAGTAACAACACCGCAAATACATTTGATACAATAAAAAGTTTAACAAATACTTCTTTGGAAAAATTTGAAACCACTGACTTTTACATCAGGGAATACTTTGATATTATTGGCCTTTGCATAGTTAAATGCAATTCCATGGACATTTCTATAAGGGTCAACACTGCTCTGGAGAGCAGCTTGGTGAGACCGGCCAGTCGTTTCTCAGGTTCCTCTGAAAAGTATTGAACTGAGAGATTATTGATTAGTTTTCTGACAAGAAGTGCACATGACTATTAACCAATCATGACTTCTAGACCTCCAACATTGAATCTAGGATACAAGTAATTTTGTGAATTACAGCAATTCATAAAATCCGTCACAAGAGGGCAGTGTGAAAGTTGTAGGTGCATAGACTGTATATAAAGATATATATATACTATACAGTGCATCCATGTGTACATCCTCAAGGATTTGATATATAATAGTGTAGATTTAACATGACATTTCACATCTAAATAATCACCTGTATTAGGGATATTGGGCCGTCAACCAGCATTAAAAATAGAGAAGAAATCTGTTACTGTCCAAATTCCTGATATTACAAAGGCCAGATTAAATGCTGGGAGGGATAATAAGATGCTGGGCCCTCACACTCTGTGCAGTATTAACAGTTTCTCTCGGTCCAGATTTGCTGTTTGGTATTTTTGGTTAAACTGGTTATATTAGGAGTATGCAACAAACTGAACACGACTTAAACAATGGAGGATCCTGGCGGTTTGAGGGTTTAACACTGCTCATCATGAATCACAACGTCCCAGTTCAGGCCTGTCTGGACACTTTTGCTGCACATTATGTTCCCCCTGGAGTTTCTGTAGTTAAACTGCTCAATAACTAAAATTGTAACCTCATCTGTTCTCAAAATGTAGATAGGCGTATCCAGTTTATATTTTATTTGCTTCTCTGTAACAATGACCTACTATAGGTCTATTACATCTGCACCCTGCCACCAAAATATTCAAATACAATTCAAATGAAAGTCGTGTGCCCTCAGGGGATTAAGTAGTATAATTAAATTACATAGAGATTGGTGCTTGTGGGTGTGTCTTATTTTATGGTTTCTGAGCAAGTGTTACAGCTCATAACTAACAATCCTCTTAGGAAGGCTGTGTATCAGCAAGAATCTGGCGATCTGTATCATAATACAGGGGATACGATTAAATATATTGTGACACTATAAGCAAGGCGATATATTGTGATTTTAACATTTTCATTTTAGGAAAGAAACTATCATAGTATAAAGAACAGACAACCATATTCATAAAATCTGAGAAAAGCATTTGCATTTATCGCAGACCCTGTGACATCCAACATCACAGCACAACTCTGAGCAAAAATAAAAGTTAAAGGTTAACAGATTAAGTAAATAAATAAACGTAAACTGACAGTGACACACACACACACACACACACACACACACACACACAGAGAGCCACACACAGAGAGCCACACACACACACACAGAGAGAGAGAGAGAGAGAGAGAGAGAGAGAGAGAGAGAAAGAGCGAGAGATAAGGAAAAAATGTGATATGCGATAACGTTTTTTAATAATAACGATAAAGATAGAGGCCTAACTTAATAAATAGATATTAAAGTGTACTCAGTTCAGCCGTATACTGATAAAATACAACAAATTGCTTGATGAATAAAAAATAATTAAAAAGGGAATTTTTTCCAACATTAATTTATTGAACATTTAATGGAACACAAAAGCCGCCTGACAAAAAAGGATGAGTTATATTTTAAAGTGCTGTTTTCCTCTGATACTTTCAACTAACGGAAAAAAATCCTTGAGTGCAAAATTGTAGTCTTTTGCAATGTGTTTATTGGGCAAATTGACATCACAATGACGATTAAAAAAAAAAAGAAAAGATTTGATATATTGTGCAACCCTAGCATCAATATTTCTTACACCCCTGCTGTGTAGGACATTTTCTTCTAGTATTGATAAAACATCTCACTTTGAATTACAGCATTTTCTCCGCATATAAAATAAATTATTAATTTCTTACATAACCAATAGAACATTTTGTTCATTTCAGCTATTTCCATTGCAGTATATTCATATGTACTTGTCATAGGATGCAGGCGTGAAACAAATGTCAGAATGGTCACTTTATGCCTCCATCTCTCTCTGCCTCCTCTCATTTGATCACCATCTTTTTTTTTTTTTTCTCATGGTTGTCCTCTCGGAGGGGAGGGGGCAGAGAAAGGCGAGGCTCTGTTGTGGGACCTGTCAGTCTAGCCAGCGCGGCCCCTCCCACCTCAGCGGAGGCATTACATACTGCTGCTGCCTGAGCTCTTAGCAACGGTGCCTCGGCAACAGAGCTCCACAGCAACAGCGTGCCGTGTCTCCCCAATGGAGCTGCCATTGGGCGGACCAGCGCTCAGGCACTACACCCAGAGCAGACCGAGACCTCACCGACAAAAACTGAACTACCGTCCCAGCAGACCGCAGGTACTGTGAGCAGGATCAGAGAGGGGTTTTTTTTTTTGCAAAAGATGGAGAGTGTGTGAGGAGAGAAAATGGAAGGGGGAGATGTGATAGGGTACAGAGGGGAGAGGCAGGGGGAAGGGAAGGATGAAGGGGGGAGCGCTGTAAAAGATGCCTGGTCCCTGCTTGAATAAGGCAGTCCCATTGTACCGGTACTTGGTATTTTCAGTGTGTAAGAGCATGATGACTATGTATGAGAGCGATTGGTACTTTGGTTTTGAATGTCTTCTCTCTCTCTTTTTTCCAAGAGAGTCAAAAATGTGTGTGATCATCTCCATTTTTCCACTGAGCTGATGGTGTTGTCACAGAAGGCTGTAGACATGCAGTCACTCCCTTGGAGCCGATGACCAGGGAGACAAAATTCAAGCAATTCCCCCTGACAGGATATCATGTAACGTGACTTCTGCTGAATTTGTGTTCTGCAGTCGACCTCCTGGTTTTTATTGCTACTTGTGGCTACGGATTCGAATATGATCAGGATGATGCAGCTGCAATTTGGATATCACATTACCCACATTGGCAAAATGAGTTATCTTGAATTTATTCTGCATGTAAAATCCAGTGACGCCCCCCCATTGTACGTTACTGAGCAACTGACTCCCAGGAGGCTGGTTTGTAGCATGAGAGATTCAAACCAAAATACACCTATAGAGGCAGAAGTGCCAGAGTGGGTGGGTTTTTTTTTTTTTATATTCTATGTGAGGGTTATGTAATGTAAAACTACATATGATACAAGTTGCTCTTCAACATCAGTTTGTTTGATATTTGGTGTGAAATGTGTCTGTGTGTGTGTGTGGTAATTAGGAGACAATAATTGAGAGTGACAATGAAGTCCTTGAGTTCATGGGGAGAGTGGATGAAGGAGTTGAAGAGTTCTTTACCAAGAGAGTACTTCCTGCTGATACACTGTGAGTATCAACAGCTGCCTAATTTGCCTCCTCATAGCCCCTTGATATTAAGCTAATCTAGATACTTATACTGATTTAGTAAAACGTATACTATAGAACTGTTTGATATACAGAATATGATCCTCTTATATAGAAACCAGCAACATGAGGAGTCCATCACAGTGCATGAAGAAGTGGCCCCTGCCAGCTCTGTCCCTTGCCCACCCCCGACGAAAACGCTCAGGAGGAAGCTCGGTGATTTCTTTACGCTTAAAAAGAGACGAGGTCTGAAATCAGAACCAAGCCAGGAGGGGCGACCCAAAAAGGCCTCCATCGCTGATCTTATTCGCCCGCTCAGGGAGGTTGCCAGAGCTGAGAAAGAAAAAGATAAGGACCGAGTCAAGGAACACGACAAGGAAAATGAAAAGGAGAAGGCGAAAGAGCAGCCCAGTGCTGTTACTGGAGAGCCCGCTGCTCAGGAGACGACTGGTGCTACGCTGAGGGGTGAAACGGTGCCTCCCCGCCGAGCTCTCAGAGAGGGGAAGTCCCAGTCTCTCATTTTGCTGTCTGGATCAGCAGCAGCAGGGACTACTAATGCCAGAAACACTTCAAAGGTGAGTGGGCCTCATTCACCAATGTCTTCCAAAGTCTGTCCCTAGATTTGTTCTTGAGAAAGGTCCTAAGAAAAGTCTACGTCAGATCCATGGGGAGTTCTTAAACCACAATTGTTCTTAGCTGTGTGTTATAATAATGCTCCCGTTGTCCTCTTCCAGTGGATCCTAATTAGCAGGTAAACGCCCCGCCAATGCACATAAATGCATGAGACTGTAGGGCCGTGTGCACACAGGAATTGAAAGGAACATTTGGAAGAATTAAGCTGATGTATTTCTGCAGTGAGTGAAACAAGCTGTCATATTTAGTAGTGTCATAGTGGGTATAAAGTAACACAAAAACATGCTTGTACTCACTTTGATCCCTAAAAGTGTTTATTTATTTTAAAAGACCATAATACTTTGTTAAATAACAAAAACAATTATTATAAATTATTAATATATTATTGTAATTTAAATCCTCTATTATAAAACTGTAGAATTGAAAAAAAAAGTAATTATTTTTGCACAAACATGCATTCAAATGTGCACAGATTATGTTCCTACATAAGAAAACATGGTGAATGTCAGTGCAAGTGTGTTTTAAAAAGACATTTGCTCTTCAGGAGGGTTTGTGAATGAGGCCCAGTGTTATTAGAGTTTAAGTTATATAAACCTTTAGATCAGTGGCTTTTGAAAAGCGCTCACTACTCTGCTGTTGCTGATTTTCAGAAACAATTCGAAGGCCAACATAGCTTTGAACAGAAACTTCATCTCATGCTTCAACGTATTGGAGTCTCCAAAGCGCAGCCAGAAGAGACGCAGGTGTGTGAATGTGCATGTCTCACTTTACATATTTATACTGTAGGACTCTTCAAAAGGGTTTTAATGCCTCTTTTAATCTTGTAGAATCAGGAGGGAGAGATGAAAAAGGCAGAATCTGAAGGTATGTCCCACTGTTTAATATGATTACACGTCTTTCTGCTCCAGCTTAGTGTTAATGAAGCAGCATTAATCTGTGAAGTTGAAGGACTTGTATCAAAAGGATCAATTCAAACACGGATCACTTCTTCACGGAAAAGATTGATTATTTCTTTGGGCTGATAAGACTTCTCTCCATCCACTACGGCGACATATTAGTGAATTAATTCCTCTTTGAAATGATCTTTGTGCCTCAGGTACTATCATTGACAGTAAACCTGAGCCGCCGCCTACTTTCACAAAACCTCGAACGATGTCTGCATCATCAGGTAAAACACAAACATTAATTTACTCTCTCATACAGTACGGCTGTTTTAGTAATCTTATATTAACGTACTACATATTCAGTCAGTATACTGCCTACTAAAACAACGATTATGTATTCAATTACCAGCAGACTGTTCACTCTGAAGTAAACTCAAGCGAAAGTCTTCTCTGCATCACATGATTGTTTCAATCACGAGTTACCGTTAAATGAAAATGTATAATATAATGTAAATTAACATTATCTATTAAAGTAATATCTTCCCAGCAAATATTTTAGTGCTAAACATGTTCTGTACTTTATATAAGTGGGCTCCTCCGCTTTTCCTCTTTACTGTACTTTAACAATACTCGCAATCATTTGTAATTATTTTGTCATTTTCGTAATTCTTTTATTGTTTTAAACCGTCTGACATTGGGCCGTGTGGAGAGCCGCAACACATTTTGGGGCTGTTGAGTACGTCACGTCTCTTTCTCAGATATTCTTGCTAATCGAGGATACATCTGGGCATTTCTCGCGTACACAAAATGCACATACTATGCAGTTGGAACGCACTACATACATCATTTTCAGTTATAGGCAATTTCAAACAGATGTTATGTATGATAAGCAAAATAATTTGGACGTTCATTTTTTTTCTTTAGATACAAGGCATCAAATCCGCCCAAGTGTGTCAGCGCACGAGTCAGCTGGGAAACCTGCTTTGCTTCCAAAGCCTGTTATCAGACCCGGTCCGCCCCCCACAACATCTGGCCGCAACACACCCGAGAACGAGCTCGCTCAAATACAAGAAGGGGAGACAAACACGCCCACGAAACAGACTCCAACTGCAGCCCCTGCACTGACTACTAACACCACCCCTACTACACCGGCAATCTCAAATTCAGTGACTGACTCGACCGATTTTACAAGTACTGAATCTCCCCCTGACACAGATATATGCGCCGACTCTGCTAACGCCACCGCAGCAGCTACTACACCCACAACTGGTGCGGAGAATGACAGCAAACCTTCTGTTCCTAAAGCTACTACCACTGAACTACCCACCTCCACCTTTCCCACAACCCTTACTAGCGCGACTACGCACGCAGAGCCCCCCGCCACCGTTTCAGTTACTTCCACTTCCTGTGAATCCATCACTTCAAGCCTCTCTGTCACTTCCAACTCGACAACAATAACTACGCCTTCCATTACCACCTCGGAAACAGTTTCTGCTCCCAGCAATGAAATCTCTGTTTCCACAACAATTCTGTCAAGTGAATCGACTTTTCTCCCAGTCGACGCCACTCCTGCTGCTGGTGGTGACGCAGCTATTCCTGCCGCCACCACAGCTTCTTCACCCTCCACCAGCGCATCAGATATGCCCCCAGGCTCGTCTGCTGCCACCAATTCAGTTACTAAAGCCTGTGATGATCCCACTTTAGTCACCTCCTCTAGCTCTGTAACTTTAGTTTCATCAATCACTAAAACGACATCTCCAAGTGATACCATTGCAACTGCAGCTTCACCTCCTGCCTCCATTGCCTCTTGCTCCACCCTGATCTCTTCTCCTGCCCTCCCTCCCACCCACTCCACCTCTTCCACCACAAGCCCAACATCCACCGACTGCATGAAGTCTATCTCTTCTTCCTCCATTGCTCAGCCTGCCACCCCTAACCCTGCCGACATAGCCGTTCCCTCCACTTCTTCCAGTGAAACAAACCCGACAGACACACCTTCCACTGCCACCAGTTTAAACCGTGCAGACACCACCTCCACCAGCAGTTCAGCTTCCACAGCTGCAATTTGCTCCCCACTCATGACTGACTCAGACCCATTTAACACAAACGACGTCAGCTCTACTCTCACACTAACTACTGATAACTCAAGTGCTGCTTCTCAATATTTGACCAGTCCAGGCCAAGATAATGATTTGCAGACATCTCCTGAAGAAATATCCAGTGTAGAGCCTGCAGACAAGGGCACAGGTACGTTGTGAGCTCTATGACTATGTAGTGTTTGCTTGTACTGTATGTGCTTCCCTGTTTTAAAAAGGGTAGCAATCTGAGGCCTACATTTCAGAAAAATATCCTAATTGCTTGTCCTATCTTTACTTAACTTAAAGTTTCAAAGATACGAAAACCCGTATCTTCATATTACAGAAGCAATTCCTCAACGTATGTCTGTGTCTTATCTTATCTTAAGAAATCCTGACTACTAACTGTAAATTAAACTGTTAAAGGATTTCAGACTTAGGAAGTTTCCAGACCCTATTTCCCATGTCTGTGTGTGTGTGAGTGTGTGTTTTTGTGTGTAATGGGGACAACATTTTTTTGAAATTGGTCCAATATTGAGCCAGAGTGCTGCAGAAAGCAGCTGCAAAACGGGCTGCAATGTAATTGCTCGGGGCAATTCCACACCATCAAAGTGCACGTGCACTAAAAGTGCTTGTTTTTGCCATCGACAGGCTCAGATTGTTATTATCAATGTCTGCCAACATTATAGAAAGGGAGAAATAAAACATTTTTCTTTACCTCTCGCTGGATCCAGTCTGTCAGTCTCCCTGGGAGAAGCTCACTATTCAGCCATGACAGTGGAAATCCTTCAGATAACACTGAGCTACACTTTTACCTCCAACACAACACGAGCACTCCTCTCTTCTCTCTCTCTCTTCTCTCTCTCTTCTCTCTCTCTTCTCTCGTTCCTGCCGTTGTCTTCCGGCAACAAGTCACATGACACAATAACAAACAGACCGCGGATCAAGCGACAGGTAAAAAAAAAAAGAGTTTTATTTATCTGTAGGATGCTTTCCCATGATGCATCAGTCACATTTGTTGTAATGCAATGCAATGCAATGCAATTTGAGCCTGTCAGTGGCAAAAACAAGCACTTTTCTCGGAGGTGCATCGGCCGTGCAGAGAGGCCCCTGCAGGTAACACGCAGCGCATTCAGCGGCTGCAGGCTGCAGCGCTCTCGCTCAATACTGGACCAATTTCAAAAATGTGTGTCCAAATTAGTTACATAGACACAAAAACAGGGGAAATGAGTGTCCACGTTGAAAAATACCAAAGTTTTCCTTTCACATGTGTGTAGGTGTTTGTTGAATGGCGTGTGTTGTGTTTTCCTCTCTCAGCAGCAGATGAGGAGCCTGAGATGGTTGAAAAGAGCGAGCTAACTGAGAAGGATGGGAGCAAGAAAGTCTGCGATGGTGGGAAGGAGACCGAGAATGAAAACCAGAAACCACCTGTCACTTTTGACAGCGAAGTGGTAATGAAAGAAGTGCAGGAAGAGAGTGTGACACCTGAAGAACACACAATGAAGTCAGAAGTGGCTGAACCTGCATCAGGGAGAGATGGTGAGCTGTGCAGCGACAAGGGGGAGATAGAAGGTCAGAAACAAGAAGAGGGTGAGAAGTAATTCAAAAGTGAAGAAATTGCTAAACACGGGACCAACTACTGTGACAGGGCAGGAGAGGGCACAGTAAAGGGTAAAGGGGGGAGATGATCCATGGCACTTCCTACCGGGACCACCACATTACAGCAGCACACCACAGAGGGTGGGCCACTGGACCAAAGAACTGAGATCCCCTTGGTGTGATGTAATCAACAAATCCAGCAGTGTCTTTGTCCTTTTTTAACTTACGTTTGAATTTTTGCATTGCACGTATGATTATGTACCATAAGACAACTATTGTGGTAAAATACACCATGTTTACAATATATGGATAAGAGACATATGACTATTAAATGGAATATTGAATTGAGTCATTCCCTCTGGTTTTTTTTCAATGTGTGAATACATTATTTCTAACAAATTCAATGTTTTCTGACAAGAACATCTTAACTAAAGATACATATAGCTCTGTTCAACAACGGTCTTTGGTGCCAGAATAGCCTGAGTAAAGTCCATCTGCTGAGGACATCTATGAAATGTTGTTAAAAGCTCTGGAAAAATGAACGGATCAAGAATGATGACAAGCTCAAAATGAGTTTCTTCTCAAACTCTGAGCCAGAAAATTTCACTTTAGTAACACTTACACATACACAAAACTGTCCAGTTTTAATATTATCTATATTCTGAAGGTTTTTACAGAGGGGTTTGTTCATATATAATTCATAGTCTGATTTATGTAATGTTTTATTCCTAAAAACATGGTGATTTGTTCATGGCTGTTGACAGTATTTCCTGATATAAAGAGATATCCAATATTCCCTCTGTAAAAACTCTAATATGTCCACAACATAAAAACAAGAATTTTGAACCCATTTTTATCCAATTTTAAGATTTCTGTTCTGGAATTGTGTGCAAAT
This sequence comes from Bovichtus diacanthus, assembly GCA_943590825.1. Taxonomy (NCBI): domain Eukaryota; kingdom Metazoa; phylum Chordata; class Actinopteri; order Perciformes; family Bovichtidae; genus Bovichtus; species Bovichtus diacanthus. Next base: position 13,258,130 of record CALSBV010010478.1, read on the forward strand.
TAGTCCACATTGAATAAGTGAATGCATTATTTGCATATTTAGACATACACATCTGAAAACATGTATTTCAAAAAGTATTGTCTTAATGTAAGTAATCAACTGGGAACATTTTATCTCAATATCTATTAGTTAAATTTTTACCCTATTCACCTGTAGATTCAAAGATTTAAGATTCAAAGGCTTTTTTTTTCGTCACATGCACAACAGCTACAGCATAGTTGTTGGCAATGAAACAAAGACACACGAAGAAATAAAATGAAATAACTAGTGAACATTTTAATGCATGACTTTTACTTGTAACACAGTATTAACACACTGTTATTAGTTATTAGTACAGCATTTGTATAAAACATTTTGCACTATTTGCACATTTTAAAATATTATACTGTCTCCTACTGTACAACAATTTCCCTCGGGATAAATAAAGTTCTATCTTATCGTAGTGTTCACTTGTGTTTTTATTGTTTCCTTTTTTACCTTTCTGCTGTAACCATGCAAATGTCCCCGCTGTGGCACTAATAAAGGATTTCTGATTCTGATATTTTAACTACAAAACTGTGCAGTAAAATGTAATTAAAAAATAAAAGAAATAAAAATGTAACCCGCTGCAGTTCGCCATCCAGGCCAGCAGGGGGCGCTGGCGGCTGCATCTCCCAGAAGAAACGCACAATTTCACCCGGAAGTGGAGGGCCGAGGGAAACGACGCTAGAGAAACTGTTGTGGACTGTCCACACACTATTGTTAAGAGTTTATTTTTGCTATTTAGATAATCCAGCGAATTGCGACCCGGCTACCCCCCGAGCTACACTTGCAGGAGGATTTGGCCTCGTCGCGCTCACGGTAGAGATGTCGGTCGTGCCTCCCAGTCGCTCGAACGCCGGCTGGCCGCGCGGTGTGTTTGGGAACAAATACATCAGCGGGCCCGCTAAATCTCTCTCACTGGAGAGGACCATCAACCTGTGAGTGTTAAAGCCGCGGTGTCACTATCAAAACGGGCTAAAGTTCACCGACCACCGCCGGTAGCTAGCTCAAGTAGCTAATTGTGTCTGACGCTCGAGCCAGGAGGTACCGAGCACGAGCACATCAAACGGGTGTCGCGCGACACACCAGGGGCCACGGTTTGACCGTATTATGGTCTTGAAATGTTGTTGCTTTCTAAGACTTTTAGTCTAAAATAGTCATGGAAAATATTATTTAGGATGTTAAAAATAATGACCAAGCATGGAGATAGTTGTTTGTTTCACTCAATACTCACATAGTTTCAGAAAATCGTATAATTGCATTTTTAATTAGGGCTGCAACTAACTATTATTATACAAAATTAATTTACCTTTTTATTTTTTTTTTATATTATTGACACACCATTAAAGTAAAAAAAAAAACGTTTTAATCAAATGTTTTCTCTCTCTTCTGTGCTTAACTAAATTATTATATTTGGCTTCTGGTTGGCAAAAAACTTTATTTAAATATTTCATCTCTGGGAATTTGTGATGAACAATTTTATTATTTTTATTTTTTTACATCGTATGTACCCAACGATAAATCTAGAAAATATATATAATCATTATTCTTTTTGGTTGTTTTTATCATGGAGTATGTAGGAGACCAGTAAATATTCACATTTTAGAAGCTAGAATCAATACCGTTAATCAGTTATCAATAATCTTACTGATGTTGCTGATCAAGAGTACAATGCAGTATTAAAAAAAACAAAAGAAAACCGATATATGTTAAGTCTTTAGGACATATATTATATATCGTATATATTAACTATGGCAGCCAAAATCCTAAATTAGTTTTAATCTCGTATTTAGAGCTGAAATTATATCTGCTGTAATTGTGATAATCATTCATTGAACCAAATACTATTTTTTTTCCTTCTGAAATTTGAGGAGTTTGCTCATTTCTTTTCTGTTTTATATAATAAAATAATGATTTATCTTATGCATAAATTTGACTATTCTATGACATTATAGAAATAACAATCCCTTCATTTAAAAAAGCAGTAGATGGTTTAATCAATAATGAAAATAAATAATTTGCAGCCCTAGAATAAAATTGTATTATCATAATGTATATCACAGCTTTACTTTTAATAGCATAGAGGTACAATCCACACTGTAATGATCTCTGGTCACGCTTAATGACATGTATTTGTGTGTATTTGTACTTCAGATACCCGCTAACCAACTACACATTCGGCACCAAGGAGCCTCTGTATGAGAAGGACAGCTCAGTGGCCGCCCGGTTCCTGCGGATGCGGGAAGAGTTTGAGAAAATGGGAATGCGGAGGACAGTGGAAGGTGTTCTCATCGTCCACGAACACAGGCTGCCTCACGTGTTACTGCTGCAGCTGGGCACCACTTTCTTCAAACTGTGAGTAGTTCAGAGGCTCCTGTATGAAGCAGCAGAAGTGTTTTCACTGAACAGTCATCTGACGGTTTGCTTCTCTCCTGCAGGCCCGGGGGAGAGCTGAGTCCTGGAGAAGATGAGGTGGAGGGTCTCAAGCGCCTGATGACGGAGGTATTTACATCACAGCACAGTTTAAGGCTCTTGTTGATGTGGTCATCGTGGAGTTTACATATGTTAACTTTCGTTTTGGTGTTAGATCCTTGGACGACAAGACGGCGTGAAGCAGGAATGGGTGATCGACGACTGCATCGGCAACTGGTGGCGCCCCAACTTTGAGCCTCCGCAGGTTAGTCGTAAAAACGTAATAAGCAGTGAGTCATTTCATACATGTTTTTACTTGTAGAGTTACTGTATAGTAATCAGTTACTTACTACAACATATTGCAGATGGCTGCCATTTTCTGCTTCATAAATCCAGAATAAAACTCTAAACCCAGCCAGTCAGTTATGATGTTGTTTATATCTGTGCGTACAAATCAGAATTTGGTTTATTGCCAAGTAGGTTTTCACATGCAATGAATTTGCTTTGGTGTATTGGTGCATACATACCCAGTAAGGTAAATTAAAATACAAAATAAGATCAAATATTGAATAAAAAGATTTAAAAAAACAAACTATTATTAAATAAATAAATATGTACAACAAACATAAATATACAAAAAAGAAAATACAATAAAATATGACAAATTGCTGTGTAATAATATGTACAGTATATCTGAATTAAAAGAGGAAGAGCTGTGCAGTTTTTAAAATGGTAGTATATATTGTCAGAGGAAGAGTTTGCAGGTGTATAGTCACAAATGTGAACTGATTTGAAATTGTTTGTCTTGCAGTATCCGTATATTCCAGCTCACATCACCAAACCTAAGGAGCATAAGAAGCTATTCCTGGTTCAGTTACAGGAAAAAGGTCAGTATATGTAAAATGTTGTATTTTAGCACATGCGTTTAGTAGAGAACAGACGATGGACGGAGGTTTAAATAAAACTAGAGGAGACGTATAAACTACAGTTCCATGGTATTGTTGCTTCTTGTTTCAAAACTTGTGATTCCTGTTTCTACAGCGCTGTTTGCTGTCCCCAAGAACTATAAACTGGTGGCAGCACCGTTGTTTGAATTGTATGACAACGCTCCTGGATATGGACCAATCATTTCCAGTCTACCACAGCTTTTGAGCAGGTATAGTTTGTGTCATTGTGTAAGTAGCATAAATTAAAGTGAGACACAGTTTTTGTTTGTTTGTTTTTTTTTCTTTCTGTCGATTTGTCCTTGTGGCTCAATTAAAAACTGAAGGGCTGGAATCAAATATCATTACGTGAACTGTCTGTATCCAGGATGTAAAATTGCTGACGAAACCTGTACAACCTGTAACTTTTCTAACCAGTCAATTGGCATGTTTTCTTTCATGTTTGGAATGTAACATAATAAAATTTGTATCAAACACCAGTTAACACAGTGAAAGCACAATGAATATAAAGACTACTAAACAGCTTTCTCAGATAGTACCCATCCCTCTGAAGTGTGTGAGGACAACACCGAGAACTGTACCACAGCTCATTCACACACACAGTGTTTCAGATAAAGATTGAAGGAAGCAGATTGTACTTAAAAATAACAAATGTGCAGGGGTTTGTAGGGCCGCACCGACTGGTTCAAAGCTGATATTCAAATTCAAATACTGCGCAGCCTTTTTTTTTTTTGTTTGTTTTTTGTGCATGTTTATTGATTCTGTTTTAAACCCGATAAATGGGCTACACTTGTAATATTAGCGTTATAGTATTTGCAGAATTAGGTTCCGGTGGTGGCTGCGTAGTATTGTTTCCAACTCTGTAATCCAATAACTCAGAGCGTTAAAGTCCAAAAGTCAACATTTATCGAAAAACGGTTAAAAAAGAATTCACAGCATGTTTTTATCTAACTGTTTAAAGGATTTTTTTTTTTTGAGGATTTAAAACATTATTTTAGGGCGATGACGTCGGTGGAAGCTGTAAAACAATGCGACATTCACTACAGCCATTGCAGTTTGTCACTTTTACTCAAGTTGCGCAGCTCTCCCATGCACCTGTCACATTCAGGCATGCAGAGAATTTTTGTTTTTTAGTATTATGACTTGCTGAAAAGGTTAGTTGCGAAGAGATAAATTAATATTGCACGCGAGTGATCTGATGGTGCTGGAGCAAGAAATGACACCAGCAAGACTCCTGCATGAACTCTGAACCCCAAAGCAATACATCACCCTTAAAATGACCATTTGTATATCAATTACTAACTGCGTGTTACCTTTATCGCCACTACACAAGCATGAGACGGTTGTGGTGTAAGTGTTTTTAAATGGTAAGATTTGGGTGTAAATGCATGTGTTCGGGAAGTCGTGAGCCTGGGTTATAATTCACGATTTGTGAGAGTTTAACGGATGTTTTGATATAGTTTTGTTGTTAAACGTGGCCCCCAGTTACTTAAGTTCATCAAGGATTTAATAGGTTTTTTTTTATTCTTCGTTCTCTGTGGACAAAAAATGTTTTTCTTTAAGGTAACTGGGTGAGTATCTGATAAGCAAATGATAATTTTAAGGGTGAAGTATTCCTTTAAAGGTGCCCTGTGGAGGTTTCCTGTTTGTCTACATCCGCTGTTACTCAAACTCATTGTGTATCCTTGAGATCAAACGTGTGTTGAATGCTGGTCTTTTTCTGAGTATTTTATATCTGGTATTCGGTTACATCCATGTTTACGCGCTAGCTGTCTTCGTCTTGCCTGCCTTCGTCGGCACATTGCTATGGCTCACTCATCGAAAAAAGCTCAAACGGAAGAAAATTAAAACAAAATTAATTAGAAAAAAATAATAATTTTCAATGCTATTATTGTGAAAGTAGTCTCTTAAACATTAACTGCATTTTGAATAATTATCTTTTTATAGGTTCAACTTCATTTACTAACTTGAGTGAACAGAAGTGCGTCTGGCTGTCTCTATGAGTGCAGTGCTGTGTGAGTGAAGATGAGACAATGTGGAGACAAAAAATTCAAAAAATAAAAGCTTGTCATGTCCGATATATTGACAGTTCACAGGGGTGTTTATACTGTTGGAAGGAGAAAATTAAAATGTTATGCTTCTGTTTTGTTTTTTTATTATCTTGAGAAACTGCTATTTTTTCGTAGTACACATGTCTGTATTCAGTGTGTTAAGGATCTGATTTGATGTTATCTCTGAGGAGGCCAATGTTGGATTAAACAAAGTTGAGTTTCCTGTTGTTTTAACCTGTAACAATGCCGTGTTTTTTTCTTTCTTTTTAATAAACAGTACTTTGAGTATGTTTTTATAAAGTACAAAGAGCAAGTGAGTGACTGACTGATACTTATTACGCTTGAATAAAATAAAAGTCTATACTTAGCACAGCCAAAATAATACAAAGTAATTACAAACATGACAATATTATAACAATTCAATATAACCTCACAAAAACACAAGAACAAATTATAACTGATTAAATTAACTAATAACTGATAAAAAAAAGTTAAATTATAATTTAATTGATTCAAATAATTAAGTTGACAGTACAGATGCATTTAAAAACTATTTAACTGAAATATATTAGTTAAATATATATATTATATCAGTTATGAATTCCAAAATAAGGGCATATTTTAAAGATGATATTTATCGATGTTTTCACTTTGCATCAATAATATTGGATTGTTGAATATTAAATCGATCCAAATCGATGGATCGTTACACACCTACTTCTAAGATCGTTTTGAGTACATTCACACTGGTAAAATGATACTGGCAGTTTTCAGTGTTTAGTATTGTGTGGATGGGCACATTTCTGTTACTGCAACACAAAATTCATTAATTTTTCATATCTAGGTTAATCGAATTGACCGTTTTCCCACTTTCGAATGTGGCCTGCATGATATAATATCCATTTATCCATTATCTAAACTGCTTATCGTGTTTGGGGTCATCCCAGCACACACGGGGAAATATTATTATTATACTGCATGTATTTTTAGAGTCAAATCAGATGAAAACAAGTCGTCATAACCATGACTTAATATTCATGACTTAATATTTTCAGAAAATTCACATTTTTATATGTATATTATCCAGTACCTTTAGGAGAAATTGCATCTTTGATAGTTTTTCTGAACTGGTTGCTTGGAAAATTAATTTAATTTCTCATCCTAAAACTAAAGAGGTGTTTTACAAAATGATGATATATTTTATTTTTACTTTTATTGTGTGATAAAGTGAAATGAAGAGAGAACAAATAGAGTTAAAAATAATAATAAATGTAATCATAGATCATTATAAGTAGTATAAGTATATGTGTGTGCGGGCATTACACATCATGATAACATTTAGGAATTAAAGCCTATTTTCTGTCTTTTTGCCACTGCTGCCTGACAGTCTGCACTCAGGGCAACAGGCTGTCTCGCGCCGTAACGTCATTGACAAGCGACGCACGAGCCATTTCACACACGTCAGTAGTGTCAAAGATGCACTAGTGTGCATGTCTTTTAAAGCTGTTCATATCCTACGCGTTTATGTAATTCACACCGGATAGTTTCTATAATGGCGTCTAAACGAGGGCCGGGGGAGAGTGTGAGAACAGAGAAGAAGAAGAAGAAGAGGAAGAGGAGAAGTTGTGAAGAAGAAGCTGAACTTAGTTCTGTTGTAGAAGACGAGCAGGTGAAGAAGAGTGTGAGGGAGGCGTGGAGCCAGAGGACTGCCTGCAGACAGGGTCAGTGCAGCAGCAACACACACACATTTATAAAGTAGTGTATTAACTTAGCTACAGACACACACAGACGTGCACCAGCCACAACGTCTGTCTGTGTGTGTGTGTGTGTGTGGAGCTCTTTGACGCATTGTTACGTCGCTTCAAACTGGTGCAATGAATTTCTATTTCTTTCCATATGACAGAGACGATGCAATTTCTCTTATTTCCAGCACAGAGCATGAAACAGATGTGATGCAGAGTTTATAGTTAATGTTCAACTCGTGTCCCTTGTTGGACTTTTACATATGCAGTGTCATTAAAATATACAGCTTTCAATATAATAAAACCACAATACACTACTAATGTCACTAAGTACATTAACTCAAGTACTGAACTTTAGTAAAATGTGCAGTACTTGTACAGGAGTATTTACGTTTTATGATGATGACATGAATTATGACAATATACAAGAAAACAGAAAACTATCTCATCATCTATTCTCCTCTAAACTTCTACTCCACTGCAGGTAAATATTATACTATTTAATCCACTACATTTATTTAATACCCTTAGTTAATTAGATTTAGATTATTAATACAACATTTTAATAAACTAGTAAAGGATGATGTATTATTATAGGTAAAGCAACCCAGCAACATACAAAATAATTAAAATAGATGCCATCTTTACCTGCTGCAACATTATAGTGATGAACACATTAATGCATCAATATTAATGTCAATATAATCAGTAGTTATAATCCAGTCGACATATAATTCTGAAATGGACCATTCTGCATAATGGATCCTTTCTTCAGGTAAAAACATTGTAATAAATGTTTTTATTTGATAACCCAATCTAGTGAAAAATAAACATTTGGGGAGGTTTAAAATACACAAACTTAAAACATGTATAACTAAAAAAGTATTTGGAGTAGAGCTATAGGATTTTGCAGGTCCCAATGAATTTAAAAGAGTTTTCACGTGATTTTTTTTTCTTCAAGAAAATCTGTGACATGACTTGGTGAGTTGGTCTGATCTTTAGCAGAGCCTGAGGTAGAAGTGAGGTATTTGTCAACACCTTTCGTTTCTGTATGTGCAGGGGATCTGGAGTTGGACTGCCATCCTTTCCCTCACTGCATCATCAAGAACTTCCTCGGCAGCGAGGCCTTCGTGGCGAACCTGCAGCGAGAGCTGATGGAGCTCAACTTCCACGAGAAGTCAAACGATCTGTACAAATTTAAACAGGTATCAATTAAACTGATTTGTATCACTGATTTATTCCAGAATCTTTGTGTTGTTGTCTTCTAATCTTTACGTTGTTGTTGTTGTTCCCGCACAGTCGGATGACCTGAAGAAGAGAACAGAGCCACATATCGCAGGACTGAGGTACAAAAAATAATAATTATATACTGTATATCTACAGATATATTTAAAGCACATTTTACTCATTGGTAGTCCAACTTGTGACCAACTTTTCTCTAAGGTTATCTTAGTAGTCAGTTATTTTTGAGTGCTTCTCTTTTCTTGAAGCGCATCACATTTGTTAGTCTATTTTGATAGATTGCATATTTCCTCCTGACAAAATGAGCTGCCTCACTTTAAACCACTTTTACTTAACTGGTAACTAATCCTGAGAGAACAGCTCTAATTTTCAGGACCAGATTTGCCGCTGAACTCAGAAGTTGTGAATTTTGCATGAGGCCTTAACACACTTTTAGCCCATAAAAACTTTTTCTTTGACAAAGTAGAGATGATGGAGAACATGTTGCCGTCAGTCCCACCAATATTAAACAAGGCAACTCAGTTTTATTTATAAAGCGTTTCAAGGAGCTGTACAGAGAAGTTAAAACAACGCAATACACAGTTACAACAAATCAATAAAAAGACAAGACAATACATTTTGAAAGGGAAAAATACAACAGATGGATCTGTATAGATATATATATATATATATATATATATATATATATAATTAAAAAAATAAGATAAAAAGTTCAAGAATGAAAATAAATATTTAAAATATAAAATATAATGATAATAATAATGATGATAATAATAATAATAATAATAATAATGATTTTTTGATTTTAAAAACATTTAGTTAAAAGTCCCTGAGAACAATAAGATTTTAATCTGGATTTTAAAAAATGAACAGTGACACTTATCATAGATTAATGTCTCTTAGAGCTCTTGTGAGGGAATTACTACATTTCTTATCTAAAAATAATCAACCAGGCAAATTCTGTATTTGTCATCGTGCCGGCTGCATTGTTGAGCATAAAGTTCAAGTTTTTTATGTGCAGAGCAGGGGTCCAAGGCTGAAATGCTGAAGTTGACCCATTAGTGAGACATGTTGGTGTCATGTACCAGCTCCACCAGGTGGAGCCAGAGAGCTCATCTGCCTCCTGAATTGTACATTTTCTTCATTTAGTGCTGGTGATTGTGTTGCGTTACCAAGTGGCATGGCAGCTGCAGTTGCTCACAGGTGATCCTTGTTAAAGCTGTTTTATATTCAGTCTGGCTCCACTGCTAAACACAAGGGCAGCGCTCTGTAAGTTATGACAGCAGTGTAAGTGTATGTCGGGGCTTTAAAACAAAGGACTCAAAACAAAGATGTTATTGTAAAATTATGGAGCAGCAAAAGCCGCCAAACCTGCCAAGAGGTGCAGTGTTTGAACTGAGTCCAAGAAAAAAAATAAGATCTTAGTTTATAAATCAAGTCTGAATCCAAGACAACGACTCTGACACTCACACATTACTCAGGTAGCAAAATCATATACAAACCTTTCCTTTATTTTGAAATAATGTGCAGTTGTTTAATTACGATTATGACCAGCTGTGTTTTTAAATTGACTGCAACATGTAATTTCTTCTGAAAATGTATTTGTGATTGTATACAGTGCTACACACCTACAGCAGAAATACAGCCCTGGAGAATAAATACTATAATTAAATACACAATAACGGCCTCCTCTTGTGATCATCTATTATTTATGTCACAACAAAATGTCACGGTGGGTTTGAGCAGTCGAACAATCTGGCTGTGTGGTGAGGCTTTCAAAATGTCTAATTTTATCCAAGGTTAAAGGTGCAGCCACATCAATACAAACCAGGATTGTTCAATAAAATGTGAACGTATATAAACAGTTTCCTGCGTCACTGCTTTCAGGGCAGCGCTGTTCGGGCGTTTCCGCTCCTGGCTCGGGGAAGTGTTGGGGGTTGAACTGGAGCCCACAGTGGATATTTCTTGTGCTAGATATGAATACACAGGTGAGTTTTGCTTTAAAGGAAGGACTCTCACTTTCAGGCTCTTTTGATCATATTTTTGATGACTAATCTCCCGTGAATTATCCTTTTTTTCTTTCTAGATGTTCTTCTGTGTCATGATGATGAACTGGAGGGGAGGCGCGTTGCTTTCATCCTGTATCTCGTGCCTCCGTGGGAGAGCAGCGACGGAGGAACCCTCGATCTTTACACAACAGACAGTGAGTCTCACTTTGTGTGTATTTCTGTGCTTTTAGACAACAGTCACACAAGTCTTGTGTAATCTTCCTCTTTGTCACAAGGTAATTTCCAACCGCAGAGTATAGTGAAGTCACTCGTACCTTCTTTGAACACGCTCGTCCTCTTTGAAGTTTCTCCAGTCTCCTTTCACCAAGTAAGAATTGCCGCTCCTTCTTTTTTTCCATCACTGTTGCACCACAGCTTGTTGCAGATAGTTAACATGTGTCGTGTTTGTCCAGGTGTCAGAGGTTTTGACACAGGACAAGTGTCGTCTGTCTCTGAGCGGCTGGTTTCACGGGCCGTCTTTGGAACGTCCTCCTCGCCACATAGAGGCCCCCGTCTCACGGAGCCCACACTTACCACGAGATGTGGGTTTGGTTAAAAGGGAACACTATCTTTATAGGAATATTTTGACATTTTAGAAAATGCACTTTATTGCTTTCTTACCTTACCGAGAGTTAGATGAGAAGATTGATTGAAGCTTCAGCCAGTTAGCTGAGCTTAGCTTAGCATAATGACATGAAGCGGGGGGGTAAATAAATCAACCTCCTCTAAATCTCACTAACATGTAACACCAAGTTTGTCTTAAGGATAAAAACGGCATGTTTCAGTTTTACGTCAGACTATTTCCTGGGCGGGAGCAGTGACTTCCTGAATTGGATCCGAGCAAATTGTCTCCTGGCTTCTTAAGTGTCAATAGACAACTTTTAAACGTTTCTCCTCTAGCGGTTACAAGTGGTATTATTCATGCGAAGACGGCCGGATCGCTTTTCTTTTTCCTTGGCAAAAGTTGGCACCACACACTGCAGTTTGTGTTTTCCACTGCTTGCAGAACTGCATCTGAAAGCAAGGCTTCTAGTTAACCAATCTAAACGCTGGTGATGTCATTTTCTACAGCCATTACACTGCAATCAATATACTTCATAATGATCAGTTAAAGCTAAAACTCTCGTATATTGCCACTTTGGAAAGTCTGGTATCGATCATCTCATCTGACTCTCAGCAAGAACGTGAATAAGCATATTTCCCAAAGTATTCCTTTAATGGACAGTCTATGTTCCTGCTGAGTGTTTGTTGTGTTTGTTGTGTTCCTGACAGGAAACGTTGCTGCTGGAGTGGGTCAATCCAGCGTACATGGACATATCCTACCAAGAGCAGATTCAGGAGGAGTTTGAGGAGAGCTCTGAAATTCAGCTCAAAGACTTTCTCAAGGTAATTTCTCACTTTTGTTTCCTTATTTGTTTTTGCCTCACACGTGTCCGCTTGTTCCTTTCGGCTGATTACGTGTCCGTCCTCAGGAGGAGAAGTTCAGGGAGGTGAGTGAAGCGCTGCGACTCTCTCAGATTCGGTGGATGAAGAGAGGTCCGGCTAATAAGAGGTAGGACATATTTCGGAGATCATTTAACATAAGATGCACCTTTTTATTGATTCCAGCAGGGAAATCAGTTGTTGAAGAAGCACAGAGACAGAAATAGATACAGATAAGTATAGAAAGTAACAGAAATAAATAACAGGAGGTACATAAAATAAAATAATAGAATTAGAAACTATACAAGAGCATTTGGAGACGAATGATAAAGTGAGTTTAAGAGCATATTCTAAGACTGTGATTACAGGCGCTGTATTTGTGTCTAGATGCTATGTAGCAGCCTCCCTGGACACTCTGCCTCAGTGTGTGAGTGCATGCTGGGAGCTGCTTCGTTCAGAGCCTTTCTTCCTGCTTCTCTCCAACTTCACCGGCCTTCGATTGCACTACCTGTGTCCTGCTGATGATGATGACGATGAGAATGAAGATGAAGAGAAGAATGACGTACAGGACAGCGAAGCCACGGGGTCTTCGGTCGAATCACCATCAGGAAATACGAGCAGAGAGAAAGGTGTGTGTGAGTGTGAGTGTGAGAGTGTGTGAGTGTGAGAGTGTCAGCCACAGTCTTTACAACTGTTTGTGTTTTATTGAGTTTTCCATTTAACAGTGATATTGTTTTATAACGTGACACAGTTCGACTCAGCATAGACGAAGAAAAAAAGCCGTTGTTTTGACCTTTGTTTGCTTTAGAGCCGAGCACACCTGTGTGTTGTGGCGAGCTGCGCCGATGGGCTCATGGCGGCTACACTCTGTTGCACGATGCAGAAGCAGCGCGGGCAGAGTACGCTCTGGACCTTGCCTTACCTTTTTGCGGTGCAGGTCAGTACACGCACACACACACACACACACACACACACACACACACACACACACACGCAGACGAAGAACAAATCAATCAATCTTGTGGCTGTTGCAAAACTTTCTTTCGTAGACTGGCAGTCGGAGTTTGGGGGCTTCACGTGTTACGTTGCTAATGAAGAGGATGAGGAGGTGAGTGCTGATTACAGTTTGGATTGTGGGACATAAAAATATATAAGGATTGTGCAATAGAAAATTCATTCTCTATCGATCAAATTACTAAACTGTTTATTTTAGTAGTGTATTAGTTTATTTGTGTGTCCACATCTTACAAAAAGTATTTCTGTATCTGTTGCTCTTAAATTGTATTTAAATTAATACTTTAAAACTCTAATACAGTCCATGGCATTAGTGCCCACTTAAAATATCACATTATTATTCTTCAATCTTTTTAAATAAGTTAAGTTAAAACAGAAATTTCCAAGCGCCCACTTAAAAGATTGCATATGTAAGATGTAAATCTGAAAGTCTAATATTAAGACGTAACAAACACAACAGGCAGAAATGGTAAAATATTGGTTTCTGTGCAAAGAGGTTAAGACGGAGATAGATTTGATGTGCAATGTACAATTATGATATTAGAAAAGGTTTTTTTATTCTTATTATTCACCACAGGCAATTACTTCGTTATGATCATTGCTTCGGTTTCTTCCTCATCGCAGCTCCTGACGGTTTATCCTGAGGATAATTCCCTCGCCCTCGTCTACAGAGACAAAGAAACACTCAAATTTGTCAAACATGTGAACCACAGAAGCTCCTCTGATTCTGCGAACAGTTCTACCAGCAGACCATTTTATGACTTCTCTTTTGTGTACTATGAATAAATATATATATGTATATCTGTCTGGTGGGTTTCTTGACATCTTTCTTTGATCTTCATAAAGGTGTTGTGGACATGTTGGGACATACCACGTACACATTCACAGACGCAGCCCTGATCTTTGGGAGCTGTTTGGAGTTCAGTGTTTTGGTCAAGGACACTTCTTTTTTTCTTATATTAACATCTCTTAATTGGTTTTAAAGAGTGGTATAACAATACAGCAAAACAAACAACAAATGTGCAGGAAAAAACAACTAAACAAAAGGAAAAACATTGGAGGAAAGACAAAAGAGGAAAAGTTACTAACATAAATTGGAAAGTTAACCTTTTGGACCATTAACAATTCACTCCATGTTCAATAAGAAAATTCTAGACGAACTACAAAATTACAAATTGAAGATTTTGGTTGAATTGGCAGTGTTGTTACTGTAGTTCACATCAAAGAGAAGACAAGTGAGCGTGGGTGGGATGGGACAGCTCTTATCTTAAACTAAATCATTAAACATTACAGTATATCTGCTACTAACATTGTGAAATACTCTAGTTTGTAATGAACATGTAAACAGTTTGGTTCACTTAAGTAACTATGGGTTCAAATAAGTTGTATATGCTGAAAAAAACCTTTCATTTGTTTGATTGTAAGAACATTGGGTATGAGCTGGAAATTGATTTTTACATGATAAGAGAATGATATCACAGTGGTGAAAGAAGAATCACAAACGGATGCAAACTGCTTATTTCATTTAAGTCAGATTTAGTCATTTTGCGTCTCTTTGTAGTTGTTGTCTGGCACAGTCAAATTTATTTTGTACAGATATGTGAAACTTTTATAAATAGGAAAATCAGTACTAACCATGGATGGATTACTGAACTGGCCTACAGGCTAGAGGCCGGTTCAGTAATCCATCCATGTAGTGGTGGTGGTCTAGTGATTAGGTTTCCAAATAGAACTCCAGAAGGTTGAGAGTTCAATACCAGGCTAAATGACATGTAATGTATGTATAGTGTACAACTTCCTATTTATAAAAGGTTCACACATCTGTCCAAAATAAATGTGACTGGTCACAGTAAAAGCACAAATGAAATATTATCTATTTGAAAGTACAAAAAGAGCATGTATAGTCTAAAATTGACAGCATAGTGTTGTCATAAATTACAGTACCATTTATTTAGTCACTAAACAGTGTCACCTACTTCCTGTAATATTTCACTGATTATTTTAACTCTAATCAGCTGTAAGATTAATGATTATATTTCAGTCGAAAGTAATAACAGGGAAATGTTAACTTTCAAGATGTATATAACTGAGATGTTTTGCCGTACATATAGATAAAAAAAAAAAAAAAAACAACAAAAAAAAAAAAAAACACTTCCTTCCTGTCATGATTTTTCCCCCAGGCGGCATGCTGTCGATTTCCACCAATCAGAGCATCCTTCGAATTCTGCTCAGCCAATAGGAGGCCAGGAGGTTATGCCTACGTCAGTGGGTGTGATCCCGCAGGAGGAAGCGTCAGCGAACAATATAACAAAGTTTTAAGGTAAGTTTATTCCGACTTTAACACAAAGTTACTGTGCAGCGAATCAAAAACAATGGTACTTTAGAAAGCACGTGAGCCTGGCCTCGTGTCCTTTAGCTGTGAAGTTAACACTAAAGCAGTTTGTCGCCGACGTTTTACGGCAGTTGTGTTCACTGTACGTGAGGTTCACGGACTGTGCGGATTATTCCCTTCAAGTTTCTGTCTTTAAAACACAACTTCTGCGACTATAACACCGACAGTTCATGTCTCTCAACATGTAATGCTGCTGTAAAGTGATTCATTAAAACAAAAAAAAAAGATTCTTGACATTTAACTTCACGTGAAAGTATTTGAACAATCTGGCATCTGTATTTGTTTTTACTATAAATAGTAATTGGATCGATTTTCGGTAGTGGAAAGCAGCACATTAGCCTACATGTACTAAAGTACTGCACTTAAGTACAATTGTGAGGTACTTTTCTTGATTATTTCCATTTTCTGCTACTATATACTTCTTTTCACTTTTCACTTCACTACATTTATTTCAGAGCTTTAGTTACTTTACAAATCCAGGATATGAATTCAAAAATATAAATCAACTAATACATTATGATTCAACTACTCAGCAGTATATAAAGTAATTAAAATGAGCTTTACCTTTACCAGCTGCAACATAAAAAGTATGAATGCATCACTAATTATAATCCAGTAATATAATATATATTTCTCTGAAATTGGCCATTCTGCAAACTGAGTACTTTTACTTTTGTATTTTAAGTATATTTTGATGCAAATATATTGGTACTTTTACTTCTGGCAAAGTTTGAATTATGTTCAAATTGCAATTTAATGAAGGGAGATGGATGTTTCAAGTGCATTTTGAAAGGTAAAAGTCTGTTCAGCCACTGTGGAGATGTCAATGTTTAAAGTCAAGAAAAATATATTTGCTGCAAATTTGAGTGTTGGATTTCAAGCAGTATAACATCAGGTGTCGATAACATTTCAACTAGAAAAACATACATTGCTGAGAATCATTATTATTATATTTCTTATGTGAGAAAACTCATATAAATGTGTCATATTAAGAGGATATTGAGCTGGGGGACAGAGGACCCTGGGAATATTCGCTCCCTGGGAATCAATTTGATGCTAAAACATGAGTAGTTTTACAAGAGCTTTAAAAGAAAAGGTTCACATTACAGTTCGGCAACTTTTTTAATAATCGATTAACCGTTAAAGTGATTGTTCAGGCAAACATGCCTTGAAAGACACTGACATGATTTGCCTGACAAAGCCTCATATTAGCTTCCGCTGAACGTGTGCATTATTTTTTGTGGGTTTTGTCCCTCGTCCCCCACGACCTCGAACCACCAAACTCTGTCCATTTTTTTGCTTTGCTGTCTCCCTCACTCTCCTGAGGCATCAGGGTAAATCAAACACACCCCTGTATCATAGCCGTACACAGAGTTTGATGACGTCCTGTAATCCCTAGAATAGATTCATCCAACTTCAACCTAATTCCCGTGTTTATGACTTCCAAGTTTTCACATTCGGGACAACTCAGGACATTCATATGATTACAGAGTTGGTTTTGTGAGGGTTGAAAAATACCTTAGGGTTACTCTGTGCTGATGTGGAAAGTCAAAACGCTACAGGGCGTCAGATTACAACCGGCACAGTCACTGTTTCTCAGTCGAGGAGGATCATTTCCACTTCAACTGTTTCTTTATTGTTGGCATATATTGAAGAAGTGTAAGGATAGTAAGTTGGTGCGGTTCTGAAACAAATATGAAGGAAATAATATACTGAAATATTGAAGCACTGCAAACGAAGCAGCCCTGACTTCTCATTCAGTGGCCTTTTCATTTTATTTTACAAGGGTTACAAATACAGTGCAGTGACAATATAACACTATATTCATTAAATGTACGGTTTAATTACCTGAACGATGGACGCTGGCTGTGATATATGATGAGCAGAGAGCAGAGATCACGCAGTATAACTGAAAGCACCTGCGTTGGTGTGCAGGGCCTTATTATATATTTATATTCACTACACATGCAGACAAGATGTTTTGTGAAGAAGTGCAAATTCATACTAAAATGTTTTGATTTTATGTGTATTATCTTGCCTCTAAATTGCATGGATATGATTCTATCACAGGGCTTTTAAAACAATTTATTAATGCTGAAAGTCTATTATAACTAAATATGTATCCATGAGTTGATTAATTGATTAGTTAAGCGTCAGAAAATAAATTGACTATTTATTAATACTTTAAGTCATTTATCAATCAAAAATGCCAAAGATTCCTTTTTTGTGAAATTTTAATATTTATTGAGTTTTTGTTTGTCCATACAACCAAAAATATTGTGTATGTTAATTTATGACTTTTTTTTACCATCAGAAAGGTAGAAAAATATAACACAAAGTGGAACAATAAATGAAAAACAAATTAAATTATTAACGTTATTAAATTCAGTACCTTGAAATGTATAAATCAGTTCATAAGTATTTTCATAAATCATCCATTTCTTCCATTTACTTTCAAACATATTTCTTTCACTCTAAACTGAAATGCCAAAATTTGCATTTCGAATATGAGGACTTTTTTTTTTTTTTTTTTGCTTTTCTCTGTTTCATATCATTGTAAATTTATTGTTTTTGGGGTTTTGGACTCTTTTAATTTCAACATTGGGATCTTGTGATGGGTATTTCTCACAATTGCATATAATAAATGATTAATCCAAAAGATAATCAGCAGGTCTAGGGGTCAGTTCAGTTTACATCTGGAGCTATAAACCACCGAAGACAGCAACACAAAACAGACAGGAACAAGCATCATCAATATTTATTTCACCTAAATGTCAGACGAGCTGTCCAGGGAATACTAGAGGTTGGTGTTTGGCAGCAAAAGCTAAATGATATATTTTAAGCTTCTGATGATCACTTAATCCTCATACAGCTGTTGAACAAATCTCACAGTACACTTGCAGAGTACCGGTAGATAGGATAGCACATAATTACATACTGGCTAAATTGTGGAGATTCCTGTAGACCCAGCAGCCAAGCATACTGTGTATTAGTGAAATAAGAGGACATGTAATCCAGCTCAGAGGATGCTCTTTCCACTCTCTGCGTCCCCTGCATGGAGACAACACCAAGAGTGAGCTAACAGTGGTTCATTTAGAGTACAGGAGTCAGGGGCTGGACTGGGGGAGGGGAGCACTGAGATTAAACCTGTTTTTATGTAATGAGGGTTTCAAAAGGAGGCTGTGGTAAAAAAAAGGGTAAAGTGGAGTGAGGCAGCAACCGGCAGCAGGACAGACGTGGGTTTAACTTCAGGAGGAAATATTTCTGTCTGTTATATTTAGAGAGGTGATATGATTTTGTTTTGAAAGGAAAAGTATATTGAAAACATTTCATCACGACTCAAGTTCAGAATCTGATGGAAATGATGTCGAGACAATAGCGACAGTTTTTGTCACTTTTATCATCTGTAACATGTCAGCAATAAACGTCAGTCACAATATAACAGAGACAAAGGTCTTTAATTTACCATCATAGAAAACAACAAATCCTCACATTTAAGTCTTTTTTTCACACTAGTACAAAGAAAACATCCAACACACACATCAAGGTGTTTATTTGACCAACTTTGTCTATTTGCGCCTGTAGATTTCTCCTAAATTCGCCCTAAGTTAGCTTTAGATAATATGCATGCATATTCAAACATAACATTTTCAGAAACTTGTAATAGTAAAAAGTATTGTCTTAATGTAAGTAATCCACTGGGGACATTTTGTGGTGATATTTGTAAGTTACATTTTTTACCTGTAGTGTCATATTATAGTATAATTCATGGTGATATGTGTTCGTTAAATCTTTTCACCTGCAGTTTCTCACCTTAAGAAGCTGAACCAGCGAATGTTTAGCTTGAATATGACTTGGGAAGCATTGCACTCTAACTTATTAAAACCACTCTACCTGATTCTTTCAAAACTCCACTCAAAGACCATCTGCAGTTATTAAAATTGACTTCGTATTTTTGTTCCACTAAAAAATTAATTAAGTGGTCACACAACAACCGTAAAATATTGAATGTAATCATGAATATTGTGAATAGCTACCTCTCTAATCCCTTGTCAGGGTTGACCTTTGTGGGTTTTAGTTTTATTCAGGTTTTATGATATCATCATATGAAATGGTTATTGTTTTATGAAACAATAGCCTTTCTCAAAAATCCTCAAAAAACACTGAGAAATGGAGCAAGATTATTCTGCAGTAGCTGTTTTTGAATCATTTATTTATAGCAAAGCCCTTTTTGATGCCCGAGTTGCACATGTTGTGTTGCTTTATTTTTCTTTTGTTCTCTTTTGCCTTTCTGCACATATGTCATTATTTCTTATCATTGTTTTTATTAATGTAACTGTATTTTGTACGGTTGATTTTATTGTTTTGTTCTCATGTATTTTCTTTTATTATTATTATTATTCAACAGTCATACAGATTTTGAGACACAATGAATTACTTTGTCAGTCCAGTTCACAGACTGCTGAATAGATAATCAAATGGAAATAAAAAGAGACAATTTTACATAAGCACTAATACACGGAGAAGGATAAAAATTGTAATTGAGAAAATGGAGGATAATCTAGAGATGGAAAGCTTCTTGATTTCTCTTTGAAGGTCGTGAAACATGCTCCTGACGATTCAGAAGATGGTCACATTTTGACTAAGTCTGCAGCTAACAACTGTTTTCATTATCCAGTCATCTGTCAAATATTTTCTAGATTAATCAAGTCATCGTTTGCTCTATAAAATGTCAGAAATAGTGAAAAATGTTCATCCCAGTTCCTCAAAGTCCCAGGAGATGTCTTTAAATGTCTAGCAAGAATATTCAGTTTAATATGATATAAAACAAAGAAAAAGCAGAAAATCTCCATAACTAAGAGACTAAGACTAAGATTAAGATTTTGATTTGAGTGATTAATAGATTATCAAAATATTTGCCGATTTATTTTTTTTTATTCCCAAAGTCACCGCAGGCTGTTTGATAGATTTACTAGTGAACTCCTCAGGGTCTTAACTTTGAACCTGTTGGACGTTAAGGGCTCTTTTTCTTTTCTTACTTTATTCTAGTTGATGCAGTTAACACAGATGTTAACTGAGAGCTGCCGACATGCGACAGGAGTGAAAACCCTCCAGTCAGTGTGTTGTTGTGAACGATGTTCTGAAGAGGAACTCGCAGAAAACAAAGTGGAAATAATGATTTCTTCCTCCAGGATATTTCAAAAGCAACTCGCAGCTGCGGCTTCACTCTACACTTTAGTGTCTGTTTAGACCTGTGTTGTCATCAGACAGATTATCTTTTGATGGTGTCTGCTCACCAGTGAAACCATGTGCTGTGTGTGTGTGTGCGCGTGTGTGTGTGTGTTCACAGCATGGCAGACAAGACTGTGCATCGCGGGCCGTGGACAGGATGTGCCGTCATCTTTCTGCAGTCGCTCTGTCCTGGTGTGAACCTGCTCTCTCTCTACAAAGACCGAGAACAGGGAAAGTTCATCGTTTTCAAAGTCATCAAGCTGACACTGACAGGTGAGCGCTGCACTTAGGATCCGTCGGGCTCGTCTGGTGAACTAATTAAGCTGCAGTTGTTTCATGCACTGGTCAATTTTGAGAGTTTGGGGCTATTTTGAATCCATAATATGTCTTCTGTCTTCCTGTCTTAGATTAGCGGAAAGAAAACATCCAAAATACACATTTACGTGGTTATTTTATTACATTTTTTCCTAAATTCACCAAAAGATGGTCTTAGATAACGCCTCATTTGCACATTCAAACATCCCATTACCGAAAACTCGTAATACAAAAAAGAATTGTCTTAATGTTAGTAATCAACAGGGGAAGTTTTATGGTTATATTTATTAGTTAATTATTTGACCCTATTCACCTGTAGTGTCTAAATGACATGGAATTTTACTGTACATATCTTTAAAGTTCTCGCAATATTAGTTTTCTTCTCATACTCATCTCCTCTTCAGTATCACGTACATACACCAAACTTTTCAGTTTCATTGCTGTTTATAGTCTGAAGGTTTGTACCGATGGGTTTGATCATATATCATTCATAGCCTGATTTATATCACATTTTACTCCTAAAAACATGGCGAAAATAAAAAATAGTTGACAGTATTTTCTGATTTATGGATTTATCTCTGTTAAAACCTTTGAGTCTAATATGTTAACACAATGAAACAAGAATGTTGAACCTGCTTTATCCAATATTCACATTTCTGTTCCGAAAATGTATGCAAATTATCACATATTTAATAAGATAATGCCTCATTTGCATAACCTTATTCGCCTTAATAACAAGTAAGTAAAATGTATGGGACTTTATCTTACATATCTCTAAATTTATCACGACAAATCTGCATTTTCTTGCACGTCACGTTACATTAATCAGCATTTCTGTGGTCAGATTCTGCAGGGGGTCTGAGTGGTTACGAGATACTGAAGGTCCATGACGCTGATCCCTTCCTGGGGGTGGAGGTGAAGTTTGAGGATGTGGCAGCGTGTCAGCAGTTCCTGGAGAGCTACAGCTGTGGAGCGGTGCGTCAGTCCCTCTCTCAACACGCCTGCCGGCTTCTTGCTCTTCCCCAAGACTTCACAGTGGAGACTCAGCTCAAGGCCAGCACGTACATCCTGGATCTCTATCTGGACAAGCTGGAGCTCTGCCTACAGCACATCCACCTGTCTCAGGTATCACCGGAGGTTTCTGTTTCCATAATCCATAGTCATTTTCCATGCAAAAATAAAAATAAAATAAAAATCCTATTTTCAGCCTCTCAAAAATGGAGATTTCTGACTTTTCATTGTTTTTTAATATCATATTAAAGTGAATATCTTTGTGTTTTTTGAGCTGAGAAAACAAGACATTTAAAGACATCACCTTGGACTTATTTTTCACTCTTTTCTGACATTTTAATTAATATAGAATAATCGTGAGATTAATCAATAATGAAAGTAATCGTTAGTTGCGTCTCTAAGATCCAGTATTTGAAAATGTCAAGTAGTTTGTTCTTAGCCGGGTTAACCAGACTGCATTACCTTTTCAGAAAGATCTTAAATAACAACATCAAAAAGAAGTAAACCATCTTTGGAAAAACACTTTCTCTTTAGTAGAAGTAATAACAATTCATCTCAGTCCTTATTGACGGTTTTCCAAAAAGAATGCACATAGAAATAAATAACTAACAATAAAGTCTTAAATTAAATGGCAAACCAACTAAAAGAATTGACCTACAAGGTGTGAGCTGAAGCTTATAATACCGACCCTTTTTAGATTTCATATTCTAATAGGCCCTTTCACTGCTAGTTTTACAGAAACAGAACAAAAAGAGCGTTTTCAGACATAATGTTAATCAAATCTCAGTTTCATGTGTTCACTAGATTATTTGTTTTAATTCTTTTATTTGCAAAGTGAACTACATATTATTAATTCCTTGTCACAACCGTCCCACAAGTTAACCCCTTTGACAGATTTTACATCTATTCTTTTAATATTTTTAGTTTTTTACGATACCTACATACAGTTAGGAAGCAAATTATTATGTGTTTTGTACGTTATTAAGATCATTTGTTTAT
This sequence comes from Bovichtus diacanthus, assembly GCA_943590825.1. Classification (NCBI taxonomy): domain Eukaryota; kingdom Metazoa; phylum Chordata; class Actinopteri; order Perciformes; family Bovichtidae; genus Bovichtus; species Bovichtus diacanthus. The sequence continues at coordinate 13,280,975 of CALSBV010010478.1, forward strand.
TATTATTTAAGATCACAACATTTTAAAGCATGCAAGTTGATAAATAATGCACTGGTTGGTTCGTAATAATCAGATGCATAAACATTGTATTGCTGTTTGTTTTGTATTTGTTTACCTCCACATGGTAGGTAATCTATGGAACTATGAAATTTTGTGAAGTTTAATTTAAATCTGACGCCACATGTATTATTTCCTGTTGGTATAAATGCTTTTTATAAAAAAGAGACACAGACTCTTAATGTTTTGACAGGCCAGATGAATAAAGCTCAGGTAGAGAACGACAGAGCAGTAAAACCGTACAAAGATGAGATTTCTGTGTTGCAGAATGTACTCGCTCACACAAACATGTAATTGCTGCACTCAGAGGGCAAGTTTGCCTAAATGTTCTCATTAATTTTATTGACCTTTGTCATCTCGTGTCAGCCGGAGCGCCTGCGCGACGAGGAGATCGATCATCTGGAGCAGCAGCTGCAGACCGAGGCCCTCGGCTCCGCCCCACAGTCGACCCCCATCACACAGGAAGAGTCTCCCGTCCCCAGCAACTGCTTCAAGTTTCAGAATAAAGTGTTTGGTGAGTGGAGGAAACTATTTCTACTTTTAGGTCTGGTGGAGTGTTTCTCTTGGGTACGAGGCTTTTGGACCAAAGAGGTCACGAAAGACATTAAGCCTGTCACTACAATATTAATCATTAATATGGCCAAATAATAATAAGTCATCATAACGATATATATCACATCTATAATATATATCTATTAAAAAATATCTATCATATTTTACAGAGAGTCTGGAACCCTAACTGTACAAAAGCGTACAAAAACAATTACACAGAAACATACGGAAATATTTTGTTGAGGTGCTGGAATTAATTACACAACATTATCACATGTTTATTATCAACATACGAGCAATATTTCAGTTTGTAAATATCCCAGTTACTGCAATATCCCTAGTAGAGATAAAAAAAAAAAACATTTATGTCAGACAATACGTGCGTAATGCGTAATGCATTAACTTGAGAAAATAAATATTTGCCCAAAGCGTACCATATGTTTTTAATGGATTTCCTATCTTCCAGCAGCCATTTGTTTTAGTTCATCCAACACATGCTAAAGGGAAATTGAGATTAGAAACTTGCTTGTAATATATAATCCATGAGAGGGAGCATCAGCTGGTATTTATTTTGTACAACGATTGTGTCTCTGCTGCTTGGTCTGAAGGTTGCTCTGTGTTGAAGCCTCTTTTGTGTTTGTGTCTCAGGATCCCAGATTTGTTGGCCAAAAAGTTCATGTTATCTTTTTGACAACGTCCACCGCTGGCAGCGTAGGAATTCAGTGGCGTTTGTCAGATCTGTGATCCAACCTTTTATAAACTGCCGGTCAGTCTATGGGAAGAGATTAGCGCCGGCAGATAATGCATTCGGATTGCATTGATTCGAATTTGTCGACCTCATATTGAACTGTTAAATTAACGTTAACCGATGAGGCACTACAGTGTCTTGAAAGTTAATTTGATTTTCTAATTTAGTTAATTAAAGATTTGATTTCAGTTCATGTAAACGTAGATTCAGCCGTCTGTGCAGCAGGGACTTCTGTTCCCCGAGAGCCTCCAACAGTCTGACCTGCTTTCTCGTTGACTTAATAGTGAAAATGGATTTCATAGTGGGAAAACCACATTTGAAATAAAAAAAAAGAAAACTGAACCTAATTGATTATTTCATTTCTGTTCATTCATGACAAGTTCAAATGTATGCAATTCAAATTATTCTCCATTAGTCTGATGGAGCTGCTGGTATGTGAAAAAGCAACGTGGTGACTTTTTCTTGAAGTAATTACTTTTCATGGCTCAAGCTATGAAACTGTCAAACTTCCTCAGTGTCGTCTAAAACTAGGGAAATATTCAGAGAAACAAAACCGAGCTGCTCCCATTAACTTGTTCTCCTGGGATTTGTAAATTGATGTTTGTGCTTTTGATTGTGGAAAATATGCAACAATAATATTTACTGACATTGGAACTAAAAACACCTGATTTTTCAGTATTAATTCACACACATTTACAACTATAAATCTGCACTAATCAATATTTTTCAATGGATTAAATGACATTGGGTAATTTGAAAGGTTTTTGTAGTAAAACATAAAACCCACAGAGAATTATCTTCTAAGGAGCATTAGTGGAAGAAGTACTCAGGTCCTTTAATTAAGTAAAAGTAGATATACCATGCTCTAAAAATACTCATTTATAAGTAAAAGCCCTAAATTGATAAGGTTACTTAGGTAAAAGTGCAAAAGTATTATCATCAACATGCAGAGTGGCTCTTTATACAGCGTTATATTATGACATATTATAATATTCTGTTGTTACCACAAACAGCATTTTAATGTTGTAGTTTCTGTGTAGCCAATGTTCCTTTACTACTGTGTAGATTAGTAGTATAGTACTGTGTTATGTAAACAGTAACTATAAGTTTCAAATATAAAAAGTAAAATAAAAAAAGTACAATATTTCCCTCCAAAATGTAGTCGAGTAGAAGTTTAAAGCAGCAACAAATCAGAGCTAAAAGACTGAATATTGGACGTACGTTGGTCAGGACACGACTCCACATCTAACTTTAAATAACAACTTTAAATGTTGTTTTTACAGCTTGTATCACTCTCCCCAAATGGCCAAAAAAACAAACAATGAATTTTTAATGTCTCAAAGAAAGATAGTGAGCAACATCTCCTATGGACAAAATAATGAATAATGTTTATAAAAAGCCTGTTGATATCCTGTGAGGTCAAAGTGCAAGTCTTTTATTTGTTCAGTAATGTTTACTGTCTACACACACATATGTCTATAAACAAAAGTTTATGTAATCACAATTAAGCAGCGTTTACATTAAAGTATTTCTCCTTTTATCTTTCACCCTTTGGCCCGGCAGAGGACCGGATGCTGACGGCAGCAGATGTTCAGAGCTTTTCTAACGGAGTGGGCCGTCAATGGAAACATGTAGGGAGAGCCCTGGGGAAGAGCTGCCGGGCTCTGAAGGGTCTGGCCATAGACAACCTGGCCTACGAGTACGAGAGAGAAGGGCTGTATGAGCAAGCCTATCAGCTGCTCAGCCGCTTCATCCAGGCGGAGGGGAGAGCGGCCAAGCTGAGCCAGCTGGTCAAAGCACTGGAGGACTGCAAACTCACCAGCCTGGCTGAGAATATTCTGGAAATACAGCCACGAGAGTAACTGGGTGCGCTTGAGTTCTGCAGTTGCGAGTCGTGAAAACTGAGGGGTGACAGGTCCTCTGTGCACGAGGAGCGGTTGACTTTGTCCTGCCTGCTTTTAATATACAGTATGTTTGTTCTTGATTGACTATCTGTCAATCAAAATCATTCCTCTGTGTGTGTGTGTGTGTGTGTGTG
>CALSBV010010478.1:13284379-13301618 GCA_943590825.1 Bovichtus diacanthus
TGTGTGTGTGTGTGTGTGTGTGTGTGTGTGTGTGTGTGTGTGTGTGTTTCAGACAGGATGCCAACATCTCTGTGAGAATTGATTCATATCTTTATCTTCTTTTCCAATTATTAGTATTATTGTTTTCATTTAGACGAAATGATCTGTCATCACTGTTTAAAAGATATGCCGTCTTGAGTTTATTGCACTGTTTAAACCTCTTTTATTTCTGCTTTTATAAGTCAATTTACAGATGAAACCTTCCATAACTGAAGGTTATTGATTTTTCTTTTCTACAAAAAGGGTGCTTACAAATTAAATGGTTGTAAAAAAAACCTTGTCATGTTTGTGTTTGATGCATTAGTGTAATTAAAACTGAAAACATAATTTTGTCAAAATTCCCTCAGGTATAATTTAGTGTTAATCCTCCCTCCCTGTCACTCAGACACACACACACACACACACACATGCTCATATGATTAAACTGTGCTGATTACTAATGTCGCTGAATGTCTGTGTGTGCCTCACGTTGTAGGAGCTTCAGGGAGGTAGAGGTTGCTTGTAGCCGAAGAGTGTGTGTGTGTGAGTGTAAGTGTGTGTGCGCCTGTGTGTGTGTGTGTGTGTGTGAGGTTGTATCTCAGAGGAAATTCACTGATGGATGAAGCCTCTTCAGGTTTAGCTCCTCTACTGGTTTTTATTCAGGGTCCTCTACAAAAGCCCAACCCCCCTTTTTACTCCACTTGACCATCCATCCAGATGTGATGTGTGGATTAGAAGCTTTTATCACACACAAACACTCCTTACTGCTTTATGGTACGGCCACAACCCCCAACATACAGTACGCAGTTTTATAAGTTATGACAAACGTGCACATATGTGTAATCAGGAGGTTTTGACCTCGGTAATATTTGTGACATTTAGAGTTTTTGTTCTACACTTTAGAGCTGTCACGGTCAAATAAATTCACAGTAATGATATTATCGAGATATCTATAGAAAATGTAATAAAAAAAAAAATGCTACCAGGGAATTATTATTATATATATATTATTTATATTATATTATTTATTGTGCGTTTTGTCTCTTTTTTTGTAGGGAGGTGGGGAAAGAGTCTGTTACCACAACTGTACAAAAGTGTACAAAAACTAATGGAGAGTGAAATGTAAGAGGTGCTGGATTATTTACTCAATATTATATGTGTATTATTAACATTAGATCAATATTTCCCTTTTTTAAATATCAAGTTATCATCAATACTGACATTAGACATTCAGACAATAATTAAGGGCTTAAATTATTACATTCATACATTTTTTTTTAGTGTGGCCTCTGTTTTATCTATGGTTGTAACTGTATAGAAGACGCTAACACACACACACACACACACGGATAAACTGTCTTTTATAACATACTGTATTTGCATAGATCTGCAGACGCGTAGTGACTAAGTACATTTACTTAAGCACTACTTAAACACACTTTTGAAGTACTTTACTTGAGTATTTCCATTTCTGTCACTTTATACTTCTACAACACTACATTTCAAATATTGCACATTTTACTCATTTACATTTATATGACAGCTATAGTTACAAGTTACTTTGCAGATTATAAGATTTTATATGCGAAACATATGGTAATTTTATAAAATATGATGCATTGGTACGGATCACAACGTTTCTTACACGTTTCAGTATAAGTAATAATAAGCTCATAGTTGGATATGTAATAATCACACCCGCTGCATTGTGTGTATTTTTACTTTTGATTCCTTTGATATTGCTTTTGATTTATAGTGGGATGTTTTCACCAAAGCTGGACTGAGTACATTAACATGTGTAATTAGTTGGTACTTTTACTTATATACAAAACATATGATGATCTACCCAACAGTGTATAGCTCAAGTACTTTTATGGTAGATACTTAAAGTACATTTTACTGTTATATAAAATAACATTTTGTTTGCATGACCATTACTTGTAATAGTTGGTTTTTACTTTATTGTAAAGCTAAACAATAATATCACACTGGGAAGTATTCGCCCCTTTTTTGCTTTAATTCATGACCCAACAGAAATATAAATGTGTCCTTCTTACTGGGTCAAAATAACCACGTAGTGGCTGAGTAACCCAATGGAAATAATAAAAATAACACTGAAACTGGGTCAAGAATAACCCAGTGTTTTGAGTGTGATTGGTGACCCAGTGGTTTTTATACACATGGGTATCACGATTGACCCAAATTGAGTTCAAGTTGACCCTGCATTTTTTATAGTGTGTATCTCTTTCACAATGGATTATTCAACTTTTATGTGGTGCTCCTTGTACACCACCACACCTGTGTGTGTTATGTAATTAAATGTCAGAGCAATTTTTAATAATTAATTGATTTGACTTTTATTTAAAACAGGGACAGTGTAGAATAATCTTATTATACCACAGCACAATGCCAATGTATATCCCTCTTCCCTGGACATGTAGGCTACACAATGCATATACATCAGTATCCACATTAATGAATTCACCTATAGGACATTATATCAGACGTTAATCACAACACGACTGTCCGTCTTTAACATTAGTATTTACCACTGTCTTTATTAATTGTGAACAATTGAGGACAATAAAAAAACAGCAACAAAACAAAAAAACGAACATGACAACATCGCTAAAATAAATACTCTCTTATACTTGTAGGGACAGCGTTTGGATTCTTGTAGAATAGTGGAAATCAGTATTGAGGCGTTTTAATTTCAACAAAAGCACAATTCCCACTAATACCAAGAGACACGAGAGCAACATTTGCTATTTAAACGGCTCTTTCATTTGAATAATCTTTTATAGGACGTGATTAAAGCTCGGCTGCTCTGACGTAAGCGAGATTGTCCGCGTTAGGTGAGTCTCGCGCAGCCAGCTTCCCTTCGTCTTACTCTCGTGCCCCTCCTGCCTGCCTTCGTGGAAAAGATAGACGATGAAATCGCTCGCGCTCGCTGTCATCACCATCACCAGCGCCGCCCTGTAGAGAGAGAGAGAGAGGGAGAGAGAGAGAGGCCCCCTCCCTTCCCCACCTAACAACAACCACAACCCCGCAGGCTCGAGCACAACGACCCCACCCCCCAACCCCCTCTGAGAGTAGACGGAGCGCGAGAGGCACACACAGAGACACGGAGAAAAAGAAAAAGGGATCCCGGCTCTGTTTTGCCCTCAATCCGGGCCTAATGCTGTAGCAGACAGCGCGGGAGGAGAGCTCGAGCGAGAGACAACGCGCTGATTGAGAGTCGGTGAGGGACAGGGCGGACCGGAGAGACGACGGGATTGCTCATTCGCCTGGAAACATGGGATGTACACTGAGCGCCGAGGAGCGCGCTGCTCTGGACCGGAGCAAGGCCATCGAGAAAAACCTGAAGGAGGATGGGGTGGTCGCCGCCAAGGACGTCAAGCTGCTCCTGCTCGGTAAGAGAAGAGCCTCCGCGGCCGCGGGGCGGCTGCTGCGCCTCGGCGCGGCACGGCTCGGTTTTGGTTTGTGGTGGGACTGCATGGGGCGGAGGTGCTCTCCGTGGTACTGATTTCACTGCCGGCTCTCACTGTGCCCTCTGTTCTTTACAGGCGGCGGAGAGTCCGGTAAAAGCACCATCGTCAAACAGATGAAGTAAGTGTCTCTTTCTTTGCTTGTGTTAACCCTCTCCGACTCAGCCCGAGTAAAAGGCCCGAGATTGCGCCTCCCATATCTGTGCTAAGGCAGGTTGAGCCGCCATGTTTCGAGAGGCCGTAGCCCCGGAGGAGTGCCGGTGACTCGAGCACCTCCTGCAGACGGACAGTGAGGCCGCCCCGCTGCGACCAGGGCGCTGTTCACTGCCGTGGTGCTGAAATGTAGTTAACGAGGGTTTTACTTGACTACAGGGAGTGTGCGACTGGGGATATGTGGGTGTTGTTCCTCTGTGTGTGTGCGCGTGCATGTGTCTCTCTCTCTCTCTCTGTGTGTGTGTGTGTATGTGAATTACATCGAGGTCACTACAGCTCCATTAGTGAATACCTCTGCTTTTAATCTTAATGGCTTTAAGTGCCCGATATCGCCGGGAGTACTTTGCCTATAAAGCGGATTTACGCGGAAATATGGCATCTAAAACCGCATCTAAACCGTCCCCTTTCTAAGCTAAATCACTCTTTGATGTTTTAAATCAGTGTTGTTGTTTTCTCTAAACCTCTTAGTTAAGTTTTTACATGTTTCAGTGCGGGAAAATGGCACGGTCCATTGTATATTTTGTCTTGTGAAACATCTCCCCCAGTGTTTCTCTCTGCCTCCGTCCTGCTCAGCGCATCCCGGCCTGCAGTGCACTGACTGCGCCCTCCCTCCCTCCTTCCTTCCCTGCATGCCCTGCTTCCTCCTCTTCCCTTCACTTCATTACCCTCCCTGTGGTCTCTGCCTGGTTTTCCATAACACACTGCTGTGCACAAAACACTGCGCCCAAATAGTGTTTACAAATACTTTTCAGGGTTTGTTTTAATCTAAGCAAGCAGTTGCTCCACATTGTGAGTCATAAAGTTTAGGTTTAGCAGTAATATGTCCCCTCATCATCATCACATGACGTGTGCAGGTTGGTATAAAAGGTTGAGAGTTTCATATTGTGATGCAGGCCTGGCTGTGGTGGTTTTATGGTTGCAATGAGAGTGAAACTACACCTGATTTAGTTTCACTTCCATTGCAGTGTGTGTGTCTGTGTGTGTGGGAGAGAGAGAGAGAGAGAGAGAGAGAGAGAGAGAGAGAGAGAGAGAAAGGCTGCAATACATTTTGAGCCAAACCATTTAAAAAACCTTAAAAATGGTCAGAAAATGTAACCCCCATTACATTTTCTGACCATTTTTAAGGTTTTTTAAATGGTAGATTTGGTAGACAATGGTAGACAATGAAGCAGATTTTATGTTTGAATTATAATAATTAAATAATAATAATAATATTAATAATAACAATAATAAACTTTAGTTGTATAGCACCTTTCATACAAGAAATGCAGCACAAAGTGCTTTACAATAAAGGAAAATAGACATAAAATTAACCTAAAAACAGGGGTAGAATAACAAATCAATGAAAAATAAGATGGAAAATAAAACACACTTGATAATAATTGTAAAAAAATAAAAACAAAATCCAAATAAAAATACAAATCATAGCATACGATGGGAAATCAAACCTACTGAATAATAATAAAATGTAAAATATCAAAATCAGTACCGATATTTGCAGCATGTAACCAATAAACGCTGCAGCAGCTTTAAAAAGTCTCCATTGAAGAACAAGCAGCAACTTCACTGATGTCGCGCTGCAGAAATGTCCGTGTCTATTTTTACACATTTTCAGTCACTGTGATTGATCAGTTAAGTTTTCATCAATCGTGCATACTGTAGCCATATAGAGCTGAAACGATTAGTCCATTAAATTAAAAATTAATCTGCAACTATTTGATAACCTCTTAATCGTTTGAGTCATTTTTACATGGCAAACATGGCAACAAGAATTACTGGTTCTGACTTGATTAAATATAAATATTGACTGCTCCTCTTACGTCTCTATTATAGAGTTGAATATCTTTGAGTTCTGGACAAAATTAAAGGTTTGAAGATGTCATCTTGTTCCTCTGGGGAATTTCCATTAGCAATTTTTTTTTTACTACTTTTCTAAATTCTTTAAAGACCAAACAATGAATCGATGAATCAAGAAAATAATCTGCAGATGAATCGATAAGTAATACAATAGTTAGGTGCAGCTTTAACTGTGTATACGTTTAAAACTTCTGTCTTTAGCCTGTGAGGCCCACAAGCATACACTGACCGCACAAAATATAAAATAAAAACACGATCCTGACGCATCTCACACCTAAATAGTCATAATTATTTTAGATCTGGAACGATTAGGTGAATAATAAATTAGTTTGTTGGCACAAAAATGTACGTGCAACTATTTCCATGATCGAATAATCACTTTATTAATTGTTGTCAAGCAAAGATCCCAAACATCTGCTGGTTCCTGCTTCTTAAAAGTGATGTTGTGATGCTTTTCTGTGTCTTACGTGATAGTAAATTGAATAGCTTTGAGTTTTGAACCGTTGGTTGGACGAAATAGGATATTTTAAGATTTGGTCTGTGGAAAATGAAAATGTGCATTTTTTTATTCTTTTCTGATCGATAAAGTGATTAGTCCGCACATACATTTTTTAATAAAAATGAATTGTTAGTTGCATCCTTAAATTATTTAACAGTTTTTGCTGTGTGAAACTGCACCTCTGCTGCTTTCCCTCTGAAGGTTCATGTTTTATGAAATAAAACATTAAATAAAAAACATATCATTGTCGATCTGAGCGGAGGTCGCACTACTGTAAAACACGTCTTCATAAACGAGCACTGAGGAAGGTAAAAACCATGACCTCGTATTCAGTTCCCTCATCAAACATCAAAGGAGGTAAAGACAAGCTGAAGTGTCAGGAAGTTATGCCTGATATATCTGATACTTTCATTGCATGTGGGGTCGGGGTGAGGACGTGAGGATGTGAGGATGTGAGGATGTGAGGACGTGAGGATGTGAGGACGTGAGGATGTCAGGATGTGAGGACGTGAGGATGTGAGGACGTGAGGATGTGAGGATGTGAGGATGTGAGGATGTGAGGATGTGAGGATGTGAGGATGTGAGGATGTGAGGACGTGAGGATGTGAGGATGTGAGGATGTGAGGACGTGAGGATGTGAGGATGTGAGGATGTGAGGACGTGAGGATGTGAGGACGTGAGGACGTGAGGATGTGAGGATGTGAGGATGTGAGGATGTGAGGACGTGAGGACGTGAGGACGTGAGGACGTGAGGATGTGAGGATGTGAGGATGTGAGGATGTGAGGACGTGCGGATGTGAGGATGTGAGGACGTGAGGATGTGAGGATGTGAGGATGGACGATTTAATGTCGAGCAGATTGTAAAAGGAGTTCAACTTTGTCATGCTGAATGTAACAGCAGCACAGTCCTGCGTGGTGTGATTGATTAGTGCTCAGACTGATTCCACTCCATTGCACATCATAAATTATAAATGGCTTAAATATCACATTACTGTCCAATTACTGATCACACAGACTGAGAATGTGATCAATTCTAACCCATTATACACTGACACGCTTAACAATTGTAGGTAGAGATGGTGGGAAGAAGGCAGAGGGGACAATAATATATATGTCACACACACACACACACACACACACACACATACACACACATCAAATCTCTGCCAGAACATGTTAATTGTAAAAAGATGATTATTTATGTCTGCAGGAACATTATGGATGTGTGTGACTTATTCCCTTTAGTCCCTGCTTGTGTCTTTGTGCTAATATCTGTGTGCGCCTGCAGGATTATCCATGAAGATGGCTTTTCTGGGGATGACGTGAAGCAGTATAAGCCCGTGGTCTACAGCAACACCATCCAGAGCTTGGCGGCCATCCTCCGAGCCATGGATTCTCTGGGCATCGAGTTTGGAGACAAGGATAGAAAAGTTAGTCTCATATTTACCCTCCAGATGAAATGTTCACCTACAGACTGACGAGAACTGAGATTTATAGTTAGGGGTTCCTATGTGATATTGCCAAATAAGGCTGCACAATATATCGTGTTTTTATCGTCATCGCAATGTCAATTTGTGCGATGGCACTCGGGGATTTTTTCACGTTAGTTGCAATGAGTAATATCACGATATTCAACATCGTCATCGCATAATTTCCTCATATCGTGCAGCCCTATTGCAATAGCAGGACTTGAGAATGATAATGTTTTGTTCCCGTGTCTCTATTAATTATAATACCTGTTTGGATGCTAGTCAAACTGGAACTGTCATTTTAAGAAATCAGAAATATTTGACTACAATTACCTTCACGTCTGTCCTTGACTATGAAAATATTCTGTATTGTCGCGCTGTACGTCCTGTGTATCAAAGTGCATCACGCTTTATCACAAATGACTCATCATTGTTCTCTGTATCAAACGATTGGATCGACCTCCAACACAAAATAGCCATCTCATGTTATTAATCTATAAAGCTCTACTTCCAAACTACCTCACATATTTTCTCTCATTTAAATAAATGTCTGTTAAATCAATATTTACCACCAAATTAGGTAACGTAATAGCGATTGAGCGTACGGCCCACTTAGGAAAGCTGTATTTACAGTATTACAAAGTGTGTGTGTGAGGCAACATTCCCTGGAGAGGGTAGGTGGAGCCAATACAACCGACTTGCTCTTTAACTCACGTGTGTATGAAGCAGCGTGCTGTTTTTTCCCGCTCTCTGCTGGCGTTGTGTGTAAACGGTTACTATGGATCAACAAACAAACAAAGGAACGACGACTACAGACCATGAAAAACAAGTGTGAACCCAAAGAAAAAGAAACAAATTCGAGGTTCAGAAGCAGGCAAACTGTCCAAAAAAGCAAAGCGACCACTTATCACCACAGGTGTCGCCAAAGAGATGAAGACGAAGATTTTCGAATGAAGTGCAAACTGCTCTCACACGGCTGCATCCCCTGGGAGACATTCAAGCTTTATTATCTGATGTTTTTTGTGATTCTGCTTTTAAAAGCTTGTTATCGTGTAGTTCTGTTGTTTCTGTTTGTTTGTTGTTTTTGTGAATGTTTCTTGTCCTCAGGTCTCGCTTGGAAAAAAGATATAAATCTCGATGAGACTGCCTGATTACATAAAGATTAAAAAAATTAATGAAATAAATCCCCAGATATAATTTGTTCCTCTTTCCCTGATCTTATGAAATGTATTCCTCCAGGCGGATGCTAAGCTGGTCTGCGATGTGGTCAGTCGTATGGAGGACACAGAGCCGTACTCTGCAGAGCTTCTCGCTGCGATGAAGCACGTATGGGGTGACGCTGGGACTCAGGAGTGCTTCAGCCGCGCCCGGGAATACCAACTCAACGACTCTGCTCAATAGTGAGTGCAGCGGAATGATTATAAGAACTCATACTTGCAAAAAAAAAAAAACAGGCCGCAAGTGGTCTAATCCACATTCTTGATCTTCGTCCCTCTCGTCATCAGCTACCTGGACAGTCTAGACCGGATCGGGGGGGCAGACTACCAGCCCACAGAGCAGGATATCCTGAGAACCCGAGTGAAGACTACTGGCATCGTCGAAACCCACTTCACCTTCAAAAACCTCCATTTCAGGTAAAGCGTGCGTGTAGCATCACAGCCCCTCGGCATTTGTTGTTTTGCACGACTAAGCTCGGGGGTCACTGCTCTGCGTCTGAATTCTTGCACTTTTTCCAGGCTGTTTGACGTGGGGGGTCAGAGGTCAGAGAGGAAGAAGTGGATCCACTGCTTTGAAGATGTGACCGCCATTATCTTCTGCGTTGCTCTGAGCGGATACGACCAGGTGCTCCATGAAGATGAAACAACTGTAAGTGTGACTCAGTTAATTCAGTCTAATCCCTCTGGTGCACAACACCGTGGGGCTTTGACTGATATTTAAGGCGTCCTGGTTGCTTTTCAGGAACGATGTGATGTAACTGCAACATCACCAGCTTGGTTCTAGACGGACATCTCTGATGCACTGATATCCTCAAATCAAATCAAGTTTATTTATATAAATATATATATTATCCTCACTTTGGACCTTTGTCTTCTTACCTCTACATTTCCCATCTGCACACTGGTTTAGGGCTGCAGCTTTTGAGTTGGATAAAAAGAAAAAAGCCACATTTCATTATTTCCAGCTTTTTTTAGTCATAAAACAATATTTATTTCTCGTTTTCTTGAGCAATGAAAAAAAGCAAATGGATGCAACATCAAGAATGCAAAATAGTTGTTTTCTAATAAAGAGCACATTGCAGGTATTTTTACAAACAAAAACACTTTTCTCTAAAGGAACTGAGCTAGTTACTGATCTATTGAAGGCATAATGCCTAAAAATATATATGAATATATCTTAAACGTTGATAGTTACGGATTGACAAAGCCAGTACGTTTATCGTGTCTTTATTTACTCCACGTTTTTCATAGAAATAGTTCAAATAATTGCAAGATTTCAGTGTTTCTCTTTGCACTCATGTCACACATAGTTATAGAACATACTTTTGTATCTGATTATTTTAATGTCACTCAAATCTAGGTGCTATTTGTTGCCCTTGTAAAAGAGATGTTTGATGAATAAAATCAATCAGATAAGTATATATAAGTTGCACATGTATCTATCAGCTGTTGTTGAAGATATTAGATAAGATATATGTCTGTTGTTGAAGACATATTTATTCTTCCTCCAGAACCGCATGCATGAGTCGCTCATGCTCTTTGACTCCATCTGTAACAACAAGTTCTTCATCGACACCTCCATCATCCTCTTCCTCAACAAGAAGGATCTGTTTGGTGAAAAGATCAAGAAGTCACCGCTGACTATCTGTTTTCCAGAATACACAGGTGAGCGTCCTCTTCAAGCAGCGCTGCAGCTAACCATTATTTTCATTATCGAACAATCTGACGATTATTTTCTCGATTAATCGTTTATTCTATAAAATCTCCATCCCAGTTTCTCAAAGTCCAAGGTGATGTCTTCAAATGTCTTGTTTTGTCAGTCCAAACACCAATATATTCAGTTTAATATGATATAAAACAGAGAACAGCACATTATGCAACTTTTGCATGAAACAGAATTAATTGATTTGCAAAACATTTAGCAAAAAAGAGTTGAACGTTTGTCCTTCATGCTTTCCCCTCTTCTCTCTCTCTCTCTGTTTCCTCCTTTCACTGCAGGTGCTAATACTTACGACGATGCTACTGCATATATTCAGGTTCAGTTTGAGAGTAAGAACCGCTCTCCCAATAAGGAGATCTACTGTCACCTGACCTGTGCCACAGACACAGGAAACATCCAGGTAGTGTTTGATGCTGTCACTGACATCATTATTGCAAACAACCTTAGAGGGTGTGGCTTATACTGAGGCCTGGCCAAGCACAGAGGTTGTCATGGGGAGTATGAGGTGTTAATAATGATAATTTTGATGATACTTAAACACATAAATATGTAATTCTACACGTCCAAATGGACCCAAAGAGCTGCCGTCCGACACCACACCGGATTATTGCCATGATTTGTTCCCTTCCTCTCATTTTAATTTCAGTATACAACCCCAGTTTTGTCTTATAAAAATGTGTTTTTGAGCTGAATGTTTCATGTTTCGTTGATGACCGTGTCAACAACCGTGGAAGGTCAGAGGGGGCAGCACCAGGGTTATATTCAGCTTGAGCCTCGTTTTTGCAAAACTCAAGAGTGTGCAATCTCATTTTTAACCACACGTGGACTAATTGTCCCATTCTTTATGTGATGTTTTGATGTGCAAGTCTCGAGGCATTTATATCTGTACTGAATATAGCCTGTTGTGCTCCGTTTGAAGAGCTGCTGTGTTTGAAGGTGGAGATGATGATGATGATGTTGGGGAGGTGCTGTACTCGTGGCTGAGGGTCGTGGTTGGGAAGGAGGCTATTTTAACTTTCAGAAGGGACAAAGCTCCCCTCTCCTTCAGACCCACACATGACTGAGTCGCCTGCAGGTCTTTTCCACTCTCTGTTTTCTCTCTTTGCTTTAAAACATAATGAAAGAGAGGATTCTTCTGTTCAGAGTGGCTGCCCATTTCCATTGGCCTCCTGTAGCGTGGGGAAATCAGCCAATGATATCTTTTTAAAAAAACAACAAAAAAAACGTCATATCGGTGCCAACCATCGGAGAAGGACAGATTAGGATCAGAAATTATACTATCAAGTAATATTATTTAAGAAACAGATTATTATCATTCAATGATTTATTTATTTAAGCCTCATGCCCTACATGCCTCCTCCTACCTCCTGAAATCCCGTGCCACATATTTATTTCCTGACATGAAAAACTGGGGTACACGACACCTGTCTACGGTTCAGAGGGTAGAAAGCAGCCCTCCAATGACATCTTGTTCTCCGTGTGGTGCTTTACCCTTCGATGTGAATCTGTGTAGAAGTAGAAGACTGCACGAGAACAATATCATTTGAGGAAGCCTCTGTCTGGGGGAGTCCTGGGTTTCTCAAACCCTCTTCTCCCCTGATCAGTAAGCAGGGAACCACCATCCCCGTCCCCCCCGTCCGTCGGGTTTCTCTTTTCACAGAGGAAAAGTACAGCTCTCCATTTTTACCTGTGCACCCAGAAATTCATCTTCCCACCCCTGTATACTCTTATCTATCACATATCAGTCCCCATATCCTATCTCCATTTTCACCTTAAAAGCACCGTACTGTATATATATTATGATTATACCAGATTTTTTTTTTACTGTGAATGTTTTTGTGCTGCACCCCATCCTATTTGGTAGTTTATTGGTTGCTCTCATGTGGAATGTTTGTGCTGAGCCAATCGAATGTTGTGTTTACATTAAAGCCACACTTTTCCTAACTATTCCTGCTGTTTGTGGTCCGAGTCATTGCACTGACGAAGGTAAAGAAGCGGAAGAAGTGCTCTGGTCTAAACGTAAAAACGCAGTAAAAACAGTAACACTAGAGTAAAAATACTCTTACAAATAAAGTCCTGCATTCAAAAATGTTATTTAGGTACAAAAGTATTAGCATCAAAATATACTTAAATTACCAAAAGTCAAAGAAATTCTTCATAACGGCTCATTTCAGAATCATATTATATTACTGGAATATAATTATTGATGCATCACTTTTAGTCATTATCAGATTTTCAGTGTCCAAAATAATTTACGATAAAGATATTAGCGCGATATCTATAGAAATTAAAAGTAAATAAATAATAATAATAATAAAAGATGCTAGTCAATCTGCAACTTTGTTTATTGTGCGTTTTCATTTTGGCAAATTATTTGCTCTCATTTGTGTGTGGGGCGTTGGGGGAGGGAGACAAAGCGAGAACGGAAATAATTAT
Source organism: Bovichtus diacanthus (assembly GCA_943590825.1). Lineage (NCBI taxonomy): Eukaryota > Metazoa > Chordata > Actinopteri > Perciformes > Bovichtidae > Bovichtus > Bovichtus diacanthus. The sequence continues at coordinate 13,297,297 of CALSBV010010478.1, forward strand.
TTCAGAGGCCCTGAATTATTTATACAATATTATAATTTGTGTATTATCATATCAATAATTCATCTTCCAGATATCAGGTTTATTGTCAACATCAGTATATCACACACTCTAATTCAGCAGCTGGTAAAGGTGGAGCATTAGAAATACTTTACACTGCTGGGTAGCTTCACCTATAATAATACATCATTTATTTGATTTATATTTTTTATTATTAATCTAAATCTGCAACGTAACTAATATTGTTAAATAAGTGTAGAGTATAAAGTTTAAAGCAGCAGGAGTCTTCAGCTGCACGTGATCACAGGAATCCTTCGTCTGGTAAAAGTCAAAAGATTTTAAAACATCCAGGAGCAACAATCAGTAATGTTCTTATGAGTTAAATGAAATGTCTGCTCAAAATCCAGAAATGTTTTGGTGCAAAAGACAGAAGAAAATATTTTTATTTTATTTTAATGCTTATATGTAGGCCACCTTTGTTTCTTAAACTTGAAAAAAAACAAAAAAAAACACCAGGACGGTTTATACGTTTAGTATTATTTGTGATTTATGTTGCTATCCTCGTCTCTTTTTCTAAATAATTGTGTTTTGTAAGCTTATTTGGGATGGGCATATTATTTATTCATGACACAATAATAATAAAAAAAAAAAACTCTGTTTGCAGCGCCGTCCTCTCAGTTCAAACACACACCGACATGTTTTAATCCGTGCAGAGAATTAAGGTTAGACCAGGAAATTAGGCTGAACATTATGACATGGACTACTTTTAATGCTTCATTGCCTGGTGAACACAGCTTTGTATTTAGTGTCAGAAATATGTATAAAAGATTGGGAACAGGCCTTGCATGGCAATAGGGCAGCACTCTCAATTTATTAGGTTAAAAGTGTTCCCTCATCACAGACAAGGAGCTATTCATATATTGAGTGACTAGGCTGGATCAGCTTTCTGACCTGCTTCTGTCAGTTTAATGGGCATGATGTTCATTACTGCTCTGTCTCGCTGGCAGCCGCAGAGCTCCACGCCTCGGTCCCAGCGCGTCCTCGTTTCTCAGAGCCAGCTACAGGTTTAAAAGGTTGGAACTCCCCGTGTGACACAAATGCACTTTTTAATTACACATTCACGAGAATATTCTCATATTTTACAGATCATTCATATCAAATAGTTCTCCATGTGTGGCGTGTTGAGGGGAGACGCAGCAGGTGCAAACATCTTTAACAATAGACATCACTATGAAACTTCCCCAGTCGATTACTTACATTAAGACAACTCTTGTTTGTATGACAAGTCTTCTGAAATGTTATGTTTAAATATGCAGATGAGGCATTATGTAATGCTAACTTTTGGTAAAATAAAGAAAAATCTACAGACGTAAATAGACAGTGTAATAAAGTAAACACAATTTTTTTATGCCGGATGTGGAAAGAAGACAAAATTGACCAGTGCATGAAAAAAAATGACGTTTTTGGCGGTAGTGTCTCATCTTAACCACAAACCCTAACATCTGAGCTGTAACTGACACAGACATGAGCCGAGCGTGGAGGACAAAGCATTTTTGTTTCAGAGGAAAAGAAAGACCCGGCCATTTGCCCACATCCATTTACAGAAACGTGGATTAAACCTGGATTGTGCAGAGCTCTTTAGTGAAAAGCGTCACAGGGTGGGTAGTGCACGGCGATCGCTGCTAACCAGCGGAGGGGTTGATGAGTTACAGGCGCAGCCTCTTGATGTCTTCACTTCTGAAGTCAATACGCAGCGCGAGAACCTGACGCACCTCCGCCGGGGTCAGCCGCCACGTCAGGGGACCCGAGTTTGGGCCCCAGTAATCCAAGATCTCAGTGACCTGCAGGACAAATAGATGCATTTCAGTAAACCAGGAAGCAGTATTCACATCCTTTAAGTATGGATTAAGTATGTTTAGCTAAATGTATTTTGAAATATCAAAAATAACAGCATTCATAATGCAGAACATTGCTCCTGAGAGTCATAAATTATTTTACTGGATTCTTATTATTGATGCAATAATGTCTAATTAACATCTCACTGTAGTTATTTATTTAGGGGCAGTTTTGCAACAAAGGACGGCAACGTCTCTTTCAAGAAATCATGACACGCTTACTCAAAACAATCCACAGTTTCATGTAGGAACTATTTTCTGAACTATTTTCTGAACTATTTTCTGAACTATTTTCTGAACTATTTTCTTGAACCACACCCGCCAACCGCATCACAGCGCAGAAGGAAGCGTGCATCTATCTACTGATGGACGAGAGGCTCGTGACGGAGCTAATTCACCTGATCTTGTCAGAAGTTATTTTATAACAATGCATCATAATTTATAAAATTATGATACGTTTTGTAAATAAAACCTTATCTGCAAAGTAACTAAATCCGTCGGATAAATGTGGTGGTGTAAAAATGACACTATCTCCAGTTATTGGTCCAGTTTGAGTAAATGTACTGTAAAATAAACTTTTATATTGATGTTTATTCTGCGTAGGTGCATGATGATGTAAATTACCCGCTCCAGGTTGAGGATGGTGGCCATTTGTGTGAGACGAGCAAATTTATCCCTGATGGTCCAGGTGGTCACGGTGGTGAGATACGCCACAAGAGACCGAAGCTCTTTGTCGAACTGCAGCCCTCCAAGCTGCAACAGAAGGACGACAAAACAGCGGATGGACTTTATGTTTGTACAATGTACACAGATTTATTTACAGGTTTCCTGTAAAACACTCTGCTCAAAATAGGAAGATGCAATCGTGACAAAAGGAAGCGCCCTCTCCTGCAGGCCTTTCTGCACTCATTAATAAATCATAGCTTGAGGCTTTTCATCACATGTGGCGGTGATGTGATGCAATGTGATGCAGAGGATGCTCGCCGCCACCTTGTGGCTGAGCCCGGCTCCTCACCCTGCTGAATGAGCATTTGAGGACAGTCTTCTCCATTTCAATAGCTATCAAGCTGGTCATCAAGCTGGTCAGCGTGTCGTAGATGACGGGAGACAGAGCCGTCTGGGGAGGAGACACAGGAGTTCAGAAGGGACAGTTTTCCTCTTGCCTGAAGTGCCATTTATCAGATTGTTTTTTGTTGTGAGTGTTGGAGATATCAGCGGTAAAGATGTCCGACTTCTCTTAAATATAATGGAACTAGAAGGCACTTTGTTTGTTGGGCTCTGGAAATAAATACTTTTGAAAAACAGAAATGTCTCTTTCAAGAAATCCTGACTCGGTGACTCTTGACAATCCAGACCTTGTGTGAGCAGTTTCATGTAGGAACTATTTTCTTTCTACCAAACTACACACGCCAACCGTATCACGGCGCACAAGGAAGCTCGTGCTCGTGACGGCGTGAGATGTAAACATTAATTGCGTTGTTAAGTTTTTCAAATGACCATCTTCATCACGTACGGCCGATGTCTCCAACACTCTGCAACTAAAGCAACACGGTCTAGATTGATAAATAGCACTACAGGTAATAGGTAAGAAATATGCATTTATGATTTTGAGGTGAAAAACAGGAAGGAAGGATACATATATATTTCAGAGCTGAAATGTTTCCCATATACCTTGAACTCCGCCATGAGCTGCTCCAGGTTAACGATGAGCTGCTGCACCCAGGGATCATTAGCTTCGTAGTCATTAAACTCCTCCTGTGAAGAACACCAGCTGTTACAGCGACCTGCTTTATGACCTCTGGTTTATTTCTGCTCATTGTTCTGAGACTGTTACCTCTTCTATGTTGTGCGAGATGGACAGGAAGCTGCTGATCCAGGGTTTGACCTGAGACTTTATGGCTGTTGTGTTTAACTCAGTCAGGCCCTCCTGTGAAATAAAAGTATGAAGATCGTGCCACTCGGTGGACACTCAAAGAGGCTGTGTAGTAACCACGAGTTCACACACGTCCAGTACAACAAGGCTATAATAGCTTTGAATTTTCAACTAGATATTAACCGTGCAGTGCAAGACTTCAGATACATGTCATGTGTTACCTTGTTGTTAAAATAAGTCAAACTGTGTCGAGGTTTTTTATCCTTCTCTTTAAAATTACACCAGTGATTTGAATAGCTATCCCCTTAAAATGTAATTTAGGAAAATATGACCAGACCTCAAGAGAGTTTGACTCCTTTTTTGCCAGTAATTTTAAAATAAATATATATGATTTCCCTCTGCTGGTCTGTGACACTAACCCTTTAAAACACGCAGAATTGTTCCCTGCTGCGTAGCGCCTACTGTAAATAAGTTAATACACAACTCTCAGCTGACAAGCACTGATCTGTATGTGTGTGTGTGTGTGTGTGTGTGTGTGTGTGTGTGTGTGTGTGTGT
>CALSBV010010478.1:13301628-13373835 GCA_943590825.1 Bovichtus diacanthus
TGTGTGTGTGTGTGTGTGTGTGTGTGTGTGTGTGTGTGTGTGTGTGTGTGTGTGTGTGTGCGTGTGTGTCTAACCTGTAAGAGATCCTTGAACTTGGTGGATGTGTTGACGAGGTCGGACAAACAGCTCTCAATCTTGGCTTGTTCTCCAGAGCCTGCGCCCTGATTGAACAACTTGGAGCAGTCGTTCTGAGAGGCAAACAGAAAGAAAAAAAAAAAATAAATCTCCGAGCAACGAGGTCAAGTATAAATAACAAGATGAATAGAAGAGATGCGTGTTACCTCAAGGTTCCTCTTTAAAGTCGTGATATTTTCACTGCACACCTCCACGTTATTCAGAGTCACCTGAGAGAGAAAGAGAGAAGAAGAAAAAAATCATCCTTTCTCTGAAAATATAGTCTGCAGAATTATTTTGACTTCTAAAAAAAAAAGGTCCAACTAGTAGCTATGAAGTGTTTCCTGATTCTAATTTATCTTTTGACAAACGTGTTAAAAGGTTTTTGAAGTAGTGCTTCCTTCAGCTGAGAGCCATTTTAAATATTAAAGCCCTACTTACCTCACTTAAATTAGGAGGAGGTTATTCATGCATTTGATTCCTCACTTACTTAAATTACTGCTGCAAGCGAGGTGGGACCTGCGTATGTGCAGGGAGGTGCACCGACATTTTGTTACTCTAACCTGAATAAAGGCAACTTCATTCACAAAACTATGCCCAGATGTAATATACTGTGTATTTATAATTGATTGGAATATAAGTTTTTAGTTAGTTATTAGCCTACTTCCAACTTGAAATGCTACTGAGAATATAGGCCAAACTGCCATTAAATAAATTATGCAGGAAATGGTTGCTTTACGTTTTTTTATAATAATGCTGGTGGTCCAGCTCTGCAAAGCTGCGCTGCCCTGCGTTCAAAATCACATACTTTTTCCTTTTAGCGTGTACTGCAGGTGCCATTACAAAGTACGTACTGTTGCATACATTGCACCTTAAACTCACCGTACTCATATAAAATCTTGCAAAATGGATTGTAGGTCACAAAAACATGCTGGTTTGCATGATGCAATATGCGACTGGATGCAGTAGGACATCCTGGTATTTTTAGTACGCTGCATTTGGCATAGTACTGGCATAATTTGACATTTCTTTTTCTTTTTTTTTTTTAAAAGGATTCAATGATCATTTATTGTTGCTATGCAACACAGGGTTGCACAACAAAAAGTAATTGTAGCTTAGTCCATTATACTACACACGGAAAAACATGACATAACAGAACAAAAACAGCAGAATTCCTGAAGTGCATTTATTGGGACAGACTAAATATTTTTCTGACAAACTAAATAGTATGCTAGTATTGGTATTGGAATGGACAGAGAGCTTCATTCCTCCAGAGCGGCAGCTCAGCCAAAGAGGACAAATGGGCTGTTACGCACATCCCTGCGTGTGTATGCACGTGTGCTTGTCTATTCGTCTTACCAGAAATGCAGCCTTGGCGTTTTCAGCGCTCTCGATGGCCATTGTGTTGAACTTCCCCTGTTGTAAGCTGCTCTGCATCAGACTGACTGCACTGCTGACGCCACGCTGGATGTCCTGAAGCGTCGTAGCCGGGAAGCCCTGCCGTAGCTTATTATACAACACCTCCCTGACAGACGGGGCAGGAGGGGGAACAAACATGCATGAGACGTGATGAAGTGTAAAAAAACAACAAAGAAAAGTGTTGAATATGTAAACTGTCGAGTGACAGAGCGAGCACCTGAAGTCAGACTCCAGCACAGAGTTCGCGTGGTTGATCATGGCACAGAGGCAGTCGATGCTGGAGCTGGATAAAGCTCTACTGATGCACTTCTTCACGATGTAGAAACAGTCGTCCACCATGCTCGACGTCAGCTGACCCTTTTCGTATGTGTCCATAGTAACAGCCTGAGGAGGAAAATGTATTTTGTTTAAATTGCATTTAAGATCTGATAAGTAAATATTACATTTATTTTCCTAAATGTTCAACATTGTAATTACTTCCATAACATTTTATCTATCATATATTCAAATCCACATGGTTACTTCATTTAATAAGAAGCAGAATTGATGCAGCAGAACCAGAGATGTCATCTTTTTTATTCCACACAGATATGTCAAAATATAGTGCCTACATTACCCACAATGCAACTCTAGCTGCCTACAGTTGGGTCAGAGATTCAGATGTGCTATGGTTAGGGAAGTAACAATCGATACATATCATCATCTTTCAGAAACGCCTTTATTTTGAAATTCCCATGGCATTTACCTTGTTGACAGACTCTCTCATGTAGTACTCTTCCATTGGAACATAGTAGCCAATCAGCTCCTGCATCGTCCGGCTCAGCAGGCAGTGTTTCAGTAGCTTCTCCACGTTCTGCTGATGCTCTGTGTGTGATGCAATATTTGATGCTTTTTAGACAAATATTTGAAAAAAAAAAAAGCATCTGTGCATGCATCACCACATGTAAAACTACCTGGTGTGACGCTCTGAGCATCGCCAACTTCAAAGTCAGCCAGCATACGTCGGCGTAAAAAACGCAGGTAGAGCTCCGCCCTTGCGTTCATCAGGGTCACTTCAGCCAGTACAGGGTCCAGCTCCCTGTTCATGTGAGACGCACGTATAAACAAAACGTGTTGGGGGAGCTACTTTAAAATCATAACTTTGCAAGCACCAATAACTTCACACAGGAAGAAGCTGAGCTACAGCAAAGCATGTTTAACTTGCACTTTTTTTTATACAATATGAACAGCTTGAACACTGGTCTGCCTGACGGATGCTTTGAAAGAAAAAAGGTGCCGAGGAAGAAGTGGTCAAATTAAAATAAAATAAATGTTTCTCTCCTTTTATGGCCCAAAATTGCTTGTACTTTCAAAAGTTAAGTACACAAATTGGCCAAAACGTAAACTGCTTGAAGCACAATGCAAATATGAATGTAGTTGAACTACAAGCAAGCTACTAAAACTACCAGTTTAAGTAAATGTAGTTCACTACTCCCCAACACTACCATACAGACAATAACAGAAAAGAGCCGGATGTTGCTGAGACAAACATGCCTGGGCTCGATCGTCTCTCCCGGCACGCTCTTCATCATGCTGCCCTGGATGACCTGAAACTACAGGAGGGATTCAAGTTTACAGTGAGGTCTGCAGTAAATCACTCATGTCACGCAGTTCAGATGTCATGCACACCTTGTTGTGGTATCCTCTCTGCTGGATGAACTTGTCGACTATTTTCTGGGCCTGTCGGTCACACTCCTGCTGCAGGTGAGTGATGAGTGTGTACAGATGGCCGGGACCGTAATACGTCTCTACTATGGGCTGATGAGTCTCAACGACACGAGCAATACCTGCAAACACACACCAGCTCGTTAGGGGTCCCCACACACACATGCACGGAAGCACGCACGCACACACACACACTTTCTTCTCACCCTCCAGCAGTAGCGTCAGTGTGTCTGCAAATACCAGCGGTGCTCTCTTCTCGCCCAGGTCTCCTCCTGTAGCTAAGAGTAAGTTCTCCTCAGCTTTGGAGGCAAGCTGTGAGAATGTGTGTGTAAGATGAAAGATTAAAGACATAACATATCCGTGACATTTTCTGACCAGCAAACAAAGAGAGCTTTGCAGGCTATTTCTTCCCATAACCTTCCAGTTCCATGTTACGCTTAAGAGATGTCATACAGCACTTACAACTACAGAAACTCAGGTTAATACTTTACATCTCTGTCAACATTTTTAATATTAATAATTAATTTAGGTATTAAGCTGACCCTCTTAAAACAAATATAATGAGTGCAACATCCGGATCAGGAAGTTGTTAGTTTCAGTACAAGCCACAAACAATAAGGAGAGCGAATGCTTTACCAGAGTAAATAATAGGAAGCAGCAACTGACCTGACTGCAGAGATATTGGCCGAAGCGGGCGAGGCCCTGCTGGTGGAGGCCCAACAGAGGGAAGATCTTGAAAAACCTTTCCACTTGTGCGAGGTCGACTGCTGCAACAGCTTCATCCAGCTTCTCAGCAACGATGACCTTTAGTTTCTGCTCTGCCTCCTGCAGCATTACCAGACTGGCATCCACAACACTGCCTGTGGAGACATGATGCAGTGGTGAGTTAGTGTCAATCTCAAACAGGATCACAGTACGTCTTCACTGAGCGATGCACTACGACAGAGAACTCGAGGCCTCATACTTTCTTCTCCCTGCCGGCTCAGCTCAATAACCGACTGGTCCAGAGAGAGGTATCGGTGGATGTGAGCGGCGGCCTGCTCAAAATCTTCGTTACGTAGAGCTGTCTGCACGCCGTCTGTGCAGAACTTCAGATCGAGGATATCGTCGGCGCGCTGGATGACGTTATACAGCCGTGTCTACAAAAACAAAATAAGATACACACCAAGAGTGTGTGATGCAGTACAGCAGTTAAATATTTATGCATTTATGTGGGTTAACCACATTACATTACTTGATCCTGTATCTATGGATAGACGTACAACGTGTGAGTGTTTACCTTTGCCAGGTCTAGCTGTCTGACTTTGCGGCTGACGTTTTCAGCCAGGCTGCAGGTAAATGTGATCATGCCTGACAGCTGACTGGCATCTCCTCCAATCAGCTGTAGGTTGGGCCTGTGGAGCACAGAGACAACATTTAGCACAACAGAACATATTGTAGTTTAAAGATTAGTGTAAGTTTAAAGGTGAACTGTACCCCATCCTCTGCAGTGCCAGCATCTTTGTGTGAATAGTCCCCTCCTGCCCCACCAGTCTGTCCAGCTCAGAATCCACTTCTTTCTGTGTTAGAGGAGAAAACAGAACATGTGTGTTTGACTGCATGTGTGTAGAAATAATATCCAATGTTTAGTGATTGTGTGGGGATCCTAATAAAAAGAATAAAGAAAAGACAGGTGTTATTAAATGTTGTGTACCCTGCTAACTGCCTGCCCTGCAAAGAACAGCCATTGGCTTAATTGTTTAATGTTAATTGAGCTATAATATAACATATAAGTGGATAAAACAAGTAATATAAGTGGAGTTTTTGTTTTGAGTTCACCGTCCCCCCGGAAGTTGACGTGGATGACGACAGAGAAGCGCACACGTCAAACAAACTGCCGTTAACGTTACGTACGAACCTCCTCCGTGCAGAGTTGCCGGTAAACTCTCTCCAGGTCCTCCAGCTCCGTCAGCGCTGAGATGGTCTCCATACTGACCGAGGACAGAGAGCCAGAGTCGCATCTTCTCGCCGCCACAGCTCCGCTGTCAGCCATCTTCCGCCACCGATACAGGACCCAGAGTGGGTGTGAAGGAATCCCTGCGCGCAGCCTGTCAGGCAGCGCCTGTCCTGTGGGTAACGTGAGCTACAGAGAAGACACGCGGACTCCCCTTTTGAGAATTGGGTGAACGTAAAGCAAAGCATGATCATAACACTGTCCTTAAGCGTCTGTAATATGCCCCCTCACGTTGCCATGTGTTGGTGGTGAGGCGTGCAGGGGCTGCACTGAAGCACTACCTGTAAAGTTAAACTCGGGGTAAATCTCTCCCTGAGTGCGCATGCGCTGTACGTTTCTGTACATATCCATTAACCCTGTCATTCTCAGGCACTAGATAGATTCAGTTGCATAAAATGGAAATACTTAAATAAAGTTCAAGTACTTCAAATGTGTATTTAAGTACAGTACTTGAGTAAACGTACTTAGCTACAAAATATTCAACGACAGCTAATATTTGGCTTGGCATGACAGTTTCTTTATATTTTGCCTGAAGTCCACTAGTGATCTTGTGCTAAAATAGCTCAGGTTTGCTGTGATATCATTTTGTATTATGCATCAAATAAATGGAAATCTGAAAGGTATTAAAACTAGATTTAAGGCTTCTATCATGTCAGCTGATACTTTTCTTGAGTGGGTCTGTTGCCCACTTTTCCTGCTTAGTAATGAAGCTTTGGTTTTGGTTTTATTGGTTGAAGTTTTGAAGTATCTGCCTCAGAAACTTCTGCCACCATACCCATACACTGGAAGTCAATAGAATAACATTTTGGGGTATTCACTGCATAAAAAAACAAGACAAAAAACGTAATATTTGCAATTTGTATTTCGAGGAACAATACCCCAGTTACTTAGGATAAAGCTGGCCTGCACTTCCACCTTGTAAGCATTTTCCAGCTGCAAAATAAAATGTGACCTAATAGAAACTACTCTCTGCTATAAATTATTAAGTCCCTGATAAAGGTCCCGAGGGACTGAAAGGTTAGTGGTGTATTGATTCGGTAAAGAAGAGTGTACAGAAATCTAATTATCTTTAAATTATTCTCTTGCACATCAAAATGCTGATGTCATTACTCAGTGTAAGAACAAAGATGATGCTCCTGTAAAAGTATAAATATATTTTGAACTGCCTCTTTAAATCTATATAGGTTCACATTTTAAATGATCCCTCCCAACATTATGTCTTGTCTAAACATCCTGTTTCAACAAAACTGATGCTGCTCCTATAGTCAATGTTCAAGTTTCTAAAACAGTCTAAAGTCAAGTCTCAAGGTCAATTAACTTTCAGAACAGGATCGCACCACTTGTTAGTGACAAAAGGGAACAAAAAGCACAAATTAATTAAATTAGTTTAACTCATCATTTAAGGCACAATAAAAAAATAAATAAAAAAACATGTCAAAAACACTCAGATCTTAAATGTCGCCACTGCATGGTCCCTTCTGGTGTAAGTCAGTTTCTCCTGGCATCATTCTGATTGAATTGCAAAGTTACATATTTAAGCGATTGGACAAATTTGGGATTTTTGCAGCGAGTCTGATCCTGTCCTGGTGACTTGCAGGGTGAGAGGCAACACAAACACTGTTTTTACCAGTCTGTTCCTACTATATTCATTTGAAAATGGCTTGTTGCAGCCATGAGTGAATGCAGGATGAGGAGAGAGGGTTCGTCCTGGATCGAATTTCGAATTTCGATTCGATTCCAGAGGGCAGAAGAGGAAGGGAGATGAAGTGCAACTCAGCTGAAACAGAAACAAAAACAACTGTCCATTGAGTGTTTGCAAAAAGGTATTTTACTAAAAGGGGAGTTTACATTTTTACATCATCATGTGCAACACGTAGTAACATAATCAGGAGGCTTGCTGTCCTCTGGAAAACAAGACCAGCTCTTCTCTTTCCTGCTGAAGCTCTTCTCCTTTCCTCTGCAGCTCCGTCTTTTCCTTCTGCACCTCTTCTCTCTGTCTACTCAAGTCTTTGGCTTCCTCCAGCTGTGCTTTCCTCAGTGACTCGATCTGCTCCCGCTCTGCAGCTGCTTCCCTGGCGTTCACTGCACGCAGCTTCTCCAGCAGCTCCCTCTGATGCTCCAGAGCCCGAGCCTCCTCTCTCTGCGCTCTCCTCAGAGCTTCTATCAGCTCCCGCTCTCTCCTAAACGCACGCTTTTCTCCTGCAGATGCTTTTGACACTTTCAACGCACCTGTAAGAAGAGGGAAAGAGAAGGCCACATGTTTAGCTCATTCAAATATTGGATACAGAATAACAGCAAAAAGAAGAACTTGATATTAACTTTTAACGCAGCAGATTCATCCACCTTAACTTAGGTGATTACGGTTGCTGATATACTGATTTGTTTTCCTAAAATTACTGAGAAAAAGGCAACACAAGTATTTCAGCGGTTGAGAACATAAGTACAAGTAATATTCAATGTTCTACCTTAATATTTACTCCTTTTTTTAGTTGGATTATAGGACATTTGCTTATTTGGCAACAACCAAAATGTGTTCATAGAGTGTTGAAAACTGTAAAGCACTGAAAGCTGGCATCAAAATATGTAGTTCAAATGTTAGATTCTACATTTTCCAGGTTTAACATTAGTCTTCTGAAAAAAGAAGAGATGGGTCTTGTAAAAACAACATATTTATACATCTAACTTATTCAGCAAGATGCCTTTTTAAAAAGTCAGAATGAATCACACACATAAACATCAGTGAGCTATGAAACATTACCAGAAAAATGTCTCTGCTTCTCTGTCGCCCCAGCGGTCTTTGGAGGCGTCGACGTGTCACCGTTACCATTTGAGGGTGGTGGCTGCTTCCCGTCTGCTACCAGCTGAGAAAACACCACAGGGTGTCTCTTCGACAAGTGGCGATGCAGGTTGCTGGTGCTGCCGCCTTCAAAGCACTGCAACTTCTTCATGCAAATGCGGCAGCGAGCAGCAGCCAAACTGTCCAGGTGCTCGTAGTGCCTCCAAATCAAGCTGCGTTTATTCCGTCTATATTTCACAGGGCGGTCGTCACTCGCCTCTTCATGTGTTATTTGTTCTGCTGCTTCCAGGATGCCAATAATAGCAGAATTAATACCAGCTTCATTAAGGGTGTCAGAGTCTCCGTTCTCCACAGCCACTTCAACTAAATAAAGAAAAAGAAAAAGTTATAATTAGGGCTGCAACTAATGCTTACGTGTTTAGTGTATGACATGTCAGGAAATTGTTAAAATATGCAAGACAAGTTCAGAGAGGCCAAATGTGACACCTTCAGAAGAAAGTGGGTTTTGTAAAAACTAAATATGGATATATTTCACATGAAAAAGTCAGAATGAATCAGACACATGAACAGAAGTGAGCTATAAAACATTACCAGAAAACTGTCTCTCCTTCTCTGTGGCCCCTACTGTCTCTGGGGGTGTCGATGTGCCACCGTTACCATTTGAGCTCCGTGATGATTGCTGCCTGTCTGCTAAGAGCTGAGAAAAGACCTCTGGGTGTCTCTTTGAAATGTGCCGATGCAGGTTGCTGGTGCTGCCTCCTTCAAAGCTCTGCAACTTCATGCAAATGCAACAACGAGCAGAAGAAGAACTGTCCATCTCCTCGTAGTGCCTCCAAATCAAGCTGCGTTTCCGTCTACGTTTGACAGGGCGGTCATCCGTCGCCTCTTCATCTGTTATTTGTTCTACTGGAGCTCCCTGTGCACCTTCCAAGATGCTATTAATAGCAGCGTCATTCACCGAGGGAAGGGTGTCAAAGTCTTCATCCTCCAGAGCCACTTCCACTAAATAAGAGGAAAACAGAAAGTTATAATTAGGGCCGCAACTAATGATTTGTTAATGATTAACATGTTGATATGATTGTTTTTACACAACTGATTAATTGTTCAGTGTATGAACTATGAAATGTCAGAAAATTGTAAAAAAAAACAATCTAAAAGACATAAAACATCACAAGATCAGAGCTTAATGAGACACCTTCAGATTTATAATGAAAAGTAACATCTGAGGAGCAAAGACCTTGATCCGTACATGTTACATTTATGACTTGAACATCTAATCTAAAATATATATATATATATATATATTTTTTTTAAATGCTTGATACTAAAAAACTAATTATTTCAACACTATTATGATTACCTGCAGTTTTTCTGAATTCTTATTTCAGATGTGATAGAGAAAGATGACTATCTCGCTAAACAGCATTTTGACTAACTGTCCTCTCATCATCAATAATGCAATTTTAATACAATTTGCTGTGATTGCCTGCTCCACTGCCAAGTGTTTATCACAGCTAAAGGAGTCATGAAATAAAACATTGTAATTTGTTTTATGATGCACGTGCAATTTAGTTGAGTGTAGAGAGACAAAGCAGTGTTGCTTTTCTTCATTAACAGCCAATAAAATAATGCAAAACAATAAAAACATTATTGATGATGGATTAGATTGTTCAGCTAAGTTTAATTGCTGTTGTATTACTATTGCAAGTTGTATAAAAAAAAAAAAATTTTTTTTTTTTTTAAAAAGGCATGTTATGTCATGTTTATTCCCAGAAGCTTGTCAAATCCTGAGCATGTACATAATGAGTGAGCTGGAGGAAACACACCGGAACAGAACTGCTCACTGTCCGAGTCCATCTTCATCACCGTCGACGGGAGATAAAAAAAGCCCCAAACGACGCCTCTTCCACGGACTGTGTCTGCGGCTGTGTCCGGGGCATCAGCCAGCACCAGACACCCACGTGCCGCTCATACTCCGCGTGTACCTGTGAAATAGTTTCAGAATAAATCAGTTGTTTTTACTAAAATGCCGACAGTTAGCATCAGTTAGCTGTTAGCTGTTGTGTTTATAAAGTTGCTCCACTTTGCTCCACAATGCATTGCTGCCGCCCTACGTCATATCCGGGGAGAAGACTGTTTAAAAAATAAATGTATTCACAGAATTAATTTACAAACAATAAGGTGATCATTACTATTACAACATGTCCATCCTTTAGGCTGAACAAACACGACATTACACATAACACCTTCACACAGATGATATACAAATGTAGCATAGAAGAAATTAAGAAGAATAAAACATTAAATAACCATGACATAATAATAATAATAACAATAATAGATGATTGCTAATGAAAATAAAATCTGTCTTTTTCAAAAATGTAAACTGTGTCAGTTATAAATATGGGACCAAATGTGGAGTATTTCACTTCACAAAATGTGTCATTAATTACATTATAATGTAGATTACAAAAATGTTTTTTAATGTAATATTTACACTATTTATGGTTGTGCTTAATCGAATACATCAATTTATCAAGCATCCTACTAATATATAAAATTGTAAGAGCTATGTAATCTGACATAGCTATAAATCAAGATGATATATAAATAATGTTGAAACATTGTTAAAGCTCATTTAAAGTGTCAATTAATGAGTTTACAGGAAACCTGCACTTTGAGAACAGGCAGATAAATTCTGTGCATAAAATGTTCTAAGTTGTTTCCAGAAGGCAGATCCTGTAATCTGCTCGTCTGCAGCACAACGCTCCCCTGGAGAAACGCTGACTCAATGGAGATGAGGGAGGAGGCATGATGTAACATATTGCATCATATTTTAAAGTGATAATAGGTAAAAGTGAGCTGCTAGCTCAGTCTACAACACAACTGACCAATAAACTGAAGTCTGACCAAAGACACTAAATGAATACAACTGTATTTATTTAAGGAAATATCCGTCTGGCAGATGAACAGTACAGTTTCCCCAACTTAAACGCAACACATTGTGCTCAAAAAGCCATATTAACAATTAAAACGACACTAAATCTAAACAAGATAAATATCACAACAGAAATTCACAGGCTGAAAACACAAACGCTGAACAGAATAAACGATGCAAACCTTTCTCCGCACAAAGACATAAATAAATACAAAAAACTCTTCCTTATACAGACACGCGTTAAATTCATTTTCGCAGTGAGCCGGCTGGTACAAGCACCACACAGCATATTAAATATGTGGCATTTTTATCAGTTATCAGTGCAAAAAACAAAAAGAAGAATTAAAAGGTGAAACCTCAGTTGGAATGCATTTTAATAGTGGTGGGTTATGGAACATCCTGCAGGCAAATGTGATGCGTTTTATAAAGACACTTGATGTAAACTTGATTAATTGTAAAGCACTGTGTGGATAGCGTGAGGTAAGCGTGTGTTACGTGTATGTATCCTTATTTGCAGATCCTGCATGGGTCTAAGAAGGGGACAGACCAAATCAAAAACCAGCACCTTGCTTCTGTCTTCACCTCTCGCCTCAGCAGTAGGAGCGCTGTGGTCCAATATTATTCAGCATATTCAGCAGTACTGAGATGCAGTGAGCGACTATAACAACCGTAAACTTCCTTCTCTTGGTCTGAGCAATTAAAGAGGCACACATTTAAACTCTCGCGCACGTCAGATCCAGTGGTTCTACTCAATGAAAAGATCAGTAAGGTTTTAGGATGAAGGGCAGGCTCCACTCTCTTAAGTTAAACATCTGTAATAACTTTAAATGCATAGATTGCATAAACAAAATCTTGTAAAAACATATAAAATGACTTCAATGGTTAACACATGTAAACAAACCTTTTACACACATTTTAAACTAAATTTAGTTGTCAAATATCCTCAGGCTTTACATCTAAAACTTTTGACACCTAAACAACAAAAGGTCACTGATCTGTAATTTCTAGGACAAGCCTGTTTCTGCTAATGTAAGATTTAACGCGATACTCCACCTAAAATCTATAATCTGAGCATCAAATGTCATCCTGTGTAAACTTGACAGGTAGCTGTTAAAAGGAGGTTGTTTCCTTCTTCACAGTCAGTTTTAATGGTTTAGTAGTTTACCATTGGGGAGTTTTCACAGTGGAGGCACTAAACATCCATAGAGATCCCTTCTCAGAGGCATAATCCACTTCACCGCTGTCTTCCCATATTACTGAAAACACTGTCTGTGTTACCACCACCCTCATGGAAGCTTCTTAAAAGTAGTGTATCTGGAAGAAGTATTTTTTGATAACATTACTGAACATACTGAACATGTGGATGATGCAGGAGTGGTTTGAAGCTCAGTCATGAACTCCAGCTCACTATAGCTGCTCCGTCTATGAAAAAGGAAACTTCTTGGTTTTACAGCCTACAGGATGTGAGTGACACTCAAAAGAAAGATTTAAGATCAAGTATCACTTATAGCTTATATTACTCAATCCCTGGTATTTTACGTATGCCATGGCATTTCATAACATAAAAACCTACAAAGCCCCTCTTGCAATCTTTACATGTATTCTTATTATTAAACATTCCTAAAAAAAAATAAAAAAAACTGTGCACTGCTCCATTATTCTTATTCTGAATTTTAAAGAGGATGAGCTCCAATGAAGCAACATTTGAATTCTGCCAGTCGCCGCTCTGCGAGCAATGAAAGTGTTTTGTTAGTCAAATCGTCCTCATGCTTTCATATTCACATTCATGGCCAAGGTTAACGCTTCCTTTCAGAATAAGGTGCTATTCATGTTGTGAATAAATTAACTCCAAAATACATCTAAATGTTATGTACGGTTAGACTGTACACTTAAAATTGGGTTTTAATTTGAGCCAAATTACGAAAATCATGGCTTGGTTTAGCTCAACAATTGGTCAAGACCCAAAATTGGGTTGTTAGAAGAAAGTGCTTGTGCACCAATTTAACAACTTTGTTAGTGCTGATGATTAGTCATTAGTCAAATTAATCTCTGACTGTGGGAAACTCTGGTCTGTTGACTTAACTTTGGAAAAAAACAAAACAAACTACCTACATATACAAATACAACAACCTGCATGTTTCCTACATTACAGAAGTGTATCCAGACACACTGCTTGAAGTTAGGATAAAGGAAATGGTCAGACGTCCACTGAAAGGTTGTTTTTTTGACTCCCCAGGAATTTTGCTCTTGGCCAATATTTGACATGGGTGTGGTGCCTTTCTGACAGGTAATATAGTATATACAGGTGACGGATACATCGACCTTATTTAACAGGACATTTGCAGTCATGACTCCAAGACTTTAAACTTTAGTGAGAATAAAGACTGTGTCTACTTTTTGGCATGGTAAAGATAAACATGTAAACGAGGCACAGGTAGATTTTGACACAGCTATTATAATATTTTCTGTTGAGAATCAGAATAATGGAGCTGCGGTTAAGAAATTTAGTGTACAAATAAATCATAACTGTGAGGGTGCAAACATCCACAACACAGTTATGTTTTCTAAAGCACAAATATTCTGCTTAAAATGTGACAGAATGTGAAAATGCAAAAAGTAGTCATGAGTAATGTAAACTGCCTCAGCAGCTGAATTAAAGGGAAAACATTCAGAGCCCAGTTTTGTCAGACACATGTAGTAGTTGCACTGGGTTTATAAATATATTTAGTTCTTATTTCTTTGCAGAGCCTCACACAGGTTGTGATTCGGATCTGGCTCCTCACTCATGATCTCAACACACTCCCATTCTCCGCTACAGCTGGACCGTTTCACCGCCTCAACCACCGTCTGCACATACAGACCATCTTCAAATGTCGGTGCCATGGCAACAGGTCCTCGAGCCCATGACCTGCGCTCCTCGTGAGCCTGAAAAGACTGTCTCAGTGCCTTTACCATGGAGCTCAGCCCCTGCAGGTGAGGCAGGGGCATCTCTTTCACCTCTGGCCCCGCCCACCCACTGTCGCCTAGCAACAGCTCCTCAACTTGACTCCCATTGCGTTGACCATATAGCTCTGTCCCCCTGGCAACCAGTCTCCCAGTGGATCCGACCACCATAACCTCGTGCACGAATGACCCCGGCATGTTGAAGTTCAGGGTCACGGTGCAACATACGCCACCGGAGCGAGACCCAGTTCCACCCATCAACAGTTGGAAGAAGCAAAAATCATCGCTGGTGACGCGGCGGATGCCTCGGATCAAACCATTCTGTTGTACGAAGGTCCGCAGTAAGCCGTGAACACGCTGGGCTCGTGCACCAGTTAGGTAACTCAAAAGGTCAATGATGGAAGAGCCGACAGTGTGCAGTCCGCCTCCTCCCATCAGCTCCTCACACGTCCAGCCGTACGACTGATCCAGGAGGCTGGGGCCATACACTCGGACATCACACACCTGCATTTCGCCGACATATCCCTCCACCAGCAGCTGGCGCATTGCCCCAAAAGCTGGCAGGAAGCGCAGGGTATTACCCATAATGCTGAGCAGCTGTGGGTAGTATCTGGCAGCAGTCACCATCTTGAATGAATCCACAGCAGTTGCAGCTTTCTCACACAGAACATTCTTACCTATACCTGCAGAGAGAGAGAGAGGGAAAGGAAGGGCTCAACATTATTCAGATAAAACTGAATTCAATGATGGAAGAGTTTAAGTGCAATGAGAATACTACAATTTTACATTTTGAAGATACAATCTGGCAAATCACCCACTTCTATATATAAACCCTTTTATGATTTTTGCTTGTCTTGTATTACAACAACAGCAACAAAAAGGTTGAAGAACTGATTTACTTCTTTGAATTTATCTTACATTTTTACATCTCTACACACACACACTCATTTTCGACCTCCATTTATATTAATGAGGGTAGATGAAATTATAGAAACAGCTCTAAGAATAATGCAATACAATTCAACAGCATCACAAATGAATGAAACAAATGAGCCTCCAAAATAAAGCCGAAGAATTTACTCAATGTCTCTCAAAGGTAAGATGTATTGCAGGGCTCTTGTATTACACAGCATTTGTCTTAGCTAGGTGTGCCTTTTAAAGTGGTAACTGAGTGTATATAAAATATGGTTTGAAGGTGTAGGGTGGACTTGGTGTCTCAGTGCTCGTTGATTGCCTTAAATAATATTACTGTAGATTGGTATGAATAAACAAGTCGTCAATATCCTCCTGCAACCACATGTGATAGCACAGAGGGTGTGTATAGCTTTTACATATAGAGATTGGCCGCCTTCGGTAGCCCTTGGAAGTAGTGCTGTGGATAAATCCTTTGGTGGGGACTAACTCAGGAAGTTGCAACTAAAACAGGAAGCTGAGGTCAACACTCAGGAATTCCATCAGATACAGTAAGTTAAAGTTATAGATCTACTCTCCTCTGATATGAAAATGCGTTTGTTATTTTTGCTATAATGCGCTTCTAACTGATGTGAGGTGTGGTGAATTTCAAGTTTTAATCTGTAAGGTTTGTTTGGGGTTTTATCCCCCGTTAAATTGCTACGTTCCCGGTGGGAATCATATTGAATCACATCCCAAGGATAAACCCTGAGAGACACGTTACAGAAGAATGCAGCCATTTTCAGTTTTCGGGGAGTACTGTCATTACAGTCAAAAATTTCAAATCTGTTCCAGGTCTGACCTGCCACGCCCAGCTGGGTCAGGTCACATTAGTAGTTTGTATTCGCAGATGATTATAGTGGAAACTGGAATGTAAGACCTGAAGCTGATGTTTAGGAAGAAAACTGAGCTTATTTGATTGTAATTATTCACAAAAGCCAAAAAAAATCAGAATTCTTACGTGTAATAGAAAATAAATAACCACCAATATTTGCATTTTTTTATAGCAATGCTGTACGTTTTATGGCTTGTGATTGAGTTACTGCATCTACGTAGGGTTAGCACAAATGTTTAGTGTAAAACTGCAAGTTATTCACTTTTAACATCCCCAAGGTTTTGAGGACAGGGCAGCCTGACAAAGGCAATTTTAGTAAAAGTACATGTGTGTGTATGACTTCTTACCCAGTGCTTTGACAGCAATCTGCCTCGTCATTGAGGGTGGAATATAGATGCAAACAAGGTCGACATCTTGGTGCAGCAGGACGTCATCAGATCGGCTGGTGTGAAATGGGATGCCAAGCTCCTTTGCCAAGCAGCATGCTTCCTCTTCGCTTCGCCCCCAGACTGCATGAACCTCAAAGCCTTCAGCTTTCAACAACGGGACCAGCACTCGGGCTGTGCTGCCCGTGCCAAATACACCAACTCCTGGCAACATGGCAGTGCCACTCACTGCGACCCTACGTGTTAACCATGGCCAGCCTCACCGACATCCCAACAGCCTGCGATTCACTTGTCAAGTCCTTGACTGTTTCTGGAAATTAAGGAGATACGACTGTACCTGTAAAAACAAAAGAGACTAATGAAGCTATGTGCCATTGACAAAATCAAACATCACACTTGTTTTATGTTGTTTCCACACAAAACTTAAGGTGAGCAAGCATTTAATCACATTCATTATTCATTCAGCAAAAGCAGTTAAACAAGTTAATGCAGGACCAGACACTAAGACAATTAATCTACATCACAATGTTACTATAACCAAAACCTCAGACGACAACTTGTCTAGTGACTGTATCAACAAACAGGACAAACATGTCCGATGGAGGTGTAGACCAATTTTCCTCATCAGCAGTCTCCAACAGTTACTTGCATTGTGTCCTGCTACATAGTTAACATGCCATTCCTCAGGTGTTCCACACCCACCGAAAGTCAACGTCACCTCTACCTCTGTAGAGCAACTGATGTCTGTGTGTCCAGGTTAAACACTTATTCAGTGGCATTTATGTACAAAAATGTGTACATAGTACAGCTGAGCTCATCAACAATTCATCTCAATAGCGTGATATGTTATAAATATACATATATGATGTTATTGGATAGTGTGTAGCTCAGCTTACCCAACTGTCCATTTACCTTTGTTGATTTCCTGATTTAACTGTTATGGATCTGCAAACTAATGTGTGGATTTCAGTCACCCATGTAATTGCTGTTAGTGGGCTTGCACCTGCCCACAGTATTATCTATTTGTGAGAAGAATGGTGGGGGTGAACAGCTCTTTGTTGGCTGAGATCTAATGGGGTTGTGAAAAGAGACTATAAATGTCCTGTCTATTTATAATAATGTGAATATGTATTTATGGGAGAAGATTTGACGTTAATATTAGAGTAGTGGCTGGCAGGGGCTGACAGTGTGCCTCACTTGTCTCCCAGGAATCATGTCTGTACAACAGACTAATTATGGCGTGTGTGCACCTGCATTACATGTGTAACCTTTGAAAAATAAGCTCTGCATGTATCACACGGAATCACCTCAGGGTGCAAACAGCGTGGCCAAACACAAACATTTACCAGGCTTTCTCTCACTGACACCACTGGAAGTGAACTAGCTTTGCTGCTGTGGGTTAATCAGATAACAAAGCCATGCCGCACGAAATTATCGCCGTTACAATAAAAAGTAGTTGGGCAGTAGCCATGTTTGTTTTTACGACACCACGAACTTGCGGAAAGTGGCCGATACTTTAAATAATATATAGACATATGATGGTGGATAGCCGAGGTTCGCACACACTCTAACGTTAAGCTAACGTTAGCTAGCACGTTCAGCTAGCCAGCCAAAAAAAGCGAACCCAAAAAGCCCCAGATAAAAGAAGCTACTTTACAGAGTTGATTTCTTAAGTTAATTCATCCAACTGTTTTTAAACTTGGTATTAAAAATCACCCATTATAAATGTAAGATTAGCTACCTACTGTGTTTAGCAGGACAACATCAACAGCGGGTGAAGGTGCTCCGCCGGGCGCTGCCCAGTTGCTAATGGTAACTTCAGTAGCAACGGCAGGACTGTGGGGAGGAGCAGAGACGCTACCGGGGGGTGGAGATGGGTCACCGGCGGAGAATACAGCAGAAGAAACACCTAGCTGGACCCGAAAATATGGCGTTGGCCCTACGAAAATAAACACCAGACAAACGTAAAGTTGTTATTTTGTAGATTGAAAAGTTAATAACTAAAACATAATTTAGGTGAACTCAATATAGGTGTGTCCCTGTGAAGCGAGCGCATTCTCCGGTGGGGTGGTTTCCCAGAATTCCGTACGCTCGCCTGCACCCGGACTGAACAGACCTCATTTGAAAAGTAATTTACAAAGTTTTTATTTAAATATTATTTTGGGGTGTTTCTATAAGTTACCGTTTTAGAAGGTATGAGGTACAATTTTTTTCTAAGTTTTTAATGCACACATTTTTATACATGTCAATCCACCTATATCATTCAGTATTTATTTATTTGTACTATTTCAATACTTTATAATTTACAGAACAATTGACTTGTACATAGACATTTTATTTTTATATTACTGTTGGTCATTGGTGTTTTAAATTTTTATTATGTTTTTATATATATTGGAATACATTAATTTGTAATTGTGTTGCATTATTAACACAATGAATGTATTCCAATATATATATATATATATATATATTGGAATACATTCATTTGTAATTGTGTTGCATTATTAACACAATGAATGGCAGAATGGTTGGTAGTCCAACTGTAATCTGCATTTACACACACAAACTACAGATGTGTCTGTTAATGTGCAGAGACTTGTTTACATGTGGATAAATGGTTGTATGGAAAGATGACAGAGGCTCAGAGCGTGGATGAAATGTAACATCAGTACATCCCTCATGGGGAGATTTGGGGCTGTTGCTTCCCTGTGGGTGTCTCCACACACTCAGTCACAAAGAAGGAATGTACGAGGCCACCAGGTGGCTGATAAAGGTTACTACTACATGCAGACATGCATGGCTCTTCAATGTGCTGTTTTAGAAGACAAGATTGACACAGCAGTGGAAGGATTTAAAATGGGATGGGATTCAAATTAAACAAGAGCTAAAATGTCTTTTCACACATTCTCTCACACAGAAAATGGACACATAGGATTTTACCCTCCATGGATGGTTTATATGATACAATAAAAGAAAAATATATTTTTCCTAAACTGCTTTGCTTTGCCAGTACAGGAAAACAACAAATTATATACTCAATTGGAATGAAAATCTTTAATGAGGCTCTTTGAATAATATATTATATGGATTAGATGTATACAGTATCCCTGGTTAAAACTGCACAGTTCACAAGAAATACATTTCTCATGTCGCGCAAATGGTGTAGCCTGAGTATTGCTACGATGCCAACAAAAAGAGAGTATAACTCTTTAAAAAATTTAACAATAAGCCATTTAATCTTTGATAGTATTTTCACTTTTGTAGGCGGATATTGAACACTTCTAATTTGAGTTTTTGTGTGTGTTCAATATGAAGATTAGGATATTTAATTTTTTTTATTAAGAACAGTTTTATTACTGATTACTGATTCTGATCTGCATTAATGTAAGCAGATAACTGTAAAGCATTCCCCTAGGAAACAAGTTTCAAGTTCTTTATTATCATATATATGATAATATATATAGGTGCTATATAAATCTAATTTATTATTATTATTATCATATGCAAAACAATTACAAAGCAGTCAAAATCTTGGATGTCAGTCTCCTTCCACCAATACTCATTGAATATGTACATAGAAAAGAAAAAAAAAAAAATTATAGTCTAAGGCATAAAATTGTCCAAGTTAAAATATGGAGCTAAAATATACACATAAATAAAGTATAAAATTAAATAATGTAAATTTGTGGTAGACAGTAGACTATTTCAAATGAATAAACTGAATGTAAACAGAAATGTAGTAAATGTATATCATGCATAATGAGAAGTAATACATAAGTTATATGTACACAAAGGTGTAAACAGTGTTTAAAACAGTAAATTAAGTATAGTATATTACTATACTAGTAGGCCTATATTAACTTTAATCTGACTTTTATTATACATGGAAAATAATATCGGCTTTAATGTAAGCAGATAATTGTAAACCATTCCCTTTGGAAACATGTTTATTTAAAAAAAAGCTGCATTATATAGGAAGTTATCCTTCATGGCTGTCATATTTTTCTTGTATTATAACTACATAAAAAGATATGGACACAGTAAAATAAAAAAAATAAACTAAAAATAAATAAAAATAAAGCCTACTCTTTTCTTTTTTTCCAAACTTCTTTGATTCAATCATCATGAAATAATAATAAAAAAAACACTTAGATAAAAAGAGGTAAATAAACATTCAAATTAAAAAGAGCTGTTTAAGGCATTGTAGATGACCATAGTCCTGATCTTTTTTATATATCTCTTTATTATCTTTTTCCATGGCAAAGTAAAAAAAAGCAGCAAATAATGAATATAATAAAAGTAATGAACACTAGAATTTACTTCCCCCATCACCAGGTCTCAAGGAAATGCAATGACCTATGAGAGCATTTACATTTATGGATATAAAACTTACCATATAAAATGACAAGATTCTAAATAAATGTCCAGATCATTTTTCCCATTAAAAAAAACCAACATCTCTTTTCTGCAAATTAATCTTAGTCCCACATGACAAACACATGGTTCAATACCAGTGCAGAAGATTTAACACGCGTTACCACACACTGACCAGCAGGGGCGCGTGTCTGCTAACGGACCTGCTAAAGAAGCGCAAAGCATTCTGGGACTTTTAGTTCTCAGCAGAGGACGGTTGGCTTGATAACACCGCGAAGAACAAAACAAGACATTTACCACCGAAAATGAAACATCAGCCTCGAATTTAGCACAAGTACGAGCTTTGCATGCTTCGAGTCCGGGTAAATGAAGGTGGATTCAGTCGTCGTAAGAAGAAAAGCGCCTCACTTTTGGTGAAAAATAAACAGGAAGTTGTTAGCGTTGTGGGACGTGTAGTTCCGCTTGTAGGCCACTGAGCTTGATTACAACGCGTAGAATAAAGAAACAACAATTAAATAACCGAAACTTCCTCCGAAGACCGTGCTTTTTAGCCTCGGTGTTGAAGGAAACATGCCCGGTTTCACGTGCTGTGTCCCCGGCTGCTACAACAACTCGCACCGGGACCGGGACCTGCGCTTCTACACATTTCCCAAAGACAGCACGCTGAGGGAGCTGTGGCTGAGGAACATCTCCCGGGCCGGGGTCAGCGGCTGCTTCAGCACCTTCCAGCCCACCACAGGACACCGAGTCTGCAGCGTGCATTTCGCCGGCGGGAGGAAGACTTACACCATCCGAGTACCGTCCCTCTTCCCCCTGCGGGGGGTCAACGAGCGCAGGAGTCGGCGGGGCAGAGGCAGGAAAGTGTCAGCGGCGGTTCCTGCCCCCGCTGCTGCAGCGACCTCCGGGATTGTGCTCAGCAGTGTGCTGGGCAGCACGGCTGCAGAGGGAGCCGAGGGAAACGCTGGCGGCGAGGCGAGCGATGACAGCAGCATCACCGTGGTTCAGATAGGCCAAAACGGGGAGTACCTGGGCACGGCGCGGCTGCCTGCCCAGTCGGAGGGGACTTGTTACACCGCGCCGGTCGGCAGCACCGACGAGCTTATCGCCGACGACTCATCGGGCGAAACCGCGTCCACCGTGCACCAGGCGGCCGTGCAGTACGTGAGCGTTACCAGCAGCCCGCTGGACCACTCGTACTCGCTGACCACCGGCACCACGTCGGCCGAGCTGCTGCGGAAACTGAACGAGCAGCGGGACATCATCGCGCTGATGGAGGTGAAGATGAAGGAGATGAAGGCGACCATCCGCCAGCTCCGGGTCGCTGAGGCCAAGCTGCAGGAGGAGGTGCGGGAGCGGGACCGGCTGCTGTACGGAAACTCTGTGGCTTTAAGCGTCCGGAAGAAAATCTGACGGGTGAACATCACCGGAGACGACCCGTTACAGAGACAGACTAACGGAGATGACACCGACGGGGTTGAAGAGATGCAGCCCTATTTTGTAAAAAAAAAACAAAAAAAAAAAAAAAAACACTACGAGCGATGACAATTTATTTTCAACAAGTAGAGCTGATTTTTCATAGGCCTGAGGTAACAAAGTTGTCTGACTAGTTCATGTAGCTCATAAGAATAACATCATTGTTAACGACGTAGAAACATGCACAGTCCACTATTGTCCTGCAGCCCAACCAGGGTCAATAACGCACATTTTATTCATCCAAGCAGACTCATAGTGTGCACAGACTGACAAGTTAGGCAGGCTTTTACATTTAAAAAGTTGCTAAAAACTGCCTAGTTACATAGAACGTTTTTCTTATTAAGATTTCTCTTAAAATGTTTTTATTTCCATACTGAATTTAAATAGGAGGTTGTTGTCGGAAACATCTTATAATGGATTTGCAGAGGTAAAGTATGCCAAGATTAAGCATCAATAGGATTTTTTAAAAACAAAAACACTATTCTTGGCACACTAAGGTGTTAGTCAATGAAATAAAACTCTACCATGCATTTATCTGAGTTGCCTTTTAAAGGTAATAAGTTGTTCTCCTATTATTTTTGTTGCTATAAGACATTTGCGCAACAGAAAACAGACTTAACGGAATTCCTTAAAACTTGAAGGGCATTCAAAAGATGTAACCTTAATAAATTATGTTTTTTGAAGACATGCATTAAGTTACATTTGCTCAACCTTTTTGTTTTTAGGAAATCTTAAGAGAAGTACAAAGAAAAACATTTTCTCAAGATACTTTATGCAACTTGAACATGTGTTTGTCTGTCCCCAGGTTATTCTATGAAGCAGCACCTGCTTGTTTTAGTGTGATTCATGTGTGTGATGTTTCTCCATACAGAAGTTTAGTGGCTGCGTTTCTGTCCTGTCATGAGTGTTTTATGCACAGGATGTTGCATACATTTCAGATTTTTTTTAACTTAGTCTGACAGCTATATGCTTTACTCACATTTTGAAGTAAATTTCTTTTTGAAATTGTTTTGATTCACGTTGAATAATTTCTCGATTTCATGAAATGTGTCCTGATTTTGTCCCGGCAGTGTCACAGTAACAAAGTTGTTGATTTAACGTTCAAGTTGAGAAAGTTTTTTTTCTTTTTTAGCTCAACTCACCTGGGTTGCGGAAAGAAGAGAAAATGTTGAATTTCCAAGCTTTAGGAGTATTTTTTTTTTTTTCCAGCTGTACTAAGTTGTGGAAAAAGTAAAACAATTTGCATCATATCTAAAAAAAAATCCTCAATCATAAAGACTTGGGAACGAAACAAGAACTCAAAACATGTGATCTCCACGTTTCTCCACCTGCTGGGTGCTTAAAGCCTCACTCAACACTGAGTGAGTGTTAGGAGAGCGTCCTGGTGAAGATGCTGCCTTATTAAGATGAATGTGATGGACCTCATGAAGTGTGTTTCTTCTGAACCATTTTGGAGAAATAACTTGGAGTTACTTGTTGAGAAACAAGAAGAAGGCACTGTTACTCCTGTTCAGGTTTTAATGAGGATTGTAATTTAGGGTAATCTTTATTATGGATTCATGCAGGGATTATTATAACATATTCATTAATGAATTGGTTCGGCCATAAAGTGTCCAAAAAACAATGAAATGACAAGTGGCTGTTACAAAATAGCAGAGGATAAAAAAAATACATCCTCGGATTGCTTCTTTTGGTCGACAGTGGAAAAACTAAATAATTGCGAGTTTCTAAAGCATCAAATAGTCAAATTTGAGAAACAATATCCATCAAGGGATTAGACGTTTTTTACATAATAAATCGCATATGACAGTTAATTGTTTGTCAAAAAATATATGGATTAATTCTGTGAGGACCGTCCCGTTACAGGGTGGTATACATGACTGTTTGTGTTTGAATGTTTTAAAGGTTGATAGCAGATTTGACTTGAAACAAGGGGGGCCATGCGTCAGATGTTGCAGCATGGTTCTCCTCCTCTAGATGGCGATGGCATTAAAGCTCGCTGAGCAGGAGGTGTGGCTCCTGCCTCTGTGGCCTAATTTGCTTTATCTGCCTGTCGGCAGCCTGGATGGTCATTTGCTTAATTGTTACTCGTATTAAAACAGTGAAATGATGAACGTCTTAATGTGATTGTGAAACTGTAATGCAGCAATCCAGCCCGATCTTAAAACGCGTCCTTTTGAACCCGTGACGTGATGATGTGTCACATGAAACGGAGGAAGAGACGGATGAATGGACAGACAGAGAGCATTGGAGGGAGCGAGGATCCAGATCCTAATCTCATCTGGATTTATTTTTTTTTTACTCCCAACAGTGTTGCGTAATGCCTTAATCCAGCACTGTCGATCAAATTTACACAACTCTATCTTCCTTTTCTATGGCCGCTGTCATTTACCAAAGCTGTCTTTACATTCAGGCCAAACAACAGCTTCTCATGTCAGATTGTTTGTCGTTCGAGAGTAATTGTGTAATGTGAATGAAGTAAAACAATGTAATATGTGATCCTAAAATCCAGTGTTTGACACCAGAGTGGGTACATGCTGCATATGTGTTCCTGGAAACAAAGATTCCCAGCATATCAAATCTCTTCAGCACTAATTGATTAGTCGATCGACAGAAAAATAATCATCAACTCTATTGATAATCGTTAAAGTGAGTTTTCATGCAAAAATTGCATAAATTCAGCCTCTCAAATATGGAGATTTCCTGCTTTTCTCTGTTTTATATTGAAGTGAATATCTTTGGGTTTTGGACTAAACAAGACATTTAAATGCATCACCTTGGAACTGGGATGGCCATTTTTCACTGTTTTCTGACATTTTATAGACCAAAACGATTGATCTACAAAATAATCGTCAGATTAATCCGATAATAAAACTAAGCTGCAGCCCTGCTAGTTATATTCTGAAAATGTTGTACAAGGAACACTGTAAAATGTGTTTCAACAAATAGGATATGTATAATGCTTCACATGCCTTTTGGAATTCTATCTTTATCCGATATATGTCTGTTAAACTGTCCACTCACAGCATTTACTGGGTGTTGAGTCTTGTTGAGCACAGTGTGCATGACTCTGAGCACCCGTGTGCCTCGGACAGCAGAGTCTGCAGGATTTCTTTCTATCTAAAGACTTTCAGGTGAGTCTTCTGATTGTCTGCTGTGCAAACCTTCAGTCTTGCCATGTTACAGGTCATTGCAGGTGAATTTCCCTGGCGTTTCAAAGTTGTGGAAAATAAAATATTTCAAGAAAATACTGTCCACTTGATATCCAATGTGAAGGGAGTTATATTTTATACACTTTACAGGCGGTAGAAAGGTAATTACGGGTTCGCTTTTGGGAAAAAACTAATTCTGGGCTGATCAGAAGGTACGACTGGAAATAACAATACATTAGGTTTATTTAGGGCTGGGCACTAATGTTATATGATAGTTTATTGTCTTTCAGTGGAATTGAATTGTGATGAAATCATAAATCGAGATATCGTGATACACATTAACTTAATAATAAATAATAAGCACATAGCAACTCAGATTTGTCAGAAACTGGTGTGAAATAATTTGAGGGAATCATTTAATAAGTGTGGTTTTGTTTTTACATCTCACTTTATTTCACCACTTATTAACAAATTGCATATATGGAATTTTCTTTTCTTTTTTTCTTGGTTTTCTTTGTGGCTTTAAAATTGAAAGAGGAAAATGCCAAACATTTGACACAAAGTTTCACATTTATATTACAGTGTATTTTATTACGCTATTTTATTTGATGTTCTTTTGAATTTATTTGACAGGAACAACACATCTATGCGTTGTTACATTTAAATGAATTGCAACTGATGCACTGAAATGGTCTCGCTGTAGCGAACTGGCAGACTGTCCCTGGTTCGGCTTTTAAGAAATAAAAACACATAATACAACAGTTTAATACAGGCATAGTAACTAACAATAAAACAGACATAGACAAACAACCACAACACAGAGTATTTGAAACAACAATCAAGAACAATGACTAAAAAACGATGAATAAGAGCAGCTGAATTTTCTTCAGCTGAAGCTTCTTTTTTGACAAATTCAACGTTTTCTTCTCCCCAACACTTGACCATTGTTCTATTATTCGTTTTAACTGTGCAAAAAGTCTTAAATAATAATCCAAACTTAAAAAAAAAAAAAAAGAATTGTTGTTTTTGCCCCCCTTAAAATCCAGAAGGCCTTGTGACCCAGGTTGAGAACTGCTGCACTAAAGTACGAGGTCAGTGGCGTCACACATCCTGAACATATCGTGGCAACAACATGTAACAATAAGAAAAGTCCTGAGAGCTCAAATATCTCATCATATCATCATTTGTGGAAAGACTTTGTGTTTCACAGACACATCACGTTCAGCTCGATTGATCCGCAGCACATGTGCAAGGTGAGAATAAAAGAAAAGCAGGTGTTTTCAGGAAGACTCACAGCTGGAATTTCTGCCCAAGTCCTCATGGTGTATTGATTCTGGGCAGCGGCTTCAGATACAAACAGATTATTCTGCAGTTAATGGTTGGTTTAAACCGCAGATTAACAATGGGTTACCATTCCTCCTGTGTCAGTATGCAGATGTGAACCAGGACTTATACTAATGCACGTAGTGGGAGCCATCTGTGGGGCGTAGCAGGGGATTTGAAGAGGAAGAGGAAGAGGAAGAGGAGGGGGATGTAAAGCAGACGCTCAAGTAAGAAAAGTTGGGCATAAGGTAGATGTTTTACGATCTAAAAACAGAGTCTGCTTGTCTCATTTTTAGTGTTTAACACATACATACGCTCTTTGATACCCCTCATGACCCACATAGCTGTGGATGATTCTCACATGGGCTGCTGCTGCTCTCAGAGGGCGCTCTGCGTCTATGTTGGACTCCCAGGTGAGCTGGATTCTCTTATCCTCAGTGGGACGTCATCCATCTGTCCGCATGAAAAAGAAAATCCTCCTGACACTTCGGATTCCTTCTACTGCCATTTGTGAAAAAGTCCTTTTCAATAGTGAACGTGTGTGAAGAAGGCAGAGATGGTAAAACATAATGATGTACAGTATATCATTCATTTGTGTTTCAAATAAATGTTCTAAATACTAAAGACCGGAAATGAGAAGACTCTAATCCAGTGTGCTCTCATTGGTCTGCTGCGTCCAACCTCTCGCCTTTTGCCCCCCCCCCCCGCACACGCACACACACGCACACACACACACACACACACACACACAGAGCATCCTCTTACTTCCTGCGATGCTTTGGTCCCTTTCACTGTTAATCCAGTTGGGTTGTGCCTCTGTGCATTTCTGTACTTTTGCAATCTGATGAATTCCCAACGGATGTCAGAACACATCCTATTTTAAAGCAGCAACTTTGAACTCTTCAGACTCACAGTCGGTGGGAGCTTCACGTCAGAGCCTCTGCTTCAGAGGCGGATCTCAGCTTCACGGGACTCGTGAAACGAATGATGAAGCCCCAACCAGGCACGGCGACCATGCTGCTGCCCATCGCTCTCTGCCTCAGTAAGGATGCTTCTTTAATTGTTGTCTGATTGTGTTGACTATGTGCATTTAAGTCTTCTGGAAAAAAGTGCTGAGTTTGCTCTTGCGTGTCCTGTGTTGCGCACTCTTACCTGTTTCCCTGATGTGTCTGTTTGTGCGTGTATACATTTGAAAAATGTCACAGCAGGTTTGTCAGAAAAACCTAAAAGTAGTTAATGAAAAATGGCTGATGAAGGATATTCCATTTAGCTTGTTCTGAAATAGATGAGAGGTTTTACAAATGCACTTACCTTAATGAGTCGCTCACTGTCCCCTCATGTACGGCTTCTCTCTCTCCTCCTGCAGTGTGTGTGTGTGTGTGTGTGTGTGTGTGTGCATTTGGTGTACAACATCATGTACTTAGGTGTGAATTCTACTATCTATTGTTTTTTTAGGATATTTTGAGTTTGCTTTTCAAGTAAGATTGATTTGCACAGAAAAACAACACTTTTCATGAATGAATAGTTGTGACATTGGTATCAATGACTTTTGGATTTCCTAAAGAGATTAACTAAATGTTTTGCAGTAAAATTATGCTAAAAAGTATTGTGGGATGAACGGTAAATGAACTATCATGATACATTGCAGACAAATAAAAGCAGGCAAATACGACAAGAATAAAAAAATTGTCTTCAACAGCGTGTATTCATACGTGATTAATAAACTCCCGGGGCTGAAACCAGGACAGCCAGATGTTGGTAAATCTAAATAAATCAATTCTAAAAGTTAAAGATAGCGACAGTGGATAATACAATGTACCTATTAATATATTAATGCTTCAGCACACATTCATACATTTGAAAATTGTGTTCTTCAAACCTTGCAGCTGTTTGGGGAACGCAAAGTGTAAAGCGAGCAATGTTTACAGATGCTGATAAAAGATATGCACATATGCACTGATAGCTACTAATACATGTGTGACTTCTGCTCGTAGTTAAGAAAAGTCCCAAGATTCAGAAATAAATTAATATGCATGGGTTTGGAGAGGTGTAATATTCAAGTGCCCACATACTTCGGCCATGTAGAGCACAGTTTACCCAAGTTCAGTTTCTCAAAGTCCAGGTTGGGGACTTTAAATGTCTTGTTTTGTCAGTCAAAGATATTCAGTTTAATAGCATATAAAACACAGGAAAGCAACCTCCATATTTGAAAGGCTGTTAACAGTATTTTCTAAAAGAATTTGCATGAAAAATGAGTTACTAATAAAATAGTTGGAGGTAAATAAATAATTTTTCTGTTGACTAATCGTTCTACAACAAAGCCACTGTCTGATTCACAGGAAGAGATCCAGCGAAACCCAAACTTGCCTCCACACGTAGATGTGCCTCTCAAACCTCGATTCACAGCTTTTTTAAGGAACGTTTTGGAGACTCAACTCAAACTCAGCGTGTCGTGTTATGTATGAGCTGATCAATGCTCTCAGACAGTTCACACAAGGTTTTGTAGACCTTCACTAAATTTGGCTCTGAAGTTGTGTAATCCCTCCAGATGAATGGAATTCAACATATTTCTGTATTTGTTTGATCCATCTAAGCAGCAGATGGATAATTTCTCTATAAACATAAACATTGTCTTTCACTCGACCCAAAGAATCTACTGATTTTATTTCCCTCTCATCCCATAACTCCTCCCCATATACACGTTCATTTATTTATACTCGTTTTGATAATATCACCTCCATGTAGTTTATAACTTTTCCCGTGTCTCTTGCTCTCCACTAGGCCTGGTCCCTGTGAGTTTCGGAGCAGCACTTCCTGTTTCGTGTGGTTCCATCTACAAGAGTTTTGCTCAGTGTTTACTCACACTAGGAGACAGTTTGGTGGAAACACAAAAAGACCAAAACACACAGGACATTGACGCAATCTGCAGGTGTGTATCTGTCCTTCACTGTGGTATCAGCGAAACTTGTCTCAGATGTGTAAAGTTATAATCCCTAAAACTGCTCTAATAATAGTCGTATTGGCGCCACCATTTTCATGACATTTTGCACTGACATTCACGGTTCCCAGAAGATGAATCCTATTAATTTTAGAGGGGATCCTATTGTGTTTCAAGTTACAATATTTTAATAAATATTCCCCAGTTTATAAAAAAAATGTAAAAAAAAGAACAAAACCAATGGTTATCATTTCATTTTATTTTAAAGGAAAACAAATAATTGTTAGATCTGTGGTTCTGTGGACACATTTTCACTCAAACTCTACTTTGAATTGGTTTTGATCCACAAAACAACCCAGAACGTTTCATTGCTGCTTGTCACACTATTAAAAAACAATGTTCTATGTGGGTCAGATTTGACCATATTTGTTTTTTGATTTGAGGATTTGGTTTGATGAGATTTTCAACAACAAGGCAAATGTGTCTTTTGGACCACAAAATAAAAAAAGTAGATTTTGTGGTTATGAATGGATAACAAGTTAGTTATGAAGTAAAACAAGGTAAAATTTTACCAGGCAGGTGCTCCTTTCTTGCACAATACAAATGTGAAGTAAACTCATCAAAAGGTTTCATATAGAACTGGGGAACAAAAGACCCGGGGAACATAGGAAAGACCCCATTTTAGTTAGTTTAGTTAGTTTATTTTTTCTTCAGTTCCACCACGAGGTTGCCATTTTTGGATTTTTGTGAAAAGTCTTAACAAATATTGGCTGGATTGCGATGAAATACCTGCAAAACAAATGAACTTCCCATCAACCTCAGCTGTTCTTTCGTGCTAATTAGCAATAAGCTGGTGAACGTGGTAAACATTATACCTGCACAGCATGTTAGCATTGTCAGTGAGCGCATGTTAGCATGCTGCTGTTAGCATGCTGCTGTTAGCATGCTGCTGTTAGCATGCTGTTAGCATGCAGCTCACCCAGTGCAGCCTCACAGGGCTATCACGTCCACTCTTAGTGTAGTTGTACTCACAGTGGATGTAACATGTGCTCACGGAGAATTATCACCTGACTCTGCAGTACAGAGTCTTGTTTTGAGTTAATGGTCAGAAACTCTGTCTCCTTCAGATTCAACTAAACTTCATTCTCAATCACGTTTTAGAGGGAGATTTTTCTCGGTTGCCGTTTTAAACCCGAGGTTAACGTAGTGAATTTGAAACAGAAAAGGCAACAAAACTACTTGGTTAGGATTAGTACAACATCATGGTTTGGCTTAAAACAATTATGTTACAATAATTAAGTTACAGACGTAGATTAAAACGAGTCAACGCTGATTGTTGGTTTCACCTGACGGCTTGTTTGATCCTCTTTAACATCTTCTGTGTGCGGACTTGGAGTGTCATTAGAAATGTATTAGATATACGTCAAAAATGTAAATTCTAAATGTAAACCTTTATCACCAGTAAATAACCAGAGGGCTAAAATGTTATGGATAGTAACTTTAAAATCATTTGACTGACTGGAAAGTCTGTTTTTGTTGGACGTGCTCAGACAGGGATGTCACTGGGTCCTTCGGAACAGCTGTAAGTGTAATTTTGAACATGATACATTTAATTTATGTTAAACTTATTGATTATATATGCTAAATCTTACATACGGAAATGTAAAACAACAAAAGTGAGCCCCAATTTCATTGAATTTAAAGAATACACTAAAACTATTACAAATATATATTAAAAAAGTGATAAAACTGTCAAATATATGACATCTTTAAAGAAGAATAATGTCATTTTTATAATTTAAATATTATGTATCATGTATTTGGTGAGTACAAACAAAAACAAAACAAAAACATCACTGCAGCAACGTGAAGGATTAAACCAGAGTGTTAACTTTTCTTCACCATCTGCTCAGGTGCATACGTACGTACTCTCATCACTGTGTTATTGCAGCTGTATGTTCCCGTGCAGACATTACATTTCTACTCTGACATCTCCTCATGTCCTCGTTCCTTGAAGGTCCTGGAACGCGTTCCATGTTTGTGCCAACTCAGCTCTGACCGGCTGTCCTGGAGAAGCAGCAGCCGTCTGGGAGTCCCTCAGACAAGAATCCAGGAAGACGCAGTTCTCCGGAAACCTTTACGACATGTGTGCCAGCCGCTCCACCCTCCCACCCAGCACTGTGCCTGCACGCCAGAGCCCCCCCACCTCCGACCAGACCAACCAGGAGACACTGAAAGGGCAAACAAACAAGCACAGCGCCAACTTCAGCGCAGTGTTGTTCCCCGTGTGCAGCACCTTACTACTGCTGCTCAGGAGTTAGTGAAAGGAATACTTCACCCACAAAATGATCATTTAATATCAATGACTCACCCCGTATAACCTTGGAAACTTGAAGAATACGTTCTTTTTCTTGGCTGCCTCCACGGTGATCTAAGAATAAAGAAATGGAGAAAAGTCTTGGTGAATTGAAGTAAATGGGGACTTTTTTTTTAACAACACCACAATCTAAAAACATCCGTTTACGAACCCTCAGACAGTTTAATCTAAGTCTAATCTATCCAGTCTCACTGCTCACTGCTTCAAACACATGCATTTTTGCTAAAATACTTTTTAAAACACTTTTGCATAGACGGTCTCACACTTTTGCAGACGCGCTGCTCATCCGTGCAAGTCTGAAGTGTTTTAAATAGTAAGATTTGAGTGACAATGCGTGTGTTTGGGAAGTAGTGAGCACACAATTTATAATGCACGAGTTGTGTGAGAGGTTTTAAACTGATGTTTTCATATAGTTTTGCTGTTGTTGAACATGGCCCCCATTTACTTCAATTCATCAAGACTTTTCTCTGTTTTTGAGGTGAATTTCTTCGAGAATTGAAGGTAACAGGTGAGTAATTGATATAAATGGTCATTGTGTGAGTGAAGTATTCCTTTAAACCATCTAAGTCTTTTAAGGAGACAGCTGATCGTCAGCGTCCTGCTCCCCACGTAATCCGAACACGAGGGAAAACACTCTTCACAAGTCAGGCTCATCATGATTACATATGGATCCTAAAATAAGGATTCAATAACTGGATCGAAATGAAAAAAAAAAAAAGATTCAGTGTTGTCTTACCTGCACAAGGTGGAGCATCTATTTAGACATTTAATACATAACAATATGTTGAGATTATCACATGTTTGCTCTCAGCAAGAAGTTTCATTCTGACATTAATATTTAAATGAAGCACACAGGAAGCTGCTCAACTGTGTCGCTGCAGTACATCAGAAATACTGCAGGATTTTTTGTTTTAGGACAAAAGAGATTTTAAGAGACGCCAGGTGCTCAGGTTGTGATCCAATCAGGTGTGATCCAGAGCAGAGTATTATTGCAGCGTGCAAAACTGTGTTATTGTGCAGCTTAATTCATCACCCTGTCCGACCAGTTTAATATCAGAACATTAGATTTCTGTGTGGGAGCATCCTTTGCATTTTACGCATGATGTTGCAAAAATATTGTCACTTGTTTAAACTGTGAAATTTCCTTTGACCTCTTTCGGTGGTTTTCCGGTCCTTCTTTAAGCTTCTTTAAGCAGTTATATGTTGCTTTTTCTATTCTGAACAGTTGCGTACAGTAAAGTTTCTCTTCAATTAATTCCATAACTTTATGTATCCAAAGATAAAATATTACAAGACGTATTTACAATGTACAACAAGTACATATTAAGAGCATAAGTTAGTGGTGGAAATAGGGAGTGGGAGGTTTCCCAAGTGTTTCCCAAGGTTCATCCTTATAACACCACTGCTGTGATGTTATTTAATGTTGTATAACTTTTCTTTGATACTAAGCTGATATGAAATCACAGATTGAATTTATTTACTTATTTTCACATTACCAATGTATTTGCTGTATTATTTTCAGTTTTTGGTTATTTTTTTCACTGCAGTATAGAGTGGGACATGCCTTTTTGTGTCACTCGGATTTTTAACCCATCGAATACTTACATTAAAGGTATATTGTATGTGCACAAACAAAAACGTAGTTATTTTCCTTAAATTGCAACTACTACTTTTCTTCAAGTCATTGGTTTTTGTGTCAGTTCTGTGTGTGTGTGTGCGTGTGTGTGATCTTAATACTCTTAAACTGTTTCATAACAGCAGAATCATGAGTAGATTAATCTCGTCTGTCTTTATTCGTCCACAGTGCTAAAGTTGCACCTCGAAAACCCTTGAAACCAGAGTGTCCTCAGAGCACGGAGCACGAAGGATGATCGGTTGTGTGATTGTCGTGTCAGCATTGTCATGAAGTTTGACTTGAACATGACATGAGCAGGTATGACATGAATGTCAGAGGTCATATCTTCATTACTGCAGCGTGCTGAATTTAAAAAGCTGCTGCAGCGGTCACTGGAGCCCGAGGTGGACGTCCTGCTTTATATTCTGCTTAAAGATTCACGTGTTTCACTCATTAAACGCCACCACGCAGCCTCTGTAACCCAAAGTTCACAGGTTTAATGGCTGATTTAAATAATGCTGCTTCACACACTTCCTCGCTTCAGGCTCATTGCTCCAGTTGCAGTTTGCACATGACTTGTACGGCATACCTGATTATATATATTTTTTAATCTGAAGTTAGACTGCGTGTCAAAATGTATTTTTGCCAACCGACTACGACGTTTAAAAGCCAGATTATAACCCTGATTTGGTCATGATGACAAAACGTGGCAGGTCACCATGGACAGAGAGGGGATTCAAATCTGTCAGAGCTTTCATGAATATATTGAACAGGATTATTTTTTACGCATGCAATATGAACAAATATGAAAGTGTTACTATAGTTTTATTATGAATCTAAAGGCAGCGTGCCACTGTACACATCAGTTATACTGTACTCCCACTGTTTGCACTATGCTTTTCTACATTTAACAAAAAGATGATAATAATAATAATAATTATTATTATTATGATAATAATAATTATAATAATTATAATAATAATAATAATAATAATTATTATTATTATAATAATAATAATAATTATTATTATTATAATAATAATTATTAGTATTATTATCATAATACTACTACTACTAATAATTATTATAATAATTATTATTATTATTATAATAATAATAATAATAATAATAATTATTATTATTACATAAAGATGATCAACTAATTAAGATAAGTAAATATGTGTTAGCCTCTAAAAGGTTGCATTTCAGTCTGACTGTCAGAATAAAAAATTATAATTTTCTTTTAAAGAAATACAATATTGTTGTTTTTCTACATTATTGTATTTGGCCTGCCAAAAAAAACCATCTGGTCCTATATTCTTTAAATCTTCGTTAAATCTTCTTTTTGATGTTCCATCACTTAATAACTTAATAACTTAATAAATATAATGGTGATCATCATCATTGTGCGCCTTCATTAAAAATGTATAAGGCTTTTTAAGAAGAGAAATCAACAGAAAACACAGCTCACGCCTGAAGGATAAAAGAACTCCCCAGAACACT
This sequence comes from Bovichtus diacanthus, assembly GCA_943590825.1. Taxonomy (NCBI): domain Eukaryota; kingdom Metazoa; phylum Chordata; class Actinopteri; order Perciformes; family Bovichtidae; genus Bovichtus; species Bovichtus diacanthus. The sequence goes on from CALSBV010010478.1 coordinate 13,336,467, forward strand.
TGTGCTCGCTCTAATCTGTCTTTGTCCTGCATTACACTTGAGAAAATCTGCAACATCACCACGACATCGTTCGAGGGCATGAAAGGCCTCACATTCTGCGCACAGCTGTTGAAACGCTCAAAATACAGAAACTGATTTTTCTTTGAAAGATTGCTCCTGAGGTCTGAAAGTCAGCGAGATATAGAACAATATTCCTGAATCTGACCTTCTGCTCTCTAACAGATGGTGTGTAGCATGAAACGTGGCCGGGATTATGAACGACATGTTTAGTAGATTGTTCTATCAAATCCATATGACTGGGACTTTAATGTTGCAGCAGTGTAAGCCACATTGTGCACCAACTCTACATCTGTAAATACATAAATAAATATAAAATATAGGATAAATGAATGAAAAGTAAATAACGGCCAATCTCTGGTGATTTCAAGCAGCTGGCCGACATTAATTCTACTAATTTTCCAATAAAGAAGTGTTTCCATAATCTGAATCAGAGGATGTTTTATGTGATACAACCCGTAAACTAATTTATATTTATGGGATTATAAATAACACTGATGTTAACTAACTTTATTTAGTAGTTAGCTGTTGAAATGTTGATAAAACATGTTTTTTTGCTTGTTTTTCGCATGACATTATTACTGATACTGACAAATCCTAGTTTAATCTTCGTCTCATGTCTCAGCACACGTCACTGCAGGACCTGCACTACTTTCTGAAGTGAAGAATGACCGGTGATCTGTGTAATATCTTTATTTTGCTCAGGATAACAGCAACTGGTCGGTTCAGATCTACGCTCACATTCTTCTTTAGAGATAGGAACGTTCATTAGAAATAGAAGAGATACTGTAAAGATATTGTACTTTATATTATCAACACTCCTAAAGGAAAGAAAATGTCACAAGTCAAATTTATAATCTAAACGCCTCATTTACTAGTTTTAAGAAGCTGTTTTAGGAGCTAAACGCCGCTGAAATAACAACCTCACGTGCTGCAGTTGTGTGGTATGCACCCTTAAAGGTGTACTATGCAGGATTTTACAGAAAATCAAAGCAATGTATAGACTCAAAACAAAATAATCCCTCTCAATCCTCACTCATGACCCACTATGAGTGTGTGGCGTGTGACCCCGCAGCCTGTGGTTTTCTTCTTTTCTTCTTACTTCGCTGTGTTCGTCTCTGGGCGCCATGCTCGCCGCCGCTCTCTAGTGTTCGCTTGCATGCGATCGTTGAGCTATGGAGGATGATCCAACTTCACTTTGAAGGCTGTGTGTTTACAAACACAACAAATCCTGCAAAGTATGACTTTAAACATTAAGCTACCAAGTCGCTCTAATATCTTCATTTTGAGGTCCTGGTGTCAAAATCTCATTTTAAGACATTGTTTTACTTCAGTTTTACTCGTTACATAATATTTTAATGTTCATTGATGGTTTATTTAGGGGAGGTCCACTTTTTCTTTTTTTTTTATACTTTTTATATTTGACAGACAGATGCAGTTTTCATGGACAAACTGAAAACAGCATCATATCGTAGTGTTTATATTTAGAGACTAGAACGGCTTTTATGAAACTAGGAAATTAGAAGAGTGAGATCAAAAGAAGCTAAACTGAATACTGCAAGATACATAAATCACATTAAAAACATTATATTTTGGATTTGAGGCATACGTTATGGCATGTTCTTTGTTTTATATTATATTGAATGAACAAATGAGTCTGTATTTTGAACAAAGTACATGACAAAATGAGACAATAAATAAAAAGTAATAATAAAAGCATTTACATTTACTTTAGCAGTACACTACTTCTTCAGAGAAACCTAAAGAGAGAGAGGGAGGGAGCGAACACAAGCAAACATACTCACTTTAGTGACACATTTGTCACCTCAGAGTGAAATGTTTAATAATCAAAATGTCCAATTAGACCATGTGAGTCGTGTGTGCGCGTGGGTGTAGGCTATATATCCGCAGGGTTTCCCTCACCAGGTTTACACACTCAGAAGGATGAACCAAACACCTGGACCACTCTGGAAGAGTTAGTTCTGTTGGAAATTTGTCTTCAGAAATATCAGTTAAAATTTGTGCGTCTCAGAGCTTCGTTCAGGATCATGGAGGAACTGGCCCGGATGAGCATCAGCCTGCTGGCCCGGTCTGCGTCTAACGCTGACCCGCCGCGGCTCGGCTCGTTCGGTGCGGTGTTCATCATGCTGAAGTCTGCGCTGGGAGCCGGGCTGCTCAACTTCCCCTGGGCTTTCCAGAAGGCGGGGGGAGTGACGACCGCCCTCAGTGTGGAGCTGGTGAGGAAACACATACACTGCTGTTGTTAGAAAGACTGAATACATGCAGTACTTTCACGGGAATATCAGGAACTGCAATTGCCTCCATTGTATTGACCTGTATCTTTAAATATCTTGCTCTTCAGAGGCTTTTGGGGGGTTAGTTTGGCTGCCAGCCTGCAGACTAAGTATGTATAGACTCACCACAACTCAGTCTCTCCCTGGTGTGAAGGAGGCTCATGTTTTTCACAGGTGAACTCTAATGAGCTTCCAGTTTAGGTAAGGACCTGAACTTTCATTGCACTGTAGCAAATATGTGTGTGTGTGTGTGTGTGTGTGTGTATGGGGACATGGGAGTGGGGACATACATCTGTTTTCACATTTTAGGGACAAAATGCAAGTCCCCATAAGGTACATATGGTTAGAGATAGGGTAAGTCTCCAGTAAATGATGAAACATGAGTGTGTGTGTGTGTGTGTGTGTGTGAGTGTGAGTGTGTGTGTGTGTGTGTGTGTGTGTGTGTGTGTGTGTGTGCCATGGAGGGATTTACATTCAGACTTTCCAAGAACCGGCCCAGGGGCCCAAGAGGTCAAGGGTCAAAGGTCATCTCATGCATATGTTAATATTTACTTGTTTGCTTGTGCAACATGTTCACCTCATCACATACGGACGCTTGGTCAGGACCTTTTTTTTCAACGCGCAGGGTAGTGTGATGGGCTGCAACACGTGATCAACGCTAACACGTCGCTAACACTGTGAATTCAAACAAAACCAGGTTTAGGAAAAGATCATGCTTTGGGTTTAAATAAGAAGGTTTGATACATAACTTAAGTTACATTGTAAGTTAAGTACAATACGTATGTGACATAAGTTCTCTTAAGTTAAAACAGTCACTGTTTGTTCCATACTTCCTGACCTCCTCCTTTATACTACGTCACCTGACTTCCTCCTTTTCATAATTACTACGGCCACTAGAGGCAGCCCTGCGGGTGCAGCCCTGCGGGTGCAGCCCTGCGGGTGCAGCCCTGCGGGTGCAGCCCTGCGGGTGCAGCCCTGCGGGTGCAATATCAGCACAATACAGTTAAATACCACAGAAAAGATTCAAAATGACGGCAAGTTTCTGATCATGAGGACTGAGAGGACGAGTCTTCAGGAGTTGTTACGTGCCTGTGTTCTGAGCCTCATTGCCTCGTGACCCGTTCACGGTGTGTGTTGGTGTGTGTGCTCTGCAGGTGTCGCTGGTCTTCCTCATCAGTGGTCTGGTCATCCTCGGCTACGCCTCATCAGTCAGCAGACAGAAGACGTATCAGGACGTGGTGAGGGAGGTGTGTGGAGGAGCTGTGGGTCAACTCTGTGAAGTCTGTTTCTGCTTCAACCTCTTCATGATATGTGTCGCCTTCCTGGTGGTGGTTCAGGACCAGCTGGAGAAACGTAAGAGCTGAATGAAGTTATTTCTCTCATTACTCACAACAGACCACCATGTTTACAGGCTGCAGTTTACAGGCTGCAGTTTACAGGCTCCTACTTTTATTTCCCCTCTCTCTGTAAAGAAAGTATCCTCTGGTTTAAGGGTTCAGACCCAGGTTCGAATTCACCGTCGTTGCATCTCTCTCTCCTTCGGATCCTGTCATCTCTCTGCTGTCACGATCTAATAAAGGCATAAACGCTCAAAATCCGTGAATATTTTTTGCTTGCCTGTCATAGGCAGTATTGTTATATATACAATATTGTTGTATCTACTAAAAGTAGGATTGTTTGGACATCATCTCGCAGGAAGCTGTTCAAATCTTGTTTCACTCGGCACCATCAGACACCAACACCTCCAGTGCAGCTGCAGGAGTGAGGAAGCTCATGTCTTATATTGAGTAAGATTCAATGGTAGCAAACAAAAAGAATTGAGCTTAAGTTAATTGAAGAAAAGTAAATTGATCATTTTTGAATTGGTTGATGTGTCCATGTTATGTCACTCATCTGTGTCCTGGTTGCATTAATGTGATTAATCATATCATTAAGAAATTATTCTATTGGATTTTATTTAATAATGAATAACTTTGGGCCATATTTTCCTGATTGGTTTTCTATCATACTTTGCACGGTATGATAACAGATATTAAATTGCATTCTAAGTGGTATTAAAAAAGTCTTAAAGTCTTGATGAGCCCTGAAGAAACAGGGGAAACATTGAAAAAGGGTTTATTTCATCTCTCATTTACTTCATCTTATCCAAACTTCACATCTCCAACCAATTCATTACAGATTTAATGTCCTGTTCCGTATAAAACTGTCAAATACTCTCTTAACTAGAACCATTGTCCCTAAACTTTTGTCTGCACTAAACATCTTTAATGACATCATCACCTGTCATACATAATAAATATATTTGTTTCTGTATTGTGGCACGCTGTTGTCATGTTTTCATGTTATCAGGAGTTTGTGTCAATCAATTTAGCAGCCATTTCAAAAAAAAATTAATCTCTCTCAGACCACGAATCATCCGGCTCTTTAATTTTCATTCTAGCTTGTATTAGGGTAAAAACATGTGACTGGGAGCAGTAATGCTTCCCTCTTTTCATTTTTCCCTTTGTCGTGTCGTCCATCTGAAATGCTTCAAATCCCTTTAATGTTTTCGCTCTGTTCCAATTTTAAACAGAGCATTTGATTGGATTTACAAACATACCCCCTCCAATAAAAAACATTTGATCAGATATTCTGCACAGAGCACAGTGCAGATGGAGCGTTTAACTGTAGTGAGGCATCCTAGAGCGGCGTCTCCGACCTTTCTGCACCACGGACCGGTTTCATGCAAGACAATTTTCTACGGACAAAACACAATAAAGTGCAAAACATTAATTATTACATATATAATGTAAATGTAATTATTCCAGTTTATGTTATGCACTTTATTTATATTATTATTACATTGTAGTATATATAATAAAATACATAAAAATAATGATAATGCCCGTAATAATGACATAATAATATTTAATAATATTAATTATATATTTAATAATATTATATAATATTAATACGAACAACGAATAATATTTAATAATATTCTATAATCTGTTTTATTCTTTCTGTGCGGCCCGGGGGTTGGGGACCCCCGTCCTGGAGGACAAAGTGCTCTAAACACATAGAGAAATGTTATGTTTTCAACACAATCAAGACTGTTAAGCAGCATGTAAATCAGTCTGTAAATTATTTGGTTTATTACACTTCTACTATTCTTATTTCTTCATGTTGCAGCAGATACACAATGACTCTAATTTTGGCTCATTCTCCTTCCAGTGTCTATTTCTTTATATGAGACGGTGACTGGGTCCAGTGAGGGCGAGATGCCGTATCACTGGTACACAGATCAACGATTTGCCCTCTTCATCGTGTGTGTCCTCATCATCCTACCCCTGTCCATCCCAAAAGAAATCGGCATCCAGAAATACACAAGGTATACGACACTTCTCCGTGATCAGAATGACATGCAGCCGAGTGAACATTTGATGTGGTTTGACTGTTTTCTCCTCATGTCAGTGTGTTGGGGACGCTGGCGGCAACATATCTGTGTGTGGCAGTGATCGTCAAATATTACCTGATGGAGAGCCACACTGCTATAATAACTCCAGAGCACAGCCAGGGGTCAGTAACGCAGTTTTTAATGCATGTGTGTGTGTGGTTATCATTCATTTCTCATTCTACACAGCTGTTGTTTTGTGTGCATCAGTAAATGTGCGTGTGTGTGTGCGTGTGTGTGTGTGTGTGTGTTTCAGTGTGAGTTCGTGGGCTTCAATGTTCAGTGTCGTGCCGACCATCTGCTTCGGCTTCCAGGTAGGATCAACGTCAGGCTTTTAAGTCTGAAAGTAGTCAGCATGATGCTCCACATTAATATTTTGGGAGCAGTAGCAGCAGATGTCAGTAAATGTTTCCCAAATATATCCATGTTTTGAGGTATGCAAACTAAGTTATGAAATGTGCAAAATCCTCTACAAAAACGTACAAAAAAGAAGCCATGACTCTGGATATGTAAGTAGGAAAAAAGTCCCCCAAAAATGGTCTTAATAATCCGTGTGTGTGTCTGTGTGTATGCAGTGCCATGAAGCCTGCATTGCCATCTACAGCAGCATGGAGAACCAGAAGCTCTTCCACTGGGTGGTCATCTCTGTGGTCTCCATGTTTTTCTGTTTGCTCATCTACACTCTCACCGGTGAGTTGAACTCCGAAGCGTCGGCCTCGCGCGTCACGTGCTTACCTGCAAGCTGCTCATCCTCTCTCTCCTTCTCCAGGTGTGTACGGCTTCATGACGTTCGGCCGAGCGGTCGCCTCCGATATTTTGATGTCATATTCAGGAAATGATGTGGTCATGATCATTTCCAGGCTACTTTTTGGAATATCAATCATCACCATTTATCCTATTATTCTTCTTCTGGGCAGGTAAGTTGCACCAGAGTTGAGCCGGGTTTTTCATAGATCCGCACATGTAGCCAACATCAGGAGTCACTTCCTGGAAACGCTCCAGGAAGTGAGGGGTAGCGCCTGGTCGAGCGTGCAGGAGGCTCAACGTAGCCTTTGGTTTGCTTTGTATTGTGTGACTTTATGTGTCTTTTAACACCTGACATGTTGTATCTCTCTCTCTCTGTGTGTGTGTGTGTGTGTGTGACAGGTCTGTCATCCTGAACCTGATGCTGCGTGTTCAAAGACGTCGTTGGGGAATCGTCACTCATTCGTTTGAGACTCGCTGCAGAGTCGTTCTCACTGTGATCTGGATCACCGTCACTCTGCTCATCGCCATGTTCGTGCCCGACATGGGGGAGGTCATCAGTGTCATTGGAGGAATCAGCGCCTTCTTCATCTTTATTTTTCCCGGTATGTTCACACCCTTAGCTTTAATATGTGTCTGTTTTTGTAATGACAGAATGTGTAATGTATGGCTCTTTCACATAGTTTATATTTGTTATATCTTATTATTAGTCTCCTGTAAATCACTTTTAAATTGGACTGTATGGAAGGTGCTGTACAACTAAAGTTTGGTGTGTGTTTGTGTGTTGCAGGTCTTTGCTTAGTGTTCACAATGCAAACTGAATCTGTGTCTCCACGAGTCAGGTGAGTAGTACACACTCATATGTGTGTGAGATTAGTATGATGATGCTTTATTTTTCAGGCCCATCATTTCTGAACTTTTTCCTTATATTTTCCAAGAAATTTCCTGAAAATAATTATGTAATTTGATGCTAATTAAAGGTAAAACAAAAACAGTGTTTAATTGATAAACGTCCGATTAATTAATTCAAACTACTAGTGCAAAGAGTCTTTTAGTCACTTCACAGCTCAGCAGACCATGCAAAAATGAAGAATTTGCTAACAGGAAAACGTACAATTCAGAATTTCTGGAAAAATATATTTAAAATAATGAATTAACATTGACTTTGGTTTAAATTTCCAAACATTACAAACATGGCAATGAGGTCACATCTTGAGTAACATGCACAAAAGTGAAGCAAGTTATCAGTCCAATCAGTCATCATAGAGAAGTGTCCCTTATTGTCTCTCAGGGCGTTTATGTCCAAGAAGATTTGATCCATTGGTTTATAACATAAGGATGTTTGAATAACGGACATAATAATTAGTAATCAGTAATAACTGTTAAGCAGAAGATTGATATTGTTGCTCAGTAACTTGCTGTTAACAGATATATTTACTGTTGTTTCTCTTGTTCCTCATTTTGTTTGTTTTGCAGGGTGATTTTAACAGTTTGGGGAGTAATAACCATCGTAGTTGGAGCCTTCATCTTCGGACAGAGCACAACCATCGCTATCATGGAGCTTTGCCAAAAGTTCTGATTTTCACAGCGTTATCACCTCATAATACACAATACACCTCATACAGACGTCACAGCGTCTTCCTACAACTGAATGCTGCATTTCTAAAGGTGTTTTTTAATTGTATATACGACCCTTATCAAGGTCTTCCCAGACCTGGATATAAAATATATTTAATATGAGAGAATTTAATATGTGTGATGCATACATTTTGGATTTAATTGGATTGTTTAATGGACAATTATATAATGTCAAAGGAAATAATTTAGGTATTTAATTGTAGAGTATGTGTATCTCTTTTATTATTTTATTTGCTAAGCCAATTAAAAGAGAAATCAGTGTCTCTTTGAGTTTTCGTTTGTACTTGTGCATCCCACCAGAGGGCAGTACTGGACCACTGACACTTTATTTATTTATCATACATGTGTGGAACTGCATATTGGAAACACAGATAGGAGAAAACCTAGTTCTTATCATTGTCATTATGGTACCGGGAATCATTTTGACAGGAGAGTGCCACGTCTATATCAACAATATTCACTCTTAATGTACGCAAATGGATTTTATGTCCTTGAAATACTTGTTTACATCAACCAGATGACATCAGGAGTCAATAATAATAATAATTTTTTCTTTCAACTACATGATTCTTATCCTTCCTGTGCATATTCCCATTCTCTCTCCCCGCTGACCTTCACGTGGCCTGAATCACATGAGTGATATCAATCTGCAGCTTTCATTGAGCACAGATTGATGGCTGAGGTATGCTGAATATCACTGTTTATTGTTTATTGACTTCAAGCTTTAAGGAGTTATGGCAGGCCGCCCATGAGCACGCACTTGCTCACAGATGTGTGTTAGTGTATGAGTGCGTAATGATTTACAGTAAATCCAGAAAACGGTCGTCGTATATGTGCCTGGAGGGGTCTGCTCTAAAGCAGCCATGCTAACTTCACATACTTATCTTTTTGAACACACACAGAATAAGAACTTAATTCAAAAATAGACCATCTGGAAACACGCAGCTGCTGTTTTTAGACACTTCAGCTGGGTTTGTGACATCCCATGCAGCGTTAATGTTCTTAAGGGAAAACCTCTAACTGTGATACTCTACTTGTGTTTAGCCCGTGGGATTATTTCTTTTAACCTGCTGGCCAAATGACTAAATCCCCTGAATGCAGGAAAAGAAATCCTTGAAATCCACACAAACTCCTTCTTGAATCCTGCAGCTGCACACTCTGTCAACTCTGTTTTAGGCACACAGATTTATGAAGGCAACTCTGCAGTCCTGGGAAATACAGCTCACATGCAACGACTGTGCCGAGAGTTTACTGTTCTCTCCAGAAATGGAAAAGAATGACCTTCCTATCTCAGTCATCACAACTGTTTCAAACTAATAACAAAAGCATCGGCTAAATGTACAGTAATGGCATTTGCTAATTAGTACTAAACACAAAGTACAATTGAGGGATATGGGAATCAGTGTATCAGTGTAGCTGTAAACCATAAGTCGACTAATTAATTAGTCGATCAACAGAAAATCGCAAAAAAACCCGACTTTTTAATGCAAAAAAAGCAGGAAATACTGTTTTCAGCCTCTCAATTATGGAGATTTCCTGCTTTTCTGTTTTATATCATATTAAACTGAATGTCTTTGGTTTCTGGACTGACAAAACAAGACTTTTTAAATTTAAAGACATCACCTTGGACTTTAAGAAACTGCGATGGAGATTTTTCACTATTTTCTGACATTTTTAGACAAAACAATTTATCAAGGAAATCATTTGCAGTTTAATCGATAATGAAATTAATCGTTAGTTGCAGCACTAGTCATTAGTCATTTTGACCTGATGATGGCGCTAAAGGAAAAGTTAGTTATTACAATTCAGCCTGCAGGGTACATGAATGTGAACGCAATTTCATTGCCATCCATCTAATAATTGTCGAGATATTTCAGTCTGAAGTAAAGTGGCGGACCAACACTTCCATCCTTAAAGCCGTATCCACAAGCATGGCTTAAAATCACCATTATTCTCTGCATCAGATTATCTTTTAATTTTCCTCGGCCTGTGAAACATAATTGGCAGTGCTCATTATTATGTTGTCCCCTGTAGCTGCTTTGTTATTGAAAGATTACTTTTAATGTAGGTTTCTCGCAGTCCTAATTAATGAAATGCCAATTTGTCCCTTTTAAATGTTAATTGTTTCTGATAAGAGCGTCAGCAAAATTGTTATATTATTCTGTTACTGTCTGTGTGTGTGTGTGTGTGTGTGTGTGTGTGTGTGTGTGTGTGGTTTCTCTCACAGTCACTGTCACACTGATTGAAATCTGAATGCCTTTTGTGCTCTGAATGGGAGTAAAAAGCTATTTAGCTCCTGGTTAATTTGCAGATAACTGGCAGTTTTATGACCAAATATAAAGAGAGATGTTACTGTATCACCGTGTGTGTGTGTGTGTGTGTCACAGCGTACTGTATGTATGACATGTATGTTGTGTGCATGTATTGTGTATGACCTTGATTTCTATGCACCAAGGTTATGAGAAGCAGGTTGAGATCATCATGATGGAGATAACATGCGTCCATCACTTTGCTGCTCAGGCCTTTATTGAAGTGGTGACAGCAGAGCTTTGACCTCCGCGCCGAACTCTGCGGGATAATCGCTGCAGTGGCACTGAGCTCAGGTGAAGGAGAGGCTTCTGTCACCTTGTGTGAGTGCAGCAGATAGGATAACGTCGAGTCCTAGAAGCGCACTAATGTCTTTCCTGGCTACAACAGTATCTTCTCTAGCTTTTTTTTAATTGCATTTATAGACAAAATACTGTGTGCAAATGACAACATATTAAATTGCATGATGGCAAAACAAAGTTTATCTGACAATCTGTGTAAAAAACTATAAATGTATTCATTAATATCTGGTCACAACCGATTAAATTAGCAGAAATTGAACTTTAATACAACAGAAGTTTAGTTTATCTGAAATTGGAATATAAAGAGAGAAACATGATGCAGAGTTAATCCTATCATTGCATTTACACATGAAGCTGTGAATAACAATGTAGAATAAGAAACACCAGCATCGTGAATGTATTCTCTCTGTCATGTGCAGTTGGGCGTCACTCGCCCACTTTATCTCAGCATCACAGTGAAGTGATGACTGCAGCATTTACATCTTTCTGGTAAAAAAAAAAAAAAATGCCTCCTGACAAAAAATATCAACTCATTTTTGAACAGTGATATTCGTCCTCATAAAATCAAATCCCAAAACCTTAATTCATTGTTGAAATGATGTTAAAATCTTTACCGTGTTTTCAAATGTTTGCATTAAATAATACAATAATTTTTCCAAATGTACAATATCTAAAGTGAGGATAAAGGTCTGTGCTACAGTTGTGCAGTTAGTTTTTCAGTACACAGGCCACTTTAAAAGGACAGTCACTGGCCGGGTCACACGGCTGGTTTGTTAGTGCAGACTTGAGTGAGCTGAACGCTGGCGGGAGCTGGAGAGTGGCTGCCCTTTAGGAATAATACACCACATCGAGTATGGATGCTGTTTGTCTCTCTTCCCATTTGCAGAGTACATTTACATTGTTTCACAGTCACACATGACCTTTAAATCTCAACCTCTCTAATATCAATTGTGATATACTGTTTAGGCTGTTGCATTTGATTACAATACTGTAAACTCAGAGCTTTCTTTGTCCCCTGAGGGCATATTTTTATTTATTTTCTTATTGGCTCTGCACACCTTCAAAATAAAATTCCCTTAAAAAAACATTTTTACCAATTTATTGTATAAACCACTTTCCCAAAATAGTCTTAAAAGGTTAGTTTGGATATTTGGAAGTGAGATGTATGAGGTACTTATCCATAGTCAGCGTGTTAACTACAGTAGATGGCTTTTGGCAAGTTTGGAGAAACAGACAGGAGTTACAGCACCAAAGCAAAGCAAAGCAACGTGCAAAACATACAGCTTCCTGAAAAAACAATACCAATTTAAGTGTAGCCTATGCTATATTTAGAATACCCCCCCCCCCCCCCCCTTTACGTCTTTACAATTTACAACGGGGAACTGAAGCCGTTATCTCTTCAAAACCACCAGACTCCATTGAAAAAAACAATAATTTTACCTTGCAGAACACAGGAGGTGCTGGTCTAACACCATCGATTACTTTGTGTGTTGTGTGACCTTGGTGATTCCGGAGTAACCAAAGTCACACAAAAACACCAACAAGCTAATATATCTGGATACAACAATTTCAGTTCTGTCTGACAGCAAGGTAATGCGGTGAAATATTCCAAATATAACGTAAACCTCAACTGATATTGGCTGCGTTCCAAATCACATACTTTTTCTTCCTTTACTTTTATTTAGTACTTCAGCTCCACACTATGCAGGCCTACTGTTGCATGCAAAATAATCGGGACATACTACTTTGTCATAACATTTCGACTTGAACTTTGACCCTCTTGCTCATGTATATGCTGTGCAAAGGATTGTGGGTCAGAATAGTCGGAAAAGCATGCTGGCTTGCATACGGAAAAATGCGGCCGGATGCAGTAGGACATCCTGGTATTTCTCACACGCTGCATTGGAACATACTAAGTCTTCTTCTGGCACACTATAAAGTATGGTAGTATTGATATTGAAACGCACCAATTGATCTTCTCTAAGGTGCCTCGTCCACAGCAGCTCATTGTTTTGCTTCAGGGCTGGTACTCCAGTCTGCTTCTAAAACTGGGGGTGTGCCGACCGCCATCTACTGTAATTCATACACTGACTATAGATAAGTACCTCATACAACCACCTCAAACAATCCAAACTATCTCTTCAAGGTTAGATCCATAGACTGTATAAAATAGGTTATCCCTGGTGGATAGAGCTGCAGAAATGTAGATACTTCCAATCCTGTTTAGCAGTTAGCACGCAAACACTGCTTTCTTTGCCTTCACAAAACAATATCAGGCTGAAGCCTTATTATTTGTGTTTGTAGGATTTAATCCCTCCAGTATTTCCAAAGGAAGATATTCCTTCTCTCTGAACCTCTTCAGACACTAACTGCCTTCCTCCACCTGCATTTGAACAGCACTGTAGGAGCATTAAGATATAAATAGAAAGATTACGCCACAATTCACACATTAATAAAACAAGAGGTGTCACTGTTATAGCATTGAATCGGACAACAAAATGTTTACACCCAGCATTTTTGGGAATCGTATTGCACCTGAATATCCCAAAGGGCCATTATTTATGTATGAGACTCCCTCTGCGAGTGTCCTGTTTTTCCTTAGTTACATATTTCTTTTTTTATGCCTGAATTACCTTTTCATGAGCAGCATATGTGATATAAGTGAAGTATATTTGATGGGGAGAAAAAAGTGAATGCAGAGACACAACAAGTTTTTAAAGCCCATTCAAAAATGCCATGCAAGTCATTTTCCATCAGCTCACACTGTATAGAGCTCTAATAATTATATAATATGATGACACAGATCAGTTCACTGTGGATTATCTGGCTGGAAAGATGCACACTCAAGCAAATCCAGTAGAATAGAGGATCATACAGTGTATTCAACAGCCACAGACTCAAAGTCTTCTGAATTCACCCATAAAAGGAAAGTTAGAATACTTCCACACATCCCTTTATATTTAGTCATGCTCTTATTTTGGGATTGTCATTTGTTCGAAAAATCCCAAATAGCCATAATATAAGAATCATGGAGCATTAAGACGTGTTCATGTTGAATCATAATGAAGTCTGCAGAGTTATAATCAATGCTAATGAATCTACAGTCAAAACAGTGGATGAAACACCAAATAAAATGTTCTGGAGATGAATTCTGTTTTACAATTTTTACAAGATAACTAGCTAATAAATTGGGTTTTTGTTCTGTAATCGTGGCTTCAGGCTACTAGGTTACATGAAATAATTATTTCCGATTGAAAAAATCTTTGATCTTGGATTTCAAATGCTGGAAGAATTAAATAGCGTCTTGTAAACAGTTTATATTAGTTCTGTTATTTCACTTTCTTACAATTTATGATGCTAATGTTTTCCTAATATCTATATCTGTATGCAAGATGAAATTATATTTTCACCCACACTCAAGCAGCCATGAATCTTGATCTGTCCGAACATGGACAGCACTTATACTTAAGTATAAGTATTTTAGAGTATTTTTAGACTTTGGCATTTCTACTTTTAATTAACTACAATATTTGAGTACTTCTTCCACCTCTGCTATTAATAACGTTTACCCTCTATTTGTTACTATGTTTGTGTTGTATGGCATTTAAAAAAAACTATGCATAGTAAGTGTATTGTTGTATTTGTAAATGTATATGCATGAGTATAATTGTTTTAGTGCATGTGAGCATACCGATAAATTTATTGTTTTTATATTTTTTTATGATGTACAATCATGTATGAATATATTTATATTTTTTATTATTAATGTAAATTCTGCTTCAAATGATAACTGTGAGCATGAATGTTAACAAACTAATTCAATTATATGATAGTTTAAAATTATAAATAAAAAGTATGAATGTCAAATGAACCTTCGAGTTCAATTGTTTTACATTATTTTGATAGATGTAATTAATGATTATTAATTAATATCCATTGTTATTTTAAATGTAATTTCTTTGATTTTAAGAAATAATAATAATAAATCCTTTAAGAGGCCCCGCCCTCTCTGCCGTACGCATGCGCAGTGTTGCTCTGAGTCACGTGAACTGTCACGTGGTTCCGTTCCCTGCCAGCAGCTTCAGTCCGGTGAGTGTGTGTTCAGTGTGTGTTCAGTGTTTTCAGGCTGCTTTGTGTCTCTTATCGACAGCCAGCTGCTCAGACTGTGAACGTTTATCTCCGCGAGCCTTGAGTCCGCGCGGCGGGTCTCACGCGTGGCTCTCTGCGGGAGTTCGGAGGCTGAACTCGGCCCCGAGCTGCAGGAAGCGCGTCCGGCCGCAGCTGCAGCTAAACTTCTGTGTTGACAAAACATTTGTCCTAAAGGAGTCTTTTCACAAAACATGCAGCTACACAACGACCAGGCTTCATACCACAGGTCATTATGACACTTTACCTCGAGATACACTTTACTTACCTGTTAACTCTGTGCGTATATACATTCATTCTCATTATGACTATATACATTTACTACGTTCACGTTTACATCTCATGATTCAAAACCTTTATTGTCATATGCACAACAGCTACAACGTAGATCCTAAATCCCAGACTCCTCCAACAATGCAACATACAGTTTACCCAAGACCTAAACAGGAATTATATACTGCAAGTAGAAATAAAATAGTGCAAGAACATAATGGTGCAATAGTAACATGCTGGAATATCTATTTATAAAGATATTTGTATTTTATTAAATATTGTTTTGTTGTATTTACTATAGCTGCTGCTACAGCTGGGGCCTCAAAGATTATTTGTTATCTTACAGCACTTCTGAGATGATAAATTCAGAACTAATTAAGACTTAATTATTTATCACTAAATGTATAGCTTATCTCAAGTCTCTTCATCACCTTCATAAATGTAATTTATGGATGAAACGGTAACATCAGGCTGTTTTTCTTGATCAAACGGAGCACGGGTCAGATGACTTCCATACACACAACCAGGAATAATTAATGAGCGTGCTGTCATTAGCTATGTACCATATATATCCATTCATCACTGAGTCACTGCAGACTAATCAAGAAATGACCCAGAAATACATTCTCCTGCCCAGTGTTGTCATCTAAATCATGAGCAGCTCTGGGGTTAATTTGATTCTGACTGTAAATTATTTTTATGTCATGAATAAGAAATTGCTCAATAATTACATGAATTGTTAAAAATCTATTTTGGGACACACGATGGTCTCGTAACAGTCTCACCATCACAGACCGACCTGAAGACCATGTCGGTAAACAAGCACGACGTTGCTGGAGTTTCCCGCGAAACCATGAATCTACATATTTCTTTAAAAAAAACCTGAAAGAATTAAGTAGAGCAGAAATCCTTTATTCGTCCCACAGCGGGGACATTTACAATGTTTAGTCAATTAATATTACTATTTTCAAAATCGATTAATCATTCGAGTAATTTTTCATGCGAAAATGGCAGAAAATGCAAAAACACTGAGAAGGAGAAGAGACATTTTTGACTTTTTCTGACATTTTCATAGACCAAACAGTCTATCTATAAATCCAGAAAATGATTGGCGGAAAAAACCTTTGAAGATAACAAAAATAATTTCCAAACTGACTGATATCTGAGGAATACGATGACACTGCACATGTTGGGCTGTTTTCTTACCTCATGGAAAGTTCACTCTAACTTGGGCCCACATGAAAAATGTTGATAAGATATGCAATTCTTTTTTTTTTTTCAAAGCGTAGTGATGCAGAAAATATTGTGTTATTCTGGGTGAAGCTCTGGCCCAGCGAGGTAATCACCAGTATTTACAGTCCGCCCTGTTGCCCGAGGGCGCCGCATCATGATGAGTGGACATGAGTAATTCAACACCACTCATGCGTGCAGAGAAGAATGAAGGGTTATCGGTATAATTCACTGTGAAATGTTCTGTTTGCTGTCTTAACATTGACTCCACCTGTAAGCAGTTCACATGAACACTGACGGATTGCAACGAAACTCAAAGTGCATGATGCAGTTTGTGTTCGGAGCATTTCTAACTCCTGCAGGGCTGCAGCTGTCGATTATTTTAGTAATTGAGTATTCTGCTGATTATTGCATCGATTAAATGAGTTACCGAATAAGAAATACTTTTGCTTTATTAAAGAGCAATAGTAAATATACAAAAGAGAAAATAAGACGGGTTTCTTAAAATGAACAGCTAATTGGTGTCCGTTTTAGAAAAATCTGCATTTTATTGCTTAAATTGCATGCACTAATATTATCTGTCAAAAAAACTAAACCCGTTTAGTGCATTCAAGTGAAATGTTATATTCTGTTTTAAAGAAATGCGCGCGGAGGGGATAAACAAAGACTATTTTTAGTAATCGAATTTCACAAGCAATCGTTTCGTCCTTGAACTTGTTGTTCTACTTCCACAGGTGTGGAGGATGAACTCAGGCCATGGGGCTCGGAGGAAGGTCGGCAAGCTGCAGCCTTGCAACAGCATGGTGGCGATCGACCCTGAAACACTGACTGAGATTCAAGGTCTTTTTAGTAAAGTTAGAACATATGTGAAGCCTCCCAAAGGGGAGTGGTGCATCCCCGACACAAACGTTGCTCTCAGACAGTCTGCGGAGCAGCACTGCCGGCTGCAGGCCCTGAAGGCATCGCTGAACGATGTAAAGAACCAGCTCAGTGACAAGAACGTCCAGGTCTGGCATCAGCACACCAACTCCACCAATCGAGCCGGGAAGGTGATCGGCGCCGTGCGTTCTGCAGGCAACGCGGAGATCTGCACTCAGGCCTGGTGCAAGTTCTCTGAGATCCTGGGAAGCTTTAATCTTCTTCCAACGGAGGCTCTTCAAAACGGAGAGCTGAACACAGTCCACCTGTGTGAAGCTCCCGGGGCTTTCATAACCGCTCTCAACCACTACATCAAAACCAGCGAGTCCACACGCTACTGTGACTGGAGCTGGGCCGCCAACACTCTCAACCCTTACCACGAGGCTAACGGGGGCAGCACGACGATCACAGACGATCGGTTAATTGCGAACACGCTGCCCTGGTGGTTCTTCGGCTCTGACAACACGGGCAACATCATGATCCAGAAACATTTGCTGGAGCTGCAGGCGTTTGTGGCTAACATGCGTAGAGTCGATGTGGTGACAGCAGATGGTAGTTTTGACTGTCAGGAGAAGCCTGACGAGCAGGAGGCGCTGGTGGCGTCTCTGCATTACTGCGAGGTCACAGCTGCACTGCTGCTCCTGAGCCCTGGGGGCTGCTTTGTGCTGAAGATGTTCACCCTTTATGAGCACTCATCCGTTTGCCTTCTTTACCTGCTGAACTGCTGTTTCCGCTCTGTCAACGTCTTCAAACCTGCCACCAGCAAGTCAGGCAACTCTGAGGTTTACGTTGTGTGTCTGAACTACGACGGTAAGGAAGCTGTGCGGCCTCTTCTCTCCAAACTGATTCGTAACTACGGACCACATCTGGCTGACAGAGAGGCACTTTTCCCAAACTCGCTTGTCCCGGAGTCGTTCCTGAAGCAGCACGAAGAAGTGTGCTCGTATTTCACTACGCTGCAGGTGGAGACGATCACAGAAAACCTGCGACTGTTTGAAGGAATGAGCAGCGAGCAGAGACGGCGGCTGGACTACATCAGGGACTGCACGGCTCACGAATACCTGCAGCGCTTCCAGGTAAGCTGTCATGTACCTGAGATCATAGTCTGACCTTTTGAAAAAGCAGCTGACGTAACGATTTTACCTTGAGGTCCATTTAGTAGCTGTTCTAGAGCTTTCAATCATCACATGGTCTTCATCAGCAGATTGATTTCTCCCATTTGTCTATGAATTGTAGATGTTCGACTTCAAAAAAAAATCTTTGTTTGGTACAGATCCCTGCAAAATATCACATCATGATCATTTCAATATATTTTTCAATGAAAATGAGAATAATAATGCAAAAATGATCACTCCCCCTAATAGTGTGAATAATATCTCAATTGCAACATCAGTCAACGTAATTGCAAATACATATTTTTCACACATCGTTGAGCCCTCTTTTGAAAATGTGTACCTGACCATAACTGACTGAACCCAGAACCAAAGAACATAAGAGCTGAACAGAGCAGAAGTCAGATACAAAACTGTATTGGCCTTCAATTGGTACATTATAGATATTAATTGCTTGGTTCATGCGGTGCTAGATGTATAATGTACCAGTAACTTGGCAGTGGGTGCTTTCAAAAACATGATCAAGTGTCTCTGTGTGCAGGTGAGCTTCCTTCAGCGGAGTCGATGGATCTCTCGTAACACGGTGAGTCCCGCCTGCTGCAGCGTCTCAGCGGGACGACCTCTGGGACAGAAGAAGCAAACAGGCTCCTTCAATGAGCGGAGGGAATTGCAGACCCTGAGCTGGAGGGAGCGCATCGAGAGGGGTTGCCATGCCACCTCCATACAGAAACACTGCGCCGAGGCCGGTGGGAGCGGCTGCGTGCTGGAAGGACCCCTCTACGAGTGTCGCGTGGATTCATGGTACGTTATCGCTGGGGTTGCACTGCCTGCAGTGAGAAGCTCTCCGTTCTGTGACGGTGGGTTGTTAAACCACTTGAATGAAGCCCTGATGGACACGGCAGTAGACTGGACTCACACACCCTGCTGTGACTCTTGCCATGCGCCGTGCACGACCTCCATCTTGTCCGATGTGGCAGGTCTTTGTGTCTTCACAGCCGATAGCGATGGGACCAGAAAGCAGACGCAGTGTCTGGTGTTTGGCAGTCGCTCAGTGTGGGGTGCCTGTGAAAGCCAATTGGGCGATTTAGTTTTAACATTTTCTGCAGAGCCCTCAGTTCCTCAAAGAGGCCGCATGGCGCTGCACGACGGGGAGCCGCTGTACCAGCAGCAGCTCTTAGCTTGTGTTGTGTTTTCCCTGCAGACTCTGAACTCCTGGGATGCCCTGCTGCTGCCTGTGTTTTCTGCCCTCACCCGTGTCACCGCAGCTGTTGTGCTCTGCCTGCATGTGTGTTTTCGCTCGGTCACGTTCAGGTGTCCGCCCCCCTCTGGTTTTGTCGGCACAGTGCTTGTGTGCGTCGGCTTCTGCCCTGAAGCTGCTGCACGAATACTCCCGGTTCTCACTGACGTCCACAACTGCATGGGTCAGTTGTTGAGAGACGGGGAGGACTCGGGTAAAAATCTGCCGTCTGGGTGTGACAGTCAGGTGCTGCAGTTTGTTCCCATGGAGGAACTGCTCACAGGAGGACTGACTGACTTCCTGCGGACCATGAACGCTGAAATCATCCAACAGAAGCTGCATTTGCTCATGCAATCATAGTGTATCTACTGAGCTGTGACTACCGCTTCAGAAGCTGTCTCATTATGTTTGTTTTATTCTCGTTTATTCTGCAGACTGTTCAACTACATGAGCCTCCAGCAGTTAGTCACTGAATCACTATGCTGATGTTAAAAGAGTACTCCACTGATTAAGCTTTGCTCTGCTTTGACATCGTCAGACACACAATAGTCAAAATTGTCAAAACCAGACCAAACAGACGCCAACTCAAGTGACATCACTCGAGGCAATTTATTAGATTTCACACAGCTCCCCCTGCAGCCACAAAAGTCTGCCTACCGACTCTTTAGATAAGCGTACGACTGGAAAGGTAATGGGAACATTGGCTAATTTAAACTTATCACATATATATCTGTATCAGCTATAAAGGCTGCAACTAACGATTATTCTGCCGATTATTTTCTAGATTAATTAATTAATCGTTTGGTCTATTAAAAGTCAGAAAATAGTGAAAAATGTCCAAAAAGGGCATTTTACAATAAAATGTCTCTAATGTCATAAAAATTATATCAAATCAAGTTATTATGAATGAATGGTAGAGTCACGTTTCATAATAATTAGTTGAGTTTTAATACTTTTACTTTTAATTATTAGTTCGTTTTTATATTTGATTAAATGTATTCATGCTAATTTATTTCATGTCTTTTTTTTTTTTTTTTTTTTTCTTGTCGTTGCTCTCAAACTGTTAAGGTGTTTCTGAAGCACATATAGGCTGAAGTATCTGATGAGATGCAATCAGCTGATATCTACTGCAGAAGTCCAACCTGTGGTGTTGAACCAGGTGAACCTTCACCTCACCAGGAAAGTCTCAAAGATCTGTATTATATCAGTTCCAATGAAATGCAAATCTGCTGCAAAGCTTTTTAAACCTGCAGGCGAGAACAACATTGTCTCATGATGCAAACTTGCAGTGCATGAAAATGCAAATTACTTTCAGCACTTGATCAGCAGAACTCATCCGTGACTGAATTCACTGAGGATTTTAGGAAGGTTGAATAAACAATAGTCCAAACCTCCTGTCAGTCACAGACGGTTGTGTTGAAATCCACGTCACAGCCGCGAGTTTCACCCTGAAGTGCCTGTTGTGTTTCATTAAACACTGTTTCATCGCGGGATGTTGTGGATCTTTTGGTCTTTTTGCTATTATCCTGTTAAACAATTAATCTCTCTTTTGTGTCCAGTGAGAAAAGCTTATATCCACAAATGAAAGCACAGCCTGCACTAAAGTGTTTAACACTCACGAGCTACTAACTAAGGAGCTGATGAGCAAAAAAATGATTTGTAGATTTTTTTTATTCTTAGTTTCTGGTTCATAATATCAGGACATGTGTTGTGTTCTTATATTTGAAATAGAGACGCTTAGAAATCAATTTCAGAAAACTTCTCTTCATATTAACTGTATTTATTGATGATGATATGATGAACATTATAAAAGTACTCAGCTGAGGATCTATTTCACTGTCCACAGACGCATTAAAGTAGTTCCTCTGTCACAGATCTCTAGTTTACTACATATTTTATACCTGCTGCCTTTCAGGTATAGTCTTCTCTCATTGGTTGGCTGGGGCCAGCTCCTATTGGCCCCTTGTTGGCACTTAGGCCACGCCTCTCAGCGCTTCTCTGCTCCAATCAGATCTTCTGTCACCCTTTTAGGAAGTGGTGTACTCTTCCACTTCACAGTTTACAAATATTGCTTCTTATTTCACAATAGTTGGCCACTATACTATGCGTAGTCACTTAACATTTTCCATATCACATTTAATATCTAAATAAGGAACACTAAGGCTCATTGTAACAGCTTATATATTGATTATTCTCACACATGGTAACTGAGGAGTTTATTTTTCTATTAAAATGTGCACTGACTAATGACATGCAGTCCAAGTTTTCTGTTCACGAGAACGTTGAAAAACATCTTCTACCGTGAGAAAATGTGCAAAACTGCATATTGGTTGAAGCCTGGTGTTGCTACTGAAAACCTGATGAAATGTTTTTGAAACTTGACTAATTGTCTTTGTCTGGAATAAACACACAACGTGCTGGAGTCAAGTTTAGCACTGATATGATGAATGGTTCAGTTTCTGGCTGAATTCTGTTCATTCCGAAGAAATTCAGTAATTATGTAAGAAAATATCTTGTGATTTAGTAACTTCCAGTTTAACACAATTGAAAATATCTTCAGATACCGTTTCCAAAACAGAACTTAACATTTCTACATGTCCTGTCCTGGCTGTGATGTTCATTACACGCTAGAAAACAAGACGGGTGGAAACTGGAGCGACAACGCTGCTATTCTTAGATGCTGAGCAGATGCACTTCTCCTGCAGCTGCACTGGGGAAGACTTGTATTGATCCGACACTATTTTCAAGCAATTCTTAGATTATGAGCAGTGGTAGTGAGAGTGGCACCAGGGGAAAGATTTATCTCCTGTACTACGATCGTTTTAGGACAGTTCTGACGCCGTTTGTCACGCTCGGCTCCTTGTTGTCAGAATTTATTAACCCGCATCAGTGGTTCCCGACCTGACTAGCAGAGGTGGAAAGTAACTTAGAATGTACTTAAGTAAAATGTTGAGGTATTTGTTCTCAGTATTTCCGTTTTATGCGAATTTCCTTCCACTCTGGTTCATTTCAGCGGGGAATATTCTTTCTAATCCTCTATGTTTATTCTGCAGCTTTACTTACTTTCAAGGTGAAGATTTTACACAATGTATAATATAACAAGCTTTTAAAATACACATTGTTAAAGAGTGGTTTCCAACCTTTTTGGCTTCGGACGTCCTACTAAAGTACTTCAGGGGCCACATTTCATGTCACCAAAATTAAAGATATGAGAAAAAAAGTCCCAAAAATAAGTATCAGAGCTTTTTTTCTCTTTCCTCCCATTAATTATCACGATAATAATACCTCAGATATATCTGGTGTACCTGTATTAGGGGCGCCCCGATATATATGTTAATAATACACATGATAATATTGTTTAAATGATCTTTTAAATCTCACTATCCATTAGTGTAATTGTCTTTTTGTACGCTGTTGTACAGCTGGTGGTTAGAGTCTCCACCTCCCTACACTCTTTTGTATTTTGCCAATAAAGAGACAAAACGCACAATAAACAAAGTTAAAGATGAATTTGACTGATAGCATTTTCCTTTCTTCAAATGTTCTATATTTAGATGAATTATTTTGGCCACTACAACCGTGTACAGAAAATAAAATATATCTCATATAAAGCTGAAACAGAAACATGGTGCTTACACATTGATGCTTCAATATTCATAATCAAATGATGTCCTATATAATAATATATCAGTGAGAGGACAAACCAATACTTTTACTTTCATACTTTAACCACATTTTGCTGCTCTCACTTATGCACTTTAACCTAAGTAGGTTTTTCATGAAGGACTTTTACTTTTAGTATTTTTACCTTCCTGTGTGGGTACTTTTTATTAAGGAAAGGATCTGAATACTTCTTCCACTGCTGCTGACTAGTGACTGATAAAATACTGTGACAGTGAGTACTAAAGATCAACATTTCTTTATTAGAATAAAGAAAACTGCAGAGCATTTACACAGAGAGGATCCGCTTGTGCATCTGTGGGATCGTATGTCTAATCTATTCAGATGCATAATGAGATGCAACCAAACAAGCTTTTTTAGGGATCTACTAATACAGCTTGGAGCAGATTTCAGTGAAATATGGAGCCTGCAGGCATGTTGTGACTGCAGATCTACGCTGGCACAGCCTGATGATTGCTGATGTACTCGTACTGTACGGTGGCCATCATGCAGTTTGACTCTAAATTGAACCTCTAGTGAAGTGCTCGCCAAGGATTATGGCACAAGAAGTCGTGTGATTATATTATGTGCGTGTGTTAATGTGAGATAACTGTCTTGTAGTCATATCTCAGCTGCTTTATTTTGCGTAATAAAAGCATTGGTGAGTATGTTTGGTAGAGTTTTTAATTAGCACAGTGTCTGCAGACGGAGCTGATACTCGCATTTCGATTAAACCGGGATTCCTCAGCATCTGTGAATAAAGAGAAGAAGCAGAATCTCCTCCAGGACCTGCTGATGAAAAACTGACCACGTGTAAGCGATCCTTCCCAGTGGCGTCGCCAAAGGGGGGGCAGGGGGGCCGCGGCCTGATGCAATCGCCAGGCATGATATGGGAGGCCTCTGTGGTGTTTTTAAACTTGAGTAGGCTTGTTCCCAGTAAATGTTTTGTTCCTTACAATCAATGCACGTCTTCAAATTAAAGCTGCATTTCTTAGGGAAAAGGATAACAAGCCTCACACGTGTGTATACAGACACAGAAACATAAACTGAAAGTGTTAGTCTATGCACAGCAGATAATTAGTAAACTGTAAAATAAGAACCCAAAGTATATCAGTATGCAGTATTATGCAGTATTATGTCGCCCAATATGCTCTTCAACTCAACTCTTACAGAAGGTGAGTGAACTAGAAAGATGATTAACAATTGTCTGTTAATGTGCACTTTGGCTATGCTTTTAATAATAGCACACACTTCTGTTTATACATGTTAGTTTTAAGGCAGGGTGCTGACATGCATCACCATATTAACTCTCAGCCTACTAGGTCAGAAGAGATGAATCTCTAATCTTTTTTTTTTTTTTGCACATTTGGTTTTTGTTCCCTGTTTTTAGTCCTGATATTGGTCCGTTTTGGGTCAGCCCTTGACAAACACCCTTATCAAAGGGGTTTTTCATTTGTAAGTTTAATACCTCCAGAGTTTCTGATGTTGTGATTCTGTTGATTACAGTCGAAAACTGGATCAGATAAAATCAAGTCATATTCCTCTAATCCCTGTTTCTGACGCTTGTCTGGCTCCAGAGACACAAACCTCCCGCTCAATCAGACAGCTCCATACAAATTGATGATTTCCATTTTCTTTACATGCAAAACAGGAAGAACAAGCAAATAAATATTGTGTGCAGTGAGTCAGCGTTTGGTAAAAAGGGTGTGCGTGATTGGGTTGTATTGTGAATGTCATCTGTCCTCAATATTATTCTGTGTCACCGCTCTGTGTGCTGACTGCAGTCCAAGCTGAGTGGATGGAGTAATCACGCAGTGAACTTATGAACCGTGTCCTGATGAACCAGTACAACTATGCAGATATGTGTGGTGATGAAATGTAAGTAGGTCAGATCCATTCACACAGAAGAAGAACAAATACATGAGATCCTTCTAAAGCCTTAAAGAAAGGCAGTAATACGTGAGATGCATGTTGACAATAATGTCTTCAGGCGATCAGTTAATTACACGGCAGCAGCTAATGCTTTATAATAAAACCTTTATTTATCAAAGGCAGTTACAAAGTGCTTTACATACATTTAAAAAAAAAAAAGGACAATAAGCAGTTCTTACAATAATATGATGAAAACAACAAAGGATAATAAAACAACATAAAATCCAGTGTAAAGTGTTTGAAAGTGACTGAAAAGAAGACGAAGTGTTATCTTCTGACCTGAGAAAAGGTGTGTCACCTTTAGTTCTGAGGTTTGACGGAGGAATGGACAGGATCAACAGAGGATCTCAGGTTGCGTTCAGGCTCCCTATACCCCCGCGAGCCTTCAAAGTGATCAGTAAATCCACTCCAAGCCTTTTTTCCGTAGTTTATTGACATGATCGTCTATGTGGAAGTTAAATAAAAAGTTCTCGTCAAGCCAGATGCCAAGATATTTGTATTCTATAGCTCTCTCAATGACAGTAAATGCATAAATATTAATGTGACAAAATGCAGTAAAGGTTCAACAATAGCAGCGTTCATGGCTGATATAAATGTTATGTTGACTCTTTGACTCTGTTTTTGTTTTCACGTCGCTGCCGAACGGAGCCTCGCCTCTTTGCTCTGCTGTCTGCAGAGAAAAGACGTTGACAGATCAGGTGAAGTGAAACTGGTTATGTAACTACACTGTGGCAGCAGGACGGAGCGCTGGTGAGGAGGAGAGTTGTGTTCCCTACAGAGCAGGATGTGCTCATCAGAGGGATTCAGCTCAGTCAGTCAGCTGTCTCACTGTAATCTCATTTCCAGAGATGCTGTCTTTGCTCGTTAGTCTCGCTTTGTTTCTGCAATCGTCAACCTGTGAGAAACAAAAAGAGCAGAACAAAATAACTCCTTGTTTTATTCATTGTTTTCTTTATCCTGTCTGTCAGGGATATAAGCCTAAGAATTAGATTATCAAGGTGTTTAGTGCAGCTTTGCAAGGCCTGCCCTGCACTGACTATTGATTCATTTATTGTTCACACGTTAAAGGTTTTTTTTTTTTTGTGAAATCAAGGCTTCAGGCAGCCTCGTTTGAGATTAGCCATCATTTCAGGACATAAGTCAACTGTTAAAGGGTTAAAGACACTTCTTCACTTTCTTCTGGGAGTTAGAAAAGAAGATTGAAACCACTCTTAATCAGCGCATTTCCCAAAATGCTTATTTCTTTTTTTTTTATTTCTTTTTTTTTTTTTTTTTTTTTACCGGAAGTGACAGGAGACGGTAGAACTAAGTACAACCAGACGCTGAAAAAGATATTTTTAGGCAACCAAAATGTTACAATTAACTTGAACTGAAAACACACTGAGAAAGGGTTAAAGTCGTAAGAAGAGAACACGGACAACACTGGTAGCCCCGCGCTAAATATAATATATTTTACTCTAAATGAGATCATTTACAAAATGAAGAAGAAGAAGAAGACTTGAAACTAGCTATTGAGACATTAAACATATTAGATGCATGTTTACTGAGGTAATAAATCAAACGAGAAGTATGGTACATTTTTGTCATAGACTTCTATGCAATCAGACAACCGGTGCAGTTGCCCCCTGCAGGATATTAAAGAGAATGCAGATTTATAGCACTTCTCAGACCCGGAGGTTGCTGCTTTGTGAAAACTAAATACGCTGCATTTACTAGAGACTCTCCATACTGGTCACATCTGTCTGTTGGACAAAGCAGCTGTAACTTCATCCCTTCAGTAATTATATTTCCCTTAATGTTGCCAAATGTAATGCCAAAGCAGATGCTGTGTCAGCGCTGCAGTACAATACAGAGAAGCAGAGCAAGTCAAAGTGAGTTTCCTGGCTTTACGGATTACTAGAAAATATTACATTTTACGGGATTGTTGCTCTAACCTGAAAAAAGACTGAAAATACTCACATCTGAATAAATTCTTCAATGAACAACACAATTAGGCAAATATGGAGCTTTGCTTACTTTACAGCGACACAGCTGGTTGAAGCGTATTCAGTCCATTAAAAAAAAAATTTTTTTTAAATATATAATACTTTTTTATCCTCAAGGGACAATTAGTTGCTGGGCAAACAATGCAAAAAACAATGGAGTTTGGATGATATGGTGATTTAATTTGGCCTAACTTTAGCACTCGTGCTTCTTTTTACGCAACCACAGCAGCAAAAATAACTTAATAAAACTTTCAACAGGCCTTGTGCACGTGATGAACAATTCAACAGTAACGTCGTGGTCGATATGTGACGCAGAGAAGACGTAATGTTTGAGAACTTCAGTTTAAACAGTCTGTTTGTAGAGGCATATTTAATCATTAATCTAGCTATACATATATAATCTATACAGTTCATACTGATTGACGATGTTAGGATGCAGTTCCAAACACAACCATTGAATATACCAGTTTAAACACGATGTCTTATTTTTCTGTAGCTATTTTATTATAATATCACAGCAGAAAATAACAATGAAAAGGGAAAAGTTAAATGCATGTAGAGCAGGTAAGGGCTGATGCTTTTGGAATAGCTGAGTGAGTATTTACACAGGATGAATGTTGAGGATGACAGTAATGTTTCAGCTCAAACTAGACGAGGAGCAGAGTAGAAATAGACACACCACTAAACAATCACGGCGAACATCTGCTTTCTGTCACAGCGACGCTGCAGCGATGCAAACGAGTCGCTCTCTCTCCTCCTGCAGCTGTTGTCTGACAACGTAGACGAAAGACGGATCATCTAAAAACAGAGCAAAGACAAATTAGTCTCTGAATTGGAAAAAGAGATGTGGGGCATGTCACATCTGGCACGACAGACACAAACAATACTTTTACATCCTAAACAGGGATATGAACAAATATGCACATTTTAATTTGTGTTAACAGCGCTGGAGAGCGGCTGGCGAGGTTACTGTCATGGCTGAGGAGGCTTTTTAAATGTACTGCCCGAAGCAAAGCCTTCTGAGCTCTGCAGAACAGCTACTGGCTGTGATTAAGCTCAGCTAGTTTCTGCAGTATTACAGGAAATGTGAAAATGGAAAAAGACTAAGAGGACCATACTGTAGATAAGAAAAAAATAAAACTGTGAAGATGTAATCCAACCAAACTTGGATAGGTTGACTTCAAATGAAATAAGATAAAAGCACCCCTGCATATAAACTGGCTGCTGCAGATAATGTTAAAGTGATAAATATGTATATTCTTATATTAATCCTCGAGACCTTACTGACAGAGAATACGCTGACAGAAAATCTAGAGGAGGGAGGAATTAAATAATCCAACTTTCATTGAGAGTCGGAGCGTTTTGGTTTTAGTACATGAGGTTGTAGATACATTAGGAGTCTGTAGGGGCGAATTAAAAACTCATCTAAGGAGAAAAGTGGGATTTGGGGGTCACAAATCTTCCATCGTGGCAGGTGCTTTCCACTCATAAACAACAACAACCAATTAACCTCTGACATCCGGCCAGAATTGGAGTGTCAATCCTTGTCGATTCTTGGAAATATTGCAGTTTAGTTCCTGTTCTAATGGCTGGTTTTATGGATTGAGTATGTAAATCATGTTGGATGCTCTCAGATTTATTGCCAAAGCACATTGGTCTTTAGGTTTGTCTTCTTAAAATGCTAATCAGTCCAACTCTGTTCTCGGGGCTCCTGCTTTTTCTTTTTTTTTTCTTGTGATGTCACAACTATAAGTATATAGGTAAAAGGTGCAAAGACGTCGAGAGCGCAGACGCAGAAACACTGACGAAAACACTGACCAATCAGAGCAGACTGGGCGTTTTGGGAGGGGGGCTTAAAGAGACAAGTGCTAAAATGGATCTTTTTGAGTAGAAGGGAGAATACAGGTATATTCAGACATATGGGAAAAATGATGAACATTAAAGCATGTTTCTAGTAGAAACCTAAAAATGCAAGTGTGAACCTGGAAATTTGCATAATATGTACATGAGTTACATGCATCTGACTTAAAAAGTGCACGCGTTTCATAACGAAATGAAAGAATACCATATGATCAACACATAACCGTGACTACATAATGTCTAAAACACTCACATCCACATCGACTGGCATTAGAAGACGTCCATCTCCTGCACAACTTCAGTCGTTGGTGTTGAATAATTTAAGTCCGGTTTGAAGGCTCAGTGATCTGGTTCAGGAGAACCAAAGGTAACAGTGTTGTTTCTGTTTGATAGACTCACAAAGTGACCGGAGCGATGGATCATTTCTTCCTGGTCAAGATGGCCGCATTGGAAATTTCACATGTGAACACAACACCAGTGATATCCATAACACCTCCCACCTGAGTCAGGGCTCGTGACAGCTGAGTGTTTCCTTCAGGGCTGTTTGTATGAGATCTTTAAATGTATTCAAAGAAGGGAGAACTTCTCCTGCAGAGGAGCGAATGCAAATACTATTTAATCAAAGCATCATGATGCAAATATATGAAGCAGCGTTTGTGTGCGGACACAGACAAATGGCTCACATTTGAGATGAATCTGTTACTGAGACATTTTTAGATTAGATATTGGAAAGATACGTCAAAATGAAATATTGTAAATATATTTATTTTGTCTTGTTTACTCTAATGTATGTACACTTAATGCACAGCTGTGTAGATGCATCATAGTGCAGCACTGGCAACCAGCAGAAAGAGGACTCACTTTACAGATGGTGAAATAACACGAGGGGGAAATCAGGAAAGAAAGAAGTGAAGGCACAAAGTAAATACACGACAGAGGAAGGTGAACGTGGGAGACGTGAAACAAACAAGTCGGTAATCACAACAAGGGCAGGGAGGGAAAGACAAAGCTGAGTGCCAAGATAACCAGCATTGTGAGGAAGATTCAACTTGGACGACGGCAGGAAGAAGCGACGTGTCACTCGAGGTCTGAGGCGACGTCACCTTTCAGATCTACTTTCTGCTGACAGAGAGCGTGTATTTCTCTGTGAATTCAGAAATGGTAATCTGGTGTGGCTAAAACCCGGCTGGCCTCCATTCTGAGCCAACAGCTTGCACTTTGAGCTCATTGTGTCATATTATGTCCAAAATAAAAACACGATGGAGCCAAAGCTTAAATGTGTAGCTGCCAAAAAAAAAAACAGAGTGTGTGTGAATCGGCTGAGTATGTTTTGAGTCACGCATGTTCTCCCACAGTTTAGGAGCGAGATTATGTCCCATATGGCCCCTCGTGGTTTTTAGTTAAATTTGAATAATTAGTTTCAACACTTGTAATCACAAGGGGCTGATTCATGACTTCTTCCACAGTATGTTCGAACAATCACAATCACCGGCAGAGAGATAAGCTCTTTGTCGGTGTTGTTTACCAAACACGGGAGTCTCTCTATTAGCTTGAAAGCACGTCGATAGAGCTTCTTTCCACCCGCTGGATTGTATTGGATCTATAAAAGGGATTTCCTAGACAGAGGTGCGACCACAGGGCACAACTCAGGCCTCAGGGACACACACACATAAACACTACACTCCCATCTGAGGGGTGTTTGCTCAGGTATGTGTACTGCACTCGTATATGTGCACGTGGGAGTGCTTGTTGTGCTTCAGTGCGTTTGTTTATGGAGGCCTGTCAACACACAATGATTCATCCCGGCGCTGAGCTCCGTGTGTGAGACCCATGTTTGTCTGCACACATTCATTTTTCTCCTACCAAAAAAAACCCCGATGACGGAGGGTGGTGGACGCGGGTGGAGGGAGGCAGAGCCTTTAGTCTGCGTTTGATTTATGACACCCTGGTGCCCTCTTAAATAACAGAGCGATGTCAGAGGTCATCTGAACCAAAGACTTCTGGTTGTCCCACGATCCAGGACTAAGTGCTACGGGGACAAAACTGTGAAATTCTCTTCCGCCCACCATCCGATTCTCTCCAACTATTCATTGAACAGTCGTTTTAAAACACTTTTTTATTCATTAGTCTTTAACTGTCCCTTACTTCGGGTATTTCTCCTGAAGTCTCTGAGGTCTCTGATGTTATTTCAACATTTTAGGCAACACATTTATTCACTTTCTTGCCGACAGTTAGATAAGAAGTCTGTTTATTTGGTATGATGGATCCTGTGGCTGCTGGCTGTAGATCCATATTGAACAGATATGAGAGTATTTTCAAACTACTCGTTTAACTCTTTGCCAGAAGTGTTGGACTATTGCTATGGGTCAACACTCTGGGTGAAAACTAAAAACAGTGCGTGCTCACCTGAGCTTTGTGTCTTTTCTGACTGATTTCATTCATAATTATCGGACTATGCACTCCCATCATTTTCTTCTTTTTAAGGATCCACAGAGTTATTGTTTCTCAGCTTCACTGCGGTGCTCAGTGTTGCATCATGAGGACAAATAATCACTTCTTGTCTCAGGTGACGTTATCACTAATGGTGGGGTTGTTTTTGAGACGTGCTCTCGGGAGGTCCTGTATCTTAATTGTTCCCCACAGAGGGAAGGGAGAACACAGTATCCTGCCTGCATGCAGAGAGAGGCGCTCCCCCTCTTAACTGCTCAGCAAACTCAAAAATACAAATGTATCCTGTCAAACTATCTGCCTGCCTCATCTGTAAAGTGCCATGTGGAGATGCTTTGTGTGAGTCCAGCTCCTCGCTCCGCAGCCTCGGTGCGGTGTCAGTGTTCGTCGCTATTACTACTTGTGATTTTCTGCACATGTGTTGCCTGTAGAAATGGCATGTCGTGAATGATGATGCAGTGTTTGTCATTGTGAGGTGTTTATCTGCTCCAGTGTTCTGCAGGGAAAAATTCCCAACACAATCTGCCAAAAGGGCTGAAGATCGGACTCTGCTTTATCCGTTTCCAGCCTTTGGCAACTCTCTGATGATCAGCATATAGTTACTCAGTCCACGCTGTGCAGCTGATAGAAATGGTTGATTACTGCGATGAGGCACCCTGTCACTCTAATTTACACAAATCCTACACTCCCACTCTGACTTCTGCTCAACCGTATTAACGCCGGAGCAAATGTCTCTAGCAGTCAAACCCAGAAAGCCTAATCTAATCTACATGCAAACTTCCACACAAATAAGCCCACACTGATATTCATTACCAACAATATGCACATTTGGTATTTATTGTTCCTCTGAGCGCGTAATTATGCAGTTTTAGATGTTTGTTGTCCCAGTGGCATCGCATAAGAGAGACGGGCTTTGGTGTCATTTATCCTTTCAGCTGATTCTGAATGGAGGTTTGACAGCGAAGAAGTGAAAGTTCAGGTGTGGACGTGTCCTGCTCACCAGAGAAGCCCATTAAAGGGACAGTTCGGATTGTGTGAAGTGGGGTTGAATGAGGTACTCATCCACAGTCAGTGTATTACCTGCAGTAGGTGGTGGCCGGCACACCTCCAGTTTTTAGAAACAGCACAGGAGAGAAGCGATGCACTGCTGTGGACAGGGGCAGCGGAAAAAATGCCTGTCTCTACTGACTGTGGATAAGTACCTCATTCAACCCCATTTCACACAATCCGAACTATCCCTTTAATGTGCCTGTCCCGAGTGGCTGTGGAGCTAATGATGACAGATGGGTGAGACAAACTGCCACACGGGGTGGGGGGGGGGGTGACTGCACTATTACTCACTGAGGGCGGATTGGACAGCCTCCTGGACATTCAGGAGGGTGACGGTCTGCTGAGTTGTGTATGCTGTTGCGTGTCCTGATGATGGTGAACACTAGTTGTAGTTGCATGTTGTAAATGCAATAATCAGCTGTCGTGTGTGTAAGTGCATGCGGATGGTTCCCACCCACGGACTGCATATAAGACGTGGACGTAGTCACTGGCACGTCAGCCATTGGTTTCTGGACTGCCAGCCTCGAGTTTGACATTCCTGGCCGTCGCCATCTTGGTGGTTTTGAACCAGAAGTGACACACGAGGGTTGAGCCAGATACAACCGAACGCAATTTTTAGCCTCCCAAAATGTTACAATTAACTTTCCTGAACAGAAAGTAAACTGTGAAAGGGTTAAATTTGTTATACGAAAACACGGACAACACCCAGGCATGACAACACTGTGGTAGCGACCTGTCAATCACAAGGTAGCCCCGCCCTAAAGCATACGCTGCTTTATCGTCTCTTTTACTCTAATCAGCATCATTTACTAAATGAACATCATGCTACAGATTGATATCCTGAACTTATTAGGAAAATGTTTACTGAGAAATAAACATTTTCTCATAGACTTATTTACAATCAGACGTCTTTTTTAGAGAGAATGGAAGTTTAAGGAACTTTCGCATTAGCTTCGCT
This sequence comes from Bovichtus diacanthus, assembly GCA_943590825.1. Lineage (NCBI taxonomy): Eukaryota > Metazoa > Chordata > Actinopteri > Perciformes > Bovichtidae > Bovichtus > Bovichtus diacanthus. Next base: position 13,370,051 of record CALSBV010010478.1, read on the forward strand.
TGTTCCACCTCAGGAAGTTATTCTTGCTTCTCACTCACTGGGTCAGTATTATTCCATCGTAGTGGAATGAACTGACAAATCACGTACTTTTTCTTTTTGCTTTTAGTAGTACTGCAGCTGCACAGTATGTTTGAATGAAAACAACATGGTGACCCCATTAGCCTCAGCTCCAGCTGCCCTGCATCTCCCTACGTTTCCTAGTCGTCCCTGTCAGTTCAGCAAGAAGAAGCTTTTCCAGGCTCCTGTCTTCAGATATTTTAGTTGAAAAATGCTCAGGTTGAGGTGGGGACAACTATTCTGGGATGTACATGGAGTCACCAGATTCATTGAACTTATTGAAATGATAAAGGTTTGATTTCTCTCTCCATTAACAGTCAATATTTTTTAGCAGGCAGCACGTTTTCCTCTCGTCTTTAGAAAGTCTTACCGTCTTTGTTCCATGTCTCTCCGCACCATGTCAGGTGTAGATAATTTGCCAGGTGGGTCATCTCTTTAGTTCGCGTGCTGTTGATCAGATATCAGAATGAGGCACAGAGAGATTTAACCATGACTGCATGCTGGAGGTAACTCAGTGCACGCAAACATCAGTGAGAGGCTCAGTGGGCAGCTGCTGTCCACACACACACACACTCACACACACACACACACACGGTGGAGATTAATTTGTGAGATATAATTTCTCACTCTGTGAAGTGCAGTTTTGTCAGTGTTGCATCAGTGTTTGTGAGGAAGCTGCATCTGTATTATTTAGAAGACACTAATGTTTAATGAAATGTTTTGGCCCCTACATTTTCCAAATGTCTTATCGTATAAACTTCACAAGAAAACACACAAAATTAAACCAAACCTTTGGCAATGTTTTGCCTTACCCTCGCTTCTCAAAAGGTTACGATTGCTGCTGTGTTCTTTAAAGACGTTATTTATTACGTTATGTTCGGAATAATTTCAGTGTCTTTAAGAAAAGCAATGGGAAGCTCATCCTCGGAGGCTTCATGACAACAGAGCTTTACTTTTTAGACTAAAAAAACTAATCTTTATTCAGTCATTACAAAATGGATGCCAGAATATATAAATATAACCTTAATATTTAAACAGGAAAAAGAGCTGTTTGTATTAACTATTAAAGCTTTGATTGCACTTTTGGTTACTTACAGTAATGGAAGGTGAGAGAAATGTCTTTCATTGATTAAAGCAGGACAGATGTGGTGAAACAGCAGCACACACTGGAGGTAATAATCATCCATAACACAAGCCATTAACACACACTGTCCAACTTCTCTGTCTTTATTTAAGAGAGAATATATTTCAATAATGTCCCATTCAGTTTAATTTGCCACAGAACACATGCTAACTAAGTCGGCACTCTTACCGTAGGTTATCGTTTTTATTCTTTTTGATATAATCTGTTTTTTTTATGCATAAACGCAAGCAGGATGTGTGTGCTTGATCCTGCATAATTCTGCCCAACACCAAAGACACTACATTGTTGTTGCATTTCAGAAAATTAAATCAATGTGAACTGAAAGCCTCTTAAACACCTGCTGCCTGCAAAATGTCTCATCCCACTTTCCCTTTCCACGTTAATTATCTACATTAAGCCCTTTTTAGTAAATTGCACATGATATATTTAATACAGCATTAACAGGACTGCGTAATTATCCATAATCTGCTATTCACGGAATGTATGCATATAAAGCCAACACCATTTACATTTAATTCATATCGTGTGTATGTGCACATACAGTAATGTGCGTGCAGCACGCTTATGTGTCATATGTTAGTCCATATGACACTTTTCCCTTTGAAAGGTGATGAGAGGTCCATTAACATCTCTGTCCCTCCATCATTGTCCCTCTCACATCCCACACCTCTCCATTATTCATCCCATCACTTCAACGCCAACACTTTCAACAGAGAGCGCTCAGAGCTCTGCAAACAAACCTATAAATGATCTAATTATTATTCATACAGTTTAGGCTTTACGATGAAATCCCTATAAATATCCAGCCCCACTCTGTGTCATTTTTACCTTTCTCTCTTCTCCCACATACACATACAGTAGTTGTAAATATGTGAGCTTATCCTACACACTTATTATCTGCTCTCTCCAACTCTCTGTTTTGTTTTCTTCCACTTCTCTCTGATCAGCAGCACACGGCTCTGCAGAGAAGAGATAAAGAGTTCTTCTTCTTCTTCTTCTTCTTCTTCTTCTTCTCCTGCATCCTCTCCATTTGAACCCCCTCCCCCCCACCACAGCACCCATCCTTCACTCCAGCGTGTGGGGACCAAACCGGAGAAGGGAGATGCACCACAGTAGGAGGGGAAGATGAGAAAAAGACAGGCTCACCCTGCAGAATGAACAAAAGGCATGTTGGTGATTTAGCAGCCATACAACAGTCACTGCTGCTGCGATTTACGCCAAGTATGGGTTCGATTGGCCGAGGAGAGTAAGTGCCCTTCCAACCTCCGCAGGCCAGGAAGAATGATGGAGGGTGTGAAAGGTTGAGGGAGGGAGGACATGGGAGTACAAGCTGAGAAAGCAGGCAGGATGAAGTCTCATCTAGGAAAAATCCAAACTCAGCAGACAGTGAAGGAAGAAGAAAATGTGTCCCTCACTGGAGCGTGAGTGCAGTTTCATGATACCTGAGGTGCCGTGGCCCCTGGGATGGGATATTTAATCAATGCAGGCTGTATTTGATAATTGGCAGTGCTGAGAGCTATAGTATTGGAAGAGGCAGGGATGACATAGATCCTACAAGATCCACTAGAGCCAGCATGGCGCCCGCTATAGGATTTAAATAGTTTGATGTGATTCTCTCCTCATGGGAGCAGCAGGGTTGGATGATGTGTAAAGATCCTGCTATGAAACCAGCAGTCTGAAGAGCAGTTAATGGTAACTAATATGCAAAGCCCAGGGGAGCCTTCCTCCTCTTCCTCCTCCTGTAATTGGTCTCCTGCCTGCAGCCTCTCTTCACGCTGAACGCGCCCCCGTGTGGCGGGCAGGAGAAGCGCGGACGCCACGGGGGGTTTAAAAGCCTCGGCTGAGGAGGAGCTGCCCACAGTACCGAGGAGCTCTACACCGGGAAAAGTTTACACTCGACTGAAAGGAGGGAGAAACAGCAGACATGGCAACTCAAGCACAGCAGCCGCCACACCTGCACCTGGCTGAGATCACCGCGGCGCAGTTCATCGACATCTGGAAACATTTCGACGCAGACGGTCAGTGCGCGTGTCTCCAGTCTTAATTGGGTGATCAATCAGTATTTATTAGCAGCTAAATATGTAATTGTTGTAGAATGCTAGTTTCTTTCCAGTGAGAGTTAAATTCTTCCTCTGTCTTATTTTGATAAATAATCCAGTGAAGTGCTTGTTTAAAATAATTACAGTAATATCACTACTGTAAAAAAAATGTTTTTATAATCGCTCGAGCTTATTGGAAATGGATATGACCAATGTAGGAATGTTGGACTATCACTACTTTTCATTCCAGTGTTCATTTTTCTAATTTACTTTAAATATATATATATAATGTGCAATGATGGCATCGCTATATCATCCTGTAATATCATTTAAGTTGTGAGTTGCTGCATTTTCTGTGAATTTAATGTGTCATCTCCGCTGGTTTTGGAGATAAAGGAAATAAGACTCCGTCAGAGTTAAGTTATAGAGAAGGGAGGGAGCTGAAAGAGAAGAAGAGTGAGAGAGTGAAGGAGGGATGGGGAGGGATAAAGGATGCCAAGGGGGGGGGGGGGGGGGGGGGGGGGGGGGGGGGGGGGGGGGGGGGG
>CALSBV010010478.1:13395863-13410518 GCA_943590825.1 Bovichtus diacanthus
TTCTAACAAATGAATGCATGATGTATGCGTGCTGTATGCATGCTGTAGGAGTGCTGTATGCATGCATTATGAGGTATTTCTACCTACATGTTTGTTATTTGAATGTAAGCCACGTATACCGTACTCCAACAATCAAAGTGCGTAGCTGCACATGTACGGGCATAAACCTGTAAATGTGTAATTAAATTAAACAAAATTTCCTATACATGTTTCTTATACATTTAAAAATATATAACGGGTTCCCAAAATTGACCTTTTTATGTAAATATATACAGCTGAGAATAAGAAGATTAAAGATGTTCATTTGAAAAGGTTTGTGAATTTCCAACCTCGCCAGGAGGTCATTTCTTCTGTTTGTCTCTTTTATCAGCAGGATTACGGAAAAATTACTGGCCCTATTTTCATGAAACTTGGTGGAAGCGTGTAAAATCAGCCAAGCAAGAAGCCATAACATTTTGGAGCAGATCCGAATCATGGTGCAGAGACACGCATTGTTATTCACTGACTGAAACAGCCTTGGCGGAGGCCTGCACTCTCAGAGTGCCCTTGTAGTTAGTCCATATATTGGGGTCTAAGTGAATATATTTGGTCCAATTGTAAAACCACAGCAAAATTAACAATGAATGTCCCAGCTGCCTCTAAACGCATCATTCTTGCTTCACAATAAACAGTTTAATGAAAATTAGAGGCGCTTGTTTGGTCATGTGGAGTGTGGTTAAATTTGAGTATTTTGTTCATTGGATGGTTAATACAGGAGGGGGATGGATTTATAGAAGGCTAACACCTGCAAACAGATGAGAAACCCTGTCCCACAGACTTGAGTCAGGAGGACAACGTGACTGTTACAATATTTGTATAATGGTGTCAACACACTGAAGGTACAGCTGACCTTTCTGGGTCGAAACAACAGTTTAGAGGCAAAACAATTACATGAGCTCAGGCGTCTGTAGCGTTACTGTCCTATCATATGTGGCTTTGTCTCATTCAGGAGTGTGTGTTTTAGATGTTTTCTTATGGTGTCTTAATAAGTCGTCACACTCCAAAGAAATACCCACAATCAGATCCGTGTATTGTTTGCTGTAGTCAAACATGTTTCTCTGACACGTTAGGTGTGTATGTTCTCTCCTTGGCCGCAGCCATTGTGCAGCTGTCGCAGAGATTTAAAGTCCACGTTGTAGTAAGACCGACTCAGCTGTGATCCCTCAGCATCCAGGGCGTAGTCTGGCCCTTCAGACCACACTTCTCCACCTCTGCTGGCAACGCAGTGCACCTCAGCATTTTTCTTTTCGTAAGCTCCATCTACCGTATCCTCCCACGGGAGTGTAAACGTCACATTTTGCTGCTGTGTGTCTGACCACAACATCAGGCCCGTCCTTGGCGTCCTGCTCACTGCTTCCTGTGGGATTATCAAATGCCTGTACTTAGCTGGGCCGCAGTACGCCTGGTCCAGACTGGTGTTGGGCTGGCTGTTACCCGTCATGGTCCAAACAGATGCGAATATTATTTAATTGTGTTATGTCCTCATTTCAACACGTCTGTATTCAGTAAGCTTGACATTTTTTCCTCTAGTCCTGTAACTGTTCCTTATTCTACCAAACATTGCAGAAACTACAAAAGGAAGCAGAAAACCTCAGATTTGGACCAAGTCCTCGTTGTTTGGCCTCATGTGAATAGTTTTCTCGTGGATCTTGACTAGAGCTTTGATTCTCTACCCAAACCTGGTTGTAATTTCTCAAAATTCCCCGTCTGGTTTGCGCCAATTTTCCAGTGCTATTCATTCCCTGATCCCTTTTTTTTATTTTTAGTTGAGCAGACAGGCTTATTGCTTAAGGCTTCCACCTCATAAATTAGTCAACTAATCGCTTTTTTTGGTCTTAAGTCGACCAAGATATCTGGAGTCGTTAGTCATAGTTTAGCTTTTTTTTCATGCTGAATGACTTATTTCCAAGAAACTTACGAGCACATCTCTGGTAAACACAAGATTTAAAGTGGTGCTTCTGCATGATTCTTTGATGAGAACCTCAGTTTTACAGATCTGTTGATTTTAAATCAGCTAATCAATTTGTCCACAAATCGTCGTCTAAGAATGTCTTTAGTCAAGGACACTGCAGCTCTATTCGTGCTATAATTAATAACCTACTGTTATACACAATTTAAATATCAACATTTGACCATTGCTTCCTTGATTCTATGCTATTGTTAAAAAATCACGTCCCTGACAGCAGCTTCCCAGAACAGACTCCTGCCTCGCATTAATGAGGAGAAATGTTCCGCGTCTCTATTTAATATATACAGTATGTTAATGGAATTTGATGTTGGATGGATGATGTTTTTTGGACTGTGCTGAACATTCACGTCACAAATGTTTGTTACCGAACTGATGAGACTTTATTTGACTTTAGCTTGTAATACATTTTTTTTTATATACATCTTTTAAAAAAAAAAGTGGAATTTCAGGTTTTTAACCGGGCTCAGGCGCAAAACTGCTGCTCGGGTCGGGCTGGACACGTAGGGTCAGGCCCAATCACAGCTCTAACCTTGGCATTTCCAGGGGACACTGTCCTCTTTTGTGTTTCAGCCGACATTGCGGATATGTAAACGTGCATTGTTTTCTTCTCTTCTTTCCTGTCAGGTGAGCTGTGACTGCCCCCCCCTTTTTTGTCTCTCCGTGCACCTGCATGTACTGTGCGCAGGCCCGGCCCGTCGGAGAGGCGCTGTGCTCAGAGACTGTGCTGCACCAGGAGATCCCATGGCTTCTGGCCCTCCATGTCCCTCTGCAGGCCGCAGGCTCAGGCTGAAGGAGTTGCTGCTCGGGCCTCTGTTGGTCTTGCTGGTTTCTGGGCTGGAACCAGTTGTGTGTCAGAAGGTGTACACCAACACATGGGCTGTTCACATACCTGGAGGTCAGGAGGAAGCTGATCTAATAGCCAGTAAACATGGCTTCCTCAATTACGGACATGTAAGTAATAAACTGCACTTTTGGCTTTGTTTTTTAAGCTGCGTTTGCAGTGGGTCTAATGTTAAGATTTAATGAGAATAAATGATCTGAAGCACTTTAAACCAGGGATGATACAAGCTTCATATGTGGAAAATAAAACCAACTACTTTTGACTCTGCACAACTACTGTAGGATGCATCAGCCTCGTGAAAGGATGTTAGCTTGCTGCTATACACAGTGTGCACTCACTTTATAAAACCTGACTTGTTAATGTCAGATTTATTATATCCAGATGTGCTCATTTATGATTATTATGAGTTATTTATGATTGTTCATTAAATTTAAAGTTCATTTTATTGGTTTCCTGTTGGCTCAGCTGCCACAGTGCAGTAGAACAGCTTCTCCTTTTCCCACAGTTTCCTGCTGTTCTCCACTTTTTCCATCCAAAGACAAAAGACTAAAATCTTTTAAAAGTATTAATAGATCCAGATCTTATTTCTCTGATTACTCATTCACAAGTGAAAACCAATATTCAAACCTGTGGTGTGACGTGATCACGAGGTGCCGAACATCTCGTCAGAGCTTCGCTGTCACAAAAAGCATCTTTTACATCTTTTACAGCTCCTTCAGTTGTGCACACAGGTACATGTTTTCGTGGCAGTTGTGATGCACGATGCTTTTGTACCGATTCACTGATCAAACGTGGTGTCACAACAATAGATTTTCTTTCTTCCGTCCCGGTTGTTTGCTTGTTATAAAACCAGTTATAGTCTAAAGCCACAGTCTACAGTCACAACTACGTCTAAAGCTGGGAACAGATTCAAATAACGCTGAAACCAGTGTTGACAGTCAAGAACAAACACATGCTGAGTCACTTAGTAAATATAGGACGAACCAGTGAATGGTGGTACGATTTAAACCAAACCGTGGACGTCTGTCAACAAAGCAATTTGTTTGCTCGTTTATGCTGGAAATGTATACGTAAAAGCCGAAAAGAGACATATTTCTGTGGCACAGTGGGTGAAGAGAGGTGGACGACGGGGACTCAGCAGAGAGAGTTTGAGGTGAGTCAACTTGGGTTGAACTGAAAACTGTGTGACCTTGATTATGAAATCCCCTGCTCGCTCGAGGCACAGCACTTTATCTCTCCGTTTTAAAATAAATCGACGTATTTCAAATAATCTTATTTGACGGACGACGGTGTAGAAATGGGAGGAGAGAGAAGTTTATGACAAAGGAACTGAAAGAGCCTGGATCAACACGGATGCACTTCCCCGACACCAGACACCGTAGGATTTTATCTCCTGACATTGAGCTGAAATAAGTTTTCAGTCGACATCCGTTTTGAAAAATGTTATTAACTTCACATATCTTTGACTGCGAGATAACATTTCCTGTGTGCTTCAGTGATGTTTTCCACTTTTATCACTTCCTGTTTGAGCTCTGTGCAAACTAATTAGCAAAGTTATCCTTTTACATGGTCAGGTCCTCTCCTGAAAAACATGTCAGACTTAATTCATTTATTCTACTGCAGGAGTTTAAAACAGATCTTTGTCTTTTTGTTCTGTTTGACTATCGACAGTCATGATCTTGATAGGAAGTGCTTTTTCAACACAACATCTTTGGCAATGAATATCTGTTTTAGTGTTGAATGTTCGAACTCAAAGACTTGAGGCTGTAACTTTACTGCTTTCAGCCACAAACTCTTTAAATGAACTTTCAAAGTATCTAAAAATATATACCTAATGTTTTATTCAAATATCTATTTATTTAAGTGACATTAAAACAACATTTTGGGATCATCTGTTCCTCCCAACTTGTCTTTAGAAGAAATGCATTGAAGTAGTACAGCTGTAATTTGCAGATTGCAAAATATACCTTTTAGACTTTCAGGCTTAAGTAGGTGTGACACTGCACTACATTATGTTTGTATACTAAGTATTATGTAGGAATGTGAGGATTCTAAATGTGTGTTAACACTTTGTCAGAAGATAAAAGCACAAAGCTTAATACAGACCACTAGCGTCTCTCCTCGCTCGTGCTTAATTCCATAGTCTCAGCACTTTTTTACAGGGAACCATGTTCTGCTTTGCACCATATGGTCTTACTGGTCATGACCAGGAATGTTATTTGTGCTCTGAATCACAGCATGCAGACTAATGAGTAACCTTACACATTTAAATCCTTAAACTATGTATTGCCCATGGACGGCTAAGACTCCAGACGAAACAATTACACCCATGTACTTACAGAGGTGCGTCCCGGGGATGAGGAGCTGTGTGGTTTGGCCGGTCTCAGCAACTTGCTTTTAAATATTTTATGATATTCTGACGGAGGGAAAATGGACTATTGTGTTTGACCAGAACTAGCTTGATGAGCTCGTCCTGACACAAAAAAGAGCAGAGCGGGGGCCTGTCTCACGAAGAAGGCTCAATAAAGTTAGCTGGATAAATGCTGCGTAAAGCCTTGAGCTCTCTCTAATGTGAAACATGGACTGAAGTAAAAACAGATGTTCCAGGTTTTCACTCAAAGCAATTCTTCCTATTAAACGTGCATCATAAGTTAGATCCCTGAGCTGGTGTACATCTTTGTACTGGTTATAAAATGGGTTAAAAAAATAAATAAATACATTTAAAAAACAGTTATCGCCCACCACAATCGCCAAGAATCTCTAAAAATAGCCATAGAAACCATCCTGTGCTGCTAAAGCATCCGATCATTAACGTCTGTCCTCGTGTGCACGTGTGAGGCTGCTGGCGTCAAATGAAAAAGTCAGTTTGAAGTGTCAAACAGAAATTCACGAGACTGATACCAATTTAATGCTAGAGAAAGCCCCACTGTGTGCATGTGCAAGTTATTCCTCTCCTTGAGGAGGTTCCTGCAGTGGTTAAATGAAATGCAGCATTAAAAATGAATAGAATACACCATTTCAGATGCAGAATAAGTTTAGAGCTGCAACCGTAAGCCAATTTGATTGATTAGCTGTTCAACAGAAGATTAATTGTCGACAATTTCTCGTAATCGATATATCAATTTGAGTCATTTTGCGGTTCCAGCTTCTCAAATGTGAAACTAACATCTTTGGGTTTTGGACTCTTGGTTGCAGAAAAATAAGACGCTTCAACACGTCGCCTTTTGGAAACTGATCAGAATATCTTACAATTTCCTGACATTGTAGAACAGGGTTAAGTGATGTGTTTGAGAAATAATGAAAATAATTGTTCATTTCAACCCTACTTTCATCATCCATTAATCTGCCATTTCTTTTCTCGGTTTAGTGTATAAAATGTCCGAAATAGGGAAAAATGTCCATCCCAGTTTCTCATTGTTCAAGGTGATGTCTTTTAAATGTCTTGTTTTGTCTTCCAAAGATAGTCAGTTTATTATGATATAAAACAGAAAAAAGCAGAACATCTCTATATTTGAGAGGCTGTAAATACCATTTCTGCCATTTTGAGTTAAAAAAAACACGAATATATATTAAAATAGCTGGAGAATATTTATCTGTCTGTAAATGAAAGTAGTGGATATTTGCGGTTGTTTTTTTTGTCGAGTTGACTGCTTTAGACGCTGGCTTCAGGAGGCTTTCTGTTGGACACACGCAGTTTAGAGACTGGCAACTTGACATGTCCATGATAAACTTCAGAGTAAATGACATGGAACAGTCGCATCTGTTAGGCCCTCGTTATTGATGCATCCTCTCTGCTCATTAACTTTGAGAGTTGGGGTATAACCACGAGTGATGGCTAAAATAAAGACGCTCCTGCCGTCTGCGGCGACCTGACTGCATTCCAGTACGTCACTGCTCATTGATTAAACCGAAGCCATTACTTCAGAGCTGGGAACAAACAAATCTGTTAAGCCTTTTTTCGCCTGCAGCTACGGGGCAAAGGAGTCGCTTTGTGAGCTACGTGTGGCACGGTGAGTCTGATTCTGCTGCTGTGTGCAGGTGTTGGAATTAGGCAGGAGAGCTCGAGGGGAGGATCAAAGACTGCAGCTGGGCAGGTTTTACAGCCCTTCTGATGCTTGTTTTTATTTCGCCTTCACTCATCCCACTCGCACTGTGGCATCCATAAACCCTATACCCTAAACACGTCAGATTTTATAATCCTCCGTGATCCATCACGACGTTCAGCATGTTGTCATGAAGCCGAAGACACATTTCTGTGAACACAATAGTTAACATCCTAAAATGTGCTCATGATGCACCATATGTTGTAGCTCCTCATTAATCTTTTTTTTTTTTTTTCCTGATTTTGCTGAGATAATACAGATTTTCTTTTAGTGTAGCACAACGTCTTCAATGCTTTCAACTGCTGAATTCATTTTACTATGTGATATGTGTCTTTTAGATGCTTAAATTATACATTTGGGCTGCAACTAATGATTTTTTTGATTATCAATTTAATTGTTTGCTTTTATAAAATGACAGAAAACCGAGATAAATGCCTCTCGCAGTCAAAAACAATAATCCAAATATAATGATCTTACTTTAATTTTAAGACGAGGAAAAGCAATTAATCCTCAATATCACAATAGTTGATCAACTAATCGTTTCAGTCAACATTTACCGAAATTAATGAGTTAGTTTGTTTAAATAAATTAAGTAAATTCGTCATCTTCATCACATGAAGTGCAATTATTCTTCAGTGCTTTAAAAAAACAGTCTTGGATATATATATATATATATATATATATATATATATATATATATATATATATATATATATATATATAAACAGCTTTTCTTCCATAATGTCTGGAAGACTATGAACATGGACCGTCCGTTTTTGGTTTGGTGTCGGGGCCAAAAGTCACTTGAAGTCTCTTCCTTTTTCTGTCACGACAAATCAATCAAGGCCAGCGAGCCGATGTGACAGCGGGGTTGGTCGTTTGTCAGTGTGGAAAGTTTAAGGCAGCGTTTTCTGACAGCACGAGTCAAACTCTGATGCACCAACTGTCTCGGTTGAGTAACATCCCTCCTTACCAAGTTGTCGTATGGCTTTAAAATTCCTCCTTTTTTTTGTCTCTTTGCAATAGATGATGCCAGCAAGGAATATGATGAGCGTCATATTGCCCGGCTATCTGTTTGAAAAGCAAGAGGTTGCTCTGACCAAGTGTTGTGCGAATGGCTTACACTTCTCACTTTGACTCCACTTCTACGTTATAGGGCCATTTTATAACAAGGGGAATAATTAAACTAAAGTTAAAGTAATAAAATTAAGAAACGGCTGACTCGCACTGTGGTAAATGGGTATTAACTGCCAGCTTGCATCTCCGGATACTTATTTTACATTTAAAAGACCTTTTTCTTGCACACATGGTCGTGCTTGCACTGCAGTTTTCCAGGGGAACTCGCATTTTTGTGTTACGTCTGGTTCAATTGCTCGTCCATTACGCAGGTATTTAAATAAATAGTGAAATGGGATTAAGGGTACTGCTATGAGAAGTGATTTGATAAGGAATACTGACTACTTAAATTCAATTTAAGAGTCATTATTGTGCTTATCTGTGAAATGGATCAAATGGCCACAAGATCAAAGGCTTGATTTTCTCATATTTCAGTTGTGTTCACTGCTTATTTGAGCGGTTAGGCTTGAGTGCTGGTTAAAGTGCTGGATAGATTATTTTTGATATATTTTGTAGGTCAGTCATGTGTTTGTAGCATAATGCCTCTCTGTCTGTGGCCTCAGGCTTTCACCATCTTGTCTAACTTGTATGCAGCTCATGAGCGTTGACGACGCACAGAGTCTCGATATTTAACTCGCTCCTCATGCTGCAGGACTGTTTTCTGGCCCTGCAAGCAAGTCACGGCCTTTTCATTAAGTGCATTAATCTTTCTAAAAAATAACCTATGACAATACCGTCAGTGTTGAGAAGTAAAGCTGCATCCGAACTTTTAACTTGACGAAGGTAAGTCTACTTAAACAGAGCTTGCATCACGAGGAAGTGTTATATAAGGGATGTCAATGGCACCATTTCCAAGAAAGTCTTGTTTTTTGTTTCTTGCTTCCTCCTCCTGGAATAAGAAACAGGTTACTGTTGTTTGTTCACGAAAGAAAACAAATGATGTAAAATATACGTGGCGCTATGTTTAGAGGATGCAAGATGAATCCCTTATTTTCCATAGAAGCTGGCTTTTTTTTTTCTTTTTTCATATTATTCATAACCAGAGGTGGAGGGAAGAAAAAAAGGTGATAAATAAATAAGTCTTCCTTTCCTCTTCTCACTTCAAAGTAAAACGTAGCACTTCTCAGAAGCATGTCACTTCCCTTCTTGTGAGCAGTGGTTTCTGTTACTGGTGGTGGATAAAACCGTCTGTGTTTAGAGGCAGACGGGCTTTTATATATCGCTCTGCTGGTCCACCCCAGGGCTTTGCATGTAAGGGAGAATTGTGTTTGGCATACTGTGGCCCCACTGTACTCCGTGGCACCATCTTGGCCTATTTTCTCTCCTGTCTGAAGTGGTTGGACCCTTTTTTATGAAGATTATTAATATTCTCTTCAGCACGAGATTAAAAAAGGAGCAAAAGAGATGGATATTATCTGCAGTTTTGATGAAGTACATGAAATGACATTCTCCTTCCTGTAGCTCATGACGCATCACTGCACTGTGTAAGGACTTCACTTTAATCTAACAACAAAAATAAGTTCTGAAGATATGGCGGAGGCGTGAACTTCTAATCTCTTCCTTCAACATTTAGTTGGGCTTCCCCTTATATATTCTTTCTCAGGCTACTTCAAGTGAAAGCTCCTTCCTCATGGGGCCTTTCACAGTCTGATATTCCAATGTCTTTTACCAGATTCCTTAATAATATTGACATAATGTGATATCATTGTATGTGACTGGTGTTTCTTTTAGATCATATTTGCTCACAAAGAAAGAAGAAATAGTGAATCAGACAAGTAGACTGATTTTATAATTTCCTTTCACTTGCCTACTACTCAGTAAATCATTGTGTATCCTCCAAGTCCAAACAAAACTACATTTTAAGCTATATTTGATAATAAAAATATCTAGAATCCTATCTAATCTCGTATCAATCTATCTCTCGCCTGGCTTGACTTTTCTATAACAATTCATCTGCTCTCACAGCGGAGGCAAAACATTTCCAAATGTGTATTTAGAGCATTTAACATTGTTTAAACTAACTATGCTAAGCTAAGCCACCCCACAGTAAGAATCTGGCAAACGATGCGTATCATGATACGGGGGTTATGATTTACAAATTGCGATACTGTAAACAAGGCGACGTGTTGCAATTTTTTAAAAACAAATTTCAGGAAAACTCTGAGTATTAAGAACACACCACCATATGCATAACATTTTTAGTAAAAAATATAAATAAAAAGTTGTTTTTTTTCCTCATATATTTTCTTACACTCCACACTGACATCTATTTGGTACTTTGGGAAGTTTTCTGTTTTTCCTTCTCTCTTAGAACAGACATTATCCTTTAATTTGTCTGTGTCATTATTTGCACAATATTCGTGGTAACATTAACATAATTACAAAAGTCACACCCCATGACATGAGTAATGTCTCTATTTATTAATCTGTGTCAGTATACGCTCGGTTAAGTAATGTGTGCCGTATGTAGTTTGCGGAACTGGGTGGAGGCATGTGTTGATTTAACATGATTTATCTTTGATACGGAGTGCGACTTGTTTGAAAGTGCTACTGGAAGTAATCACTTCATGTACAGTAGTTTACAAAAACAGGTCGTTCTCCATTCTCTCTACTTTGTTATGAAGTTGTTTTATCTCTCCTGCAACAATTGGTCATTGTTGAAGGTCTCATCCTGTCAGAATACTGTGGAGATATTTGTGTAAACTGCAACACCTCGATCCAGAGGCTCCGCTAAACTGTCCGTCCTGTTCTGACTGATAAAGGCTGAATTGCTTCTCTCCGCTCTCTCCCAGTTGAAACTTCTTTGAAAAGTACAACCAGAGTGAATTGGAACAGAGCAGGAATGAGAGGCTGAAGGTATGGAGTCCATAATTGGACTCAGGAGAAGTGAAGCAATTAACTTTGGGGAAATAGGGGGTAGAAGAAATTTGCTGGAAAATCTCCTGACGGGATATGATTGGCCCGGTGATGAAGGGAGAAGAAGCTGCCTGCTGAGCGCTGAAATGAGCTGCTCTGCATGATTTGTACAATCCTACACAGGTGTTTCCTCTTTTTTTTTTTTTTTTGTGCTGCAATGCCACCAAATCATCTGCCAGAAGCGAGACGCACCAAACCCTTTTATAAAGCCTCTTTGCTTCTCCACCTAACTGTGGATGCTAGCACGCGTTTCATCCGACTTTTAAGCAAAGTGTGAAATTAACTTTAAAAAAAAATAAATAAATAAAAAAAATGACACACAAATGGTGACTTGTTTGTTTTTCCAGCAGCTGTATTGAGATGAATAATAGGATTTCTTCAACAAAAAGTCAGCCGTGTCAGTAAATACGCCCACATTAAAAATGGAAATAGCCTTTCAGGAATTAATTAACATTGAGAGGGTTGTTGCTCATTTATGCCAGTTTAATATTTGCAATACTTAATGCTCTGAAGGTGATTTAAACAAGATGCGTTACCATATTCTAATGTACACAAAAGGAGCCATAAACTGGGGAAGCACAGCCAATTTAATATATCAGGGTCATTTGGTGGACATATATAGTTTAAAGCCAACCTTTGGCGCAAACATCGCAAAATCATTATGAAAATGACGAATTCTTTGTACGATAAACACTTTCTTTATTTTTTAAGTACAACCATAGTGAGCGTATGATTTATTTTTGTTTTTGCAATATTAATACATTGCTGATTCTGCCGTCTTTTAATCATTTATGATATGTAGTATATATGTCAAACAAACTTTGAAACGCCATCACAGTTGCTATTCATCCGTGATTCTGTGTGTTACTATACCCGAGGGCCTGTCAGGGTCCTTGAATCAAACGCACCAGCTATATAGATCGCCACCTCTAAATATTTTATTTTGCCTAAGCATGTTTGGTAGGCTGGTTTACTTGTGCAATATCTTCATTAATCTTTAACGCACCCCTCTGTGTGCTGTGGCTCTGGCCTACTTTAGCCAATAAGAGCTGATGGCTCTAACGGAGTGTGCAGCCCCGGACAGCCAGCGTAGCAAGTCCCTTTTTAGAGATGCTGCCTCCTTTTGAAGTGCAGTAATGCAAACACAATTCAGTCAGAACAGTGGGATGCGGGTCCTTGTGTGGTGCGGACCCATTAAGAGGCCTTTCATCCAGAGGGAGATGCTTTCTCATGTCCGTGTGGTTGATCAGCAGCATCTCTGCAGCCTCTCTGGTCCCTCTGGCTTCAGCCCTTGTGCTGTCGATGAGGGAGCCTCCCTTTTATTCCTCGCTCCGGCCTCTCTCACTAAGCAGACCCAGATCTCACTTCATCTCAGTGCAAGCTTCTTTTCTTTGGAAGGTAATGAGCTGCAGAGATTGACTTTTCCTCTTCGCTCTAGTGGTCGACCGATATTTAGAGACCAGTGCTGCCGATAAATAGTTTTTTATTTAATTCAATATGGTAACAAATGAGACTCGTAATTGCTGAACTTTAAATTAATATTTATTTAACACTGTTATTGGCGGCATTGCCTCCGTTTCCTTAAGTAGTTCTGCACTCTCCCGTGCACTTATTTTGAGTAAAACATATTTTACCAACGAAATAAATGTCCACAGGTAATCAAAAAATGAAACGTAAGCATGAGAAATATTGATGTAGTGCACTTAACAACAGCGGTTTTAAGCAGATAGCAGCATGTCCTTAATTCTGAGAGACATAAAAAATGTGGACACTAATAAAGAATGAATAAACGATGTTAGTGCAGTGGCCTTGTTGGCTCCGTGAAACGCTATAATAATAAATAAATAATAAATAATAAATAATCGGCCTTGAAAGCGCTGATTATTCGTTCCACCAATTGAATCCACAAACGATGTTGTTACAGTATATTATAATATTTTTGGATAATCTAAATCTTAGTGTCTTAATTGTTAAACTACACTTTATGGAAAATAAGATGAATAGCACAAATAATTTTTCCATTATCTTTGGAACAAAACCAACGACGTCGGCAAACCTACGTGTAAACATTTTATATTTCAGTAGAACTGAGGATGACATTGCATGTCAGAAATCCAGCAAATGTCCCAGTTGAACCTGAATTTCTCGTATATTATATAACACTGCGGTATTTCCAGAGCAGAAGCTACTGTAGTAGCATCTTCAGTTAACTTTGCTCATGATTGTGGCATCATTGTTTTTGTTAAATGCTCTCAGATTAATTCCAAATCCGATAATGGAATATGCAACATTTTACGAGACGAGTGTGTGATTCAGTAGCTGCAAGCTTTGCCACGACATACTTAAAAGGTAGCTTGAAAAGGAAGGAAAAGAGTCCTGAGCAGTGAGCTTGTGTCTGTCGTCATCCATCAGTCGCACCTTCTTGGAGTCACGGAACAAAACAGAATCACGCCTACACACTTCTCACCGCTGCAAAACAAGTTGGGCAACCAGAGAATTGTCTTTGATCCACTTTTAGCCGTGTTATTCTTGTGCACAGAAGGTGTTACTTCACAAAGTGCGGGAAAATGGTCTGATTTTAATTATGTCCAAGCACAGCGCTTTAAAAACCCCTGAACCCTCCAGATGTTATGATATTAGGGTCACTTTCCGCTCCTGTAGGTTTTTCATTAAGCAACGTTTTCAGTCTGCTGACTTTTGTAGTCTTTAGCTACTATACGTGTAGACATTGCATTTCATTGCATTAAATAAATAGAGATTTGTGTGTCAGGACTTATCAGCTCAACCACTGATAACATTTTGTTACCCTGTATGTGTTATCTTTTTAGATTACGTTATTAATCAAAAGGCCATTTTATCAGGTCAAACCAATAATTGCTATCTTGTCAAAAACTGCCCCGCAGTGATAGCACTAAAGGCCAACATCCCGAGGAGGCGAAAGCATTGAAGTGTTACTGGAGACATCCTGAGGATGACATAAATGCCCCTGAAGATAAAGATGGAAAAAAGCCCCAACAAACTGGTCAGCAGGAGGCCACCCCCAGCCCAGAGCAAAGGAGCGAACACCCATATTTCCAGGGGTCCTGGGAACTGCAGCAGCAAAGGCTCAGCAGCACTCAATCATTACTCTGCTCTCCCACAGAGGAGCGATGGGGGCTGGGATGAAGCAGAACCACACACAGGTCACGGGCTGTAACAAGAGCCAGATGTGCTGAGGGGACGTGAAAATACTTGGACACGCACCCGTCTCTGGCTTTTAAATATGAGCGCGCTCACGTGTACGTACACGCACACCCACAGAGGAGGAGGTTGAGGTATTTGAAGAATGTAAGCACTGAAATGGGAAAGAAAAACTACTTTTTCGTTCAATTTTATATGTGATAATAATAGTAGTTGGAATACAAGCGGTAGGCTGCAGGTTTTTTTGTTTTGGATCATCACATTTTTATTCCATTTTTCTAACGACAGCAAAAAAGAACTGAAACACTACAAACAAACAACCTCTTGTGGGTAAAGTACTTTGCTGAATATATTTGGTATCATGCCTGTTGTGCAACTTACGGTCTTAAGCCTGCAGGGGAGGTGTGCTCTGTAAGAGGTCTTGATGAAGCATTGGTAGCAAATCAGTACAGTCGAGTGTAATCGTGTCCGTTGTTTTTCAAGCACCCGAC